>JAIUJO010000280.1:585000-587500 GCA_023846275.1 Vanilla planifolia
TGAAGAACTAAAAGAAGAAGAACAACAAGTAAGAGAAGAAGAAGATAGTGAAGATGAAGACGATGATGAAGAAGAAGAAGAAGAAGGGGAAGAAGTAGTAGTAGTAGAAGAAGAAGAAGAAGAAGAAGATGAAGTGGAAGAAGAAGAAGAAGAAGAAGAACAAGTAGAAAAGGAAAAAGAACAAGAAAAAGAACAAGAAGGAAGAGGAAGTATAATATCATGACGAAGAAGAATCAGAAAAAGAAGAAGTGTAAGAAGAAGAAGAAGGAGGAGGAGGAAGAGGAGGAGGAGGAGGAGGAGGAGCTGAAAGAAAAGAAGAAGAAGAAGAAGAAGAGGAAGAAGAAGAACAAGGGGAAGAGGAGGAAGAAGAAGAAGAAGTAGAAAAAGATGGATGAGAAGAAGAAGAAGATGAATTAGAACAAGAAAAAGAAAAAGAAGAAGAAGAAAAAGAGGAACAAGAAAAAGATGAAGGAAAAGTTGAAGAAGAAGAAGAAGAAGTAGAAGCACAAGAAGAAGAAAAAGAAGGTGAAGAAGGTGAAGAAGAAGAAGAAGCAGACAAAGAAGAACGGCGAGGAGCAGAAGAAGAAGAAAGTGTAGGAGAAAGACGAAAAAGAAAAAGAAGAAGAAGAAGAAGTGGAAGTTAGAGAAGAAAAGGATGAACAAGAAGAATAGGAACAAGAAGAAGAAGATGAAGATGAAGAAGATGAATAAGAAGAGGAAGAAGAAGAAGAAGAAGTAAAAGAAGAAGAAGAAGAAGAGGAAGAGGAAGAAGAAGAAGAAGAAGAAGGGGAAGGAGAAGAAAAAAGAGAACCTCAAGAACAAGAAGAAGAAGCAGTAGTAGAAGAAGATAATGATGATGAAGTAGAAAAAGGTGGAGAAAAAGAAGAAGCAAAAGAAGAGGATGAAGAAGAAGAAGAGGAAGAAGAAGGAGAATGTGAAGAAGAAGATGGACAAGAAGAAGTAGAAGGTGGAGGAGAAGGAAGAGGAACGTGAAGAAGAAGAAGAAAAGGAACAACAACAACATGATGAAGAAGAGGAAGAAGAAGAAGAAGAAGAAGAAGAAGAAGAAGATAGAGAAGAAGAAGATGAAGAAGAAGAAGAAGGAGAAGAAGAAGATGAAGAAGAAGAAGAAAAAAAAGTAGAAGTAGCAAAAGAAAAAGAAAAATTAGAAGATGATGATGATGATGATGATGATCAATAAGAAGAAGAAAAAGAGGAAGAACAATTAGAAGATGAAGAAGAAGAAGAAGGAGAAGGAAAAGAAGAAGAATAAGAACAAGAAGAAGTAGAAGAAGAAGAACAAGAGGAAGAAGAAGAAGAAGAAGAAGAGGTAGAAGAAGAAGAAGAAGAAGAAGAAATAGTAGAAGTAGAAGTAGAAGAAGAAGAAGAAGTAGAAGAAGGGCAAGAAGATGAAAAAGAAGAAGAAGAGGAAGAAAAAGAACGAGAAGAAGAAGAAGAAGAAGAAGAAAATGAAGAAAAACAAAAACAAAAAGAAGAAGGAAAAGAAGAGGAAGAGGAAGAAGAAGTAAAAGAAGAAGAAGAAGAAGTTCAAGAAGAAGTTGAACAAGAAGAGGTGGAAAAGGAAGGAGAAGAGGAAGAGGAAGAAGAAGAAAAAGAAAAGGAAGGGGAAGAAGTACAAGAAGAAGGAGAAGAAGGGGAAGAAGAAGAAGAGGAAGAAGAAGAAGAAAAAGTAGAAGAAGAAAAGGAGAAGGAGAACTAGAAGGAGGAGGAGAAGAAGAAGAAGAAGAAGAAGAAGAAAAGGAAGAAGAATAGGATGAAAAAGATGAAAAAAAGTAGAAAATAGAGGAGAAGAAGATGAAAAAGAAGAAGAAGGAGGAGGAGAAGATTAAAAAGGAGGTGGAGGGCGAGGAGAGGAAGAAGAAAAAGAAGAAGAAAAAGATAATGAGAAAGAACAAGAAGAAAGATGAGTTAGAGGAGAAGAAGGAGAAGATGTAGAAGAAGAAGAAGAAGAAGAAGAAGAAGAAAAGAAGATGAAGAAGATGGAGAAGGAGAAAAAATAAGAAGAAGAAGAACAAAAAGGAGAAGAAGAAGAGAAAGAAGAAATAAAAGTTGAGGAAGAATACGAAGTTGTAGAAGAAGAAGAAGAAGAAGGAAGAAAAGGAATAGGAAGAGGAAGAAGAAGAAGAAAAAAAAGAAGCAGAAGAGGAAGTAGGAGAAGAAGAAGAAGTAGAAGAAGAAGAAGGAGAAGAAGGTGAAGAAGCAGAAGAAGCACAAGGAGAAGAAGTAGAAGGAGAAGAAGATGTAAGCAGAAGAAGAAGAAGTAGAAGAAGAAAAAGAAGATGAAGAAGAAGAAGTAGCAGAAGAAGACGATGGTGAAGAAGAAGAAGAAGAAGAAGAATAAGAAGAGGAAGAAGAAGAAGAAGAAAAGGTGTAGAAGAAGAACAAGTATAAAAGAAAAACTAAGAAGAAGAAGAAGAAGGAGAAGAAGAAGAAGAAGAAGAAGAAGAAGAAGAAGTAAAAGAAGAAGCAGAAGAAGAGG
>JAIUJO010000280.1:612500-617500 GCA_023846275.1 Vanilla planifolia
AGAAGAACAAGAAGAAAATGAAGAAGAAGAAGAAGTACAAGGATGAGAAGAAGATGAATAAGTAAAAGAAGAAGAAGAAGAAGAAGAGATAAAAGAAGAAGAAGAAGAAGAAGAATAATAATAATAATAATAATAATAATAATAAGAAAAAGAAGAAGAGGAAAAAGAAAAAGAAGAGGATGAGGAAGAAGAAGAAGAAGAAGAAGAGGAAGAAGAAGAAGAAGAAGAAGAAGGATGAGTGGAAGAGGAAGGAGAAGCAGGAGGAGAAGAAGAATATGAAAAAGAAGAAGTAACAAGAAGTAGAAGAAGAAGAGGTAGAAGGGGAAGAAGAAGTAGTAGTAGTAGAAGAAGAAGAAGAAGAAGAAGAAGAAGAAGAAGTTGGAGAAGAAGTAGAAGGAGAAGAAGAAGAAGAAGTTGAAGAAGAAAAAGAAAAGGAGGAGGAAGAAGAAGTAATAATAATAATAATATTAATAATAATAACAATACTAAGAGGATGAAGAAGAAGAAAAAGAAGAAGTAGTAGAAGAAGAAGAATGTGAAGAAGAAGAAGAAGAAGAGCAAGAAGAAGAAGAAGAAGAACAAGAAGAAGAAGAAGAATAAGAAGAAGAAAAAGATGGAGAAGAAGAAGAAGAAGTAAAAGAATAAGCAAAAGAAGAATTGGAAGAAGAGAAAGAAGAAGAAGAAAAAGAAGGAAAAAAATTAATGGAGGAAGAAGAAGAAGAAGAAGAGGAAGAAGAACAAGAGGAAGAAGAGAAAAATTAAGAAGAAGAAGAAAAAGTAGACGAAGAAGAAGTAGAAGAAGAAGAAGAAAATTATGAAGAAGAACAAGAAGCTGAAGAAGAAGAGGAAGAAGAAGAAGAAGAAGAAGAAGAAGAAGAAAAAATAGAAGATGAAGAAGCAGAAGAAGAAGAAGAGGAGAAGAAGAAAAAGAAGAAGAAGAGGAAGAAGAAGAAGGTGAAGAAGAGAAGGAAGTAAAAGAAGAAGATGAAGAAGAAGAAGAAGAAGAAAAGAAGAATTAAAAGAAGAAGAAGAAGAAGAAGAAAAAGAAGAAGAAGAAAAAGAAGAAGAAGAAGACGAAACAGAAGAAGATGAGGAAGAAGAAAAAGAAGAAGAAGATGTAGTAGTAGTAGTAGTAGTAGTAGTAGTAGTAGTAATAGTAGTAGAAGAAGAAGAAGAAGAAGAAGAAGGAGGAGATGAAGAGGAAGGAGAAGAAGAAGGAGAAGAAGAAGAAAAGTAATAGGAAGAAGAAGAAGAAGTAGAAGAAGAAGAAGGAGAAGTAGAAGGAGAAGAAGTAGGAGAAGAAGTACAAGGTGGAGAAGAAGAACAAGAAGAAAAAAACAAAAAGGAGTAGGAAAAAGTAGTAATAAGAAGAAGATCGTGAAGAAGAGGAAGAAGATGAAGAAGAACAAAAGAAGAAGAAGAAGAAGAAGAAGAAGGAGAAGAAGATTATGAAGAAGAAGAAGAAGAAAAGAAGTAGAATAAGAGGAATTAGAATAATATTATTTATAATAATTATAAGAACTAGAAAGAATGGAAGAATAATAATAATAATAATAATAATAATAATAAGACGAAGAAGAAGAAGTAGGAGAAGACAATGAAGGTGAAGAAGAAGAAGAAAGTGATGAAGGAGAAGGAGAAGAAGAAGAAGAAGAAGAAGATGAAGAAAAAGAAGAAGATGATGAAGACGAAGAAGAAGAAGAAGAACAGAAATAAGATGTAGAAGAAGAAGAATAATAATAATTAGAAGAAGAATAGAAGAAGAAAAGGAAGTAGAAGAAGAAGAAGAAGAAGAAGAAGTAGTAGTAGAAGAAGAAGAAGAATGAGAAGTGGAAGAAGAAGATGATGAGAAAGAGGTAAAAGAAGAAGAAGAGGAAGAAGAAGAAGAAGAAGAAGAAGAAGAAAATTAAGAAGACGAAGAAGAAAAGGAGGAGGAAGAAGAAGAAGAATAAGAAAAAGAATATGAAGAAAAAAAAGGAGAAGAAGAAGATGTAGTATTTGTTGTAATAGCAGCTGTAGTAGTAGTAGTAGAAGAAGAAGAAGTAATTGAAGAAGAAGAACAACAAGAACAAGATGAAGACGATGATGATGATGAGGAAGAAGAAGAATAAGAAGAAAAGTAGTAGAAGGAGAAGGATAAGAAGAGGAAGAAACAGAAGAAGAATAAGAAGTAGATGAAGAAGAAGAAGAAAAAGAAGAAGAGAAAGAAGAAGTAAAAGAAGAAGAAGAAGAAGAAGAAGAAGAAGAGGAAAAAGAAGAAGACAAAGACGAAGAAGAAGAAGAGGAAGAAGAAGTCAAATAAGAAGAAGAAAAAGAAGAAGAGGAAGTAGAAGGAGAAGAAGAAGAAGAAGAAGGGAAGAAGAAGGGGAAGAGGAAGAAGAAGAAGAAGAAGGAGAAGAATAAGAAGAAGAGGAATAAGTGGAAGAAAAAGAAGAACAGGAAGAGGAAGATGAAGAGGTAGAGGAAGAAAAGGAAGAAGATGAAAAAGAAAACTAAGGAGAAGAAGGGGAAGAAGAAAAAGAAGAAGAAGAAGAAGAAGAAGAAGAAGAAGACGAAGAAGTAGTAGTTGTAGAAGTAGAAGAAGATGTAGGAAAGAAGAAGAAGAGGAGGACGAGGAGGAGGAAGAAGAAGAAGAAGAACAAGTAAATGATGAAGAGAAGAAAAGGAAAAGAAGTAGAAGTTGTAGAAGTAGAAGAAGAAGAAGCAGAAGAAGAAGAAGAAGTAGTTGTGGTAGTAGTAGTAGCAGTAGTCGAAGAGGAAGAAGAAGAAGAAGAAGAAGAAGAAGAACAAGAGGAAGAAGTGAAGAAGAAGAAGAAGAAGTGGAAGAAGAAGAAGAGGTAGATGAGGAAGAAGAGGAAGATGAAGAAGAAGAAGAAGAAAAGATCAAGAAGAAGAAGAGTTGGAATAAGAAGTAGGAGAAAGATGATGATGACGAATAAGCTAAAAAAGAAGAACAAGTAAAAGAATATGGGGAAGTAAGTGGAAGAAAAAGAAGGTGAAGTGGTAGAAAAAGAAGAAGAAGAAGAAGAAGAAGAAGAAGAAGAAGAAGATGAGGGAGAAGAAGAAGACGAAGAGGAAGAAGAGTTACAAGATGAAGAAAAACGAGAAGGTGAAGAAGAAGAAGAAGAAGAAGACGAAGAAGAAGAAGAATCAGAAGAATATGAATAAAAAGAAGAACAAGAAGTAGCAAAAGAAAAAGAAGAGGAAGAGGAGGAAGGAACGGAATAAGAAGAAGAAGAAGAGGAAGAAAAAGAAGGTGGAGAAGAAGAAGAATAAAAGAAGATGAAGAAGAGGATGACGAAGAAGAAGAAGAAGAAAAAGAAGAAGGAGAAGAACAGGAAGAAGAAGAATTAGTAGAAGAAGATGAAGAAAAAGAAGAAACAAAAGAGGAAGAAGCCGAAGTAGAAGAGTAGGAAGAAAAAGAAGACGAAGAAGAACAAGCAGAAGAAGAAGAAATCGATGAACAAGAAGAAGAAGTGATAAGAATAAGAAGAAGACGTGGACAAAGAAGAAGAAGAAGAAGAAGAAAAAGTAAAAGATGATGAAGAAGGTGAAGAAAAAGGAGAAGTAGTAGTGGTAGTAGTAGTAGTAGTAGTAGTAAAAGAAGAGCAACTAGGAGAAGAAGAAAAGGAAGAAGAAGAAGAAGAAGTGGAAGAAGCAGAAGAAAGAGAAGAAGAAGAACAAGAACAAGAAGAAGAATAAAGAGAATAAGAATAAGAATCAGAAGAAAAAGAAGAAGAAAGAGAAGAAGAAGTAGAAGAAGACGAAGAAGAAGATGATCAAGAAGAAGAAGAAGAGAAGAAGAAGAGGAAGAGGAGGAAGAAGAAGAAGTAGAAGTAATAGAAGAAGAAGAAGAAGTAGAAGAAGAAGAAGAAGATGAGGAAGAAGAAGAAGAAGAAGGAGAACAAGAAGAGGAAGAAGAAGATGATGAGGTAGAAGAAGAAGAAGAAAATTAAGTGAAAAAAGAAGAAGAAGAAGAACAAGTAGAAAAAGAAGAAGAAGAAGAAGAAGAAGAAAAAGAGGTAGAAGAAGAAGATGAAGAAGAACAAGAAGAAGAAGAAAATGAAGAACAAGAAGCAAAAGAAATAGAGCAAGAAGAAGAAGAAGAAGAAGAAGAAGAAAGAGAAGGAAGAAGAAAAAGAACATGAAGAAGAAGAAGAAAAAGAAGAAGAAGAAGAAGAAGAAGAATTAAAGGAAGAAGAAGAAGAAGAAGAATTAAAGGAAGAAGAAGAAGAAGAATAAAAGAAAGAAGAAGAAGAAGAAGAAGAGGAAGAAGAAAAAGAAGGAAAGGAAGAAGAACAAGAAAATGAGGAAAAAGGAGTAGAAGAAGAAGTAGAAGAAGGAGAAGAAGAAGAAGATGATGAAGAAGAAGGAAACGAAGAAGAGGAAGAAGTGGAAGTGGAAGAAGAAGAAGAAGAAGATATAGAAGAAGATGAAGAACAAGAAGAAGAAGAAGAAGAAGAAGAAGAGGAAGATGATGAAGAAGAAAAAGTAAGAAGAAGAAGAAGAAGAAGAAGAAGAAGAAGACAAAAAAGAAAAAGAAGAAGAAGAGGAACAAGTTAAAGGAGGAGAAGAAGAAGAAAAAGAAGAAGAAGAAGAAGGAGGAGGAGAAGAAGAATAAGGAGAAGAAGAAGAACAAGAAGAATAAGAAGAAGAAGAAGAAGAAGCAAGAGGAAGAAGAAGAAGGAGAAGTGGAATAAGAATTAATAAAAGAAGAAGAAGAAAAAGTAGAAGAACAAGAAGAAAAAGGTGAAGAAGAGGAAGAAGAAGAAGAAGAAGAATTATAAGAAGAAGCAGAAAAACAAGAATGGGAAGAAAAAGTAGAAGAAGAAGAAGCTAAAGAATAAGAAGAAGAGGAAGAAAAAGGAGAAGAAGAAGATGATGAAGAAGAAGAAGAAGAGGATTAGGAAGAAAAAGAAGAAAAAGAAGTAGAAGAAGAAGAGGAGGACGAAAGAGAGGAGGAGGAAGAAGAAGTAGAAAAAGAAGATAAGGAAGTAGAA
>JAIUJO010000280.1:627500-632500 GCA_023846275.1 Vanilla planifolia
TGATTATGATGATGATGATGATGATGATGATGAGGAAGAAGAAGAAGAAGCAGAAGTAGAAGAAGAAGGGGAACTAGAAGAAGAAGAAGTAGTAGAAGGAGAAAAAGAAGAGGAAGAAGAGTAAGAAGAGAAAGAGAAAGAAGAAGAAGAAGAAGAAGAAGAAGAAGAAAAAGTAAGAGAAATAAGAAGAGGAGGAAAAAGAAGAAGAAGAAGAAGAAGAAGAAGAAGATGAAGAAGAAAAGGAAGAGGAAGAAGAAGAGGAAGCAAAAAAAGAAGAAGAAGAAGAAGAAGAAGAAGTTGAAGAAGAAGAAGAAAAAGAAGAATATGATGAAATAAGAGGAGGAAGAAGAAGTGGAAGAAGAAGAAGAAGAAGAAGAAGAAGAAGCAGAAGGAGAAGATGAAGAAGAAGGAGAAGAAGAAGAAGAAGAGGAAGAAGAAGAAGTTGATGATGATGATGATTATGATTGATGAAGTAAGAGGTGAAAGAATAAGTAGAAGATGAAAAAGAATTGAAAGAAGAAGAAGAGAAGAAGAATAAGAAGAAGAAGATGAAGAACAAGAAGAATGACAAGAATAAGATGAAGAAGAAAAAGAAAGAGAAGGAGGAGGAGGAGGAGGAGAAGAGGAACAAGAAGAAGAAGAAGAAGCAGAAGAAGAAAAAGAGAAAGAAGAAGAGGAAAAGGAAGAGGAAGAGTAAGACGAAGAAGAAGAAGAAGAAAAAAATTAAGTAGAAGAAGAAGAAGATCAAGAACAAGAAGAAGAAGAAGAAGAAAATTAAGAAGCAAAAGAAGCTTTAAAGGAAGGGGAAGAAGAAGAAGAAGAATTAAAAAAATAAGAGGAAGAGGAAGAAGAAGAACATGAAGAAGAAGAAGAAGTAAGAGGAAGAGGAAGAAGAATAGGAAGAGGAAGAAGAAGAAGATGAAGTTGGAGATGAAGAAGAAGGTGAAGAAGAAAATGGAGAAGAAGAAGAAGAAGAAGAAGAGGAAGAAGAAGTTAGAGAGGATGAGGAAGAAGATGAAGAAGAAGAACAAGAAGAAGAAGAAGAGGATGAAGAAGATGATGATGAAGAAGAAGAAGAAGAAGATCAGGAGGAAAAAGAAGTAGAAGAAGAAAAATAAGAAGAAGAAGAAGAGGAAGAGGAAGAAAAGGAGAAGGAAGAAGAATAAGAAGGAGAAGAAGAAGAAGAAGAAGGAAGAAGAAGGAGAAGAAGAAGAAGTAAAAGAAGTTGTGAGGGGAAGAAGAAGAATAAGAGCAAGAAGAAGAAGAAGAAGAAGAAGAAGAAGAGAAGTAGAAGAAGAAGAAAAAGAAGAAAAAAAATAAGAAAAACAATAAGTTGAAAAAGAAGGGGAAAAAAGAATAAGAATAAGAATAATAATATAATGATAATAATAGTAATAATAATAATAATAATAAAAATAAGAGGCTAAAGTAGAAGAGGAAGAAGAAGAAGATGATGATGATTAAGATGAAGAAGAAGAACTAGAAGAAGAAGAAGCTGAAGAAGAAGAAAGAAGAAGAAGATGAAGAAGAAGAAGAATTAGAAGAATGAAATGATGAAGAAGAAGAAGAAGAAGTAGAAAAGGAAGTAGAACAATAAGATAAGAAGAAGAAAAAGTAGAAGAAAAAGAAGAACAAGAAGCAGTAGCAGTAGTAGTAGTTGTAGCAGTACAAGAAGAAGAAGAGAAGAAAAAGAGAAAGAGGAAGAAGAAGAAAACAAAAAACCACAAGAAGAAGAAGAGGAAGAAGAGCAGGAAGAAGAAGAAGAAGAAGAAGAAGAAGAGGAAGTAGAAGAAGAGAAAGAAGAAGAAGAAGAAGAGGAAGAAGAAGAAGAAGAAAATGAAGAAGAAGAAGAAGTAGAAGTTGGAGAAGAAGACAATAAAAAAGAAAAAAGAAGAAGATATAATAGAAGATGAAGATGAAGAAGAAGAGGAGGAAGTGAGAGGAAGAAGAAGAAGAAGAAGTAGAGGAAGAAGAAGAACTTGAAGAAGAACAGGAAGAAGAAGAAGAAGAAGAAGAAGAAGAAGTAGAGGAAGAAGAAGAACTTGAAGAAGAAGAAGAAGAAGTCAAAGAAGAAGAGGGTGAATACGAAGAAGGAGAAGGAGAAGAAGAAGAAGAAGAAGAAGAAGAAGAGGAAGAAGAAGACGATGGAGAAGAAGAGGAAGAAGAAGAAGAAGAAGAAGAAGAAGACGAAGAAGAAGAAGAAGAAGAAGAAGTTGATGATGATGATAAGGAAGAAGAAGAAGAAGAAGAAGAAGAAGAAGAAAAAGAAGTTGTAATAGTAGAAGAAAAAGAAGGAAAACAAGAAGAAGAGGAAAAAAAAGAAGCAAAAGAAGAGGAAGAGGAAGAAAAGTTGATGAAGAACAAGAAGAAGTAGAAGAAGAAGATGAAGAGGAAGAAGAAGAAGAAGAAGAGGAAGAAGAAGAAGAAGAAGAAGTCAGTGAAGCAGAGGAAGGAGAAGAACATGATGAAGAAGAAGATGAAGAAGAAGAAGTAGAAGAATAAGAAGAAGAAGAAAATGTACTAGAAGAAGAAGAATGGACAAGGAGGAGAAGAAGAATGACAAGGAGGAGAAGAAGAAGAAGAAGAAGAAGAACAAGAAAAAGAAGAAGAAGAAGAGGAAGAAGAGGTAGGAGGGGAAAAAGATTAAGAAGAAGGAGAAGAAGAAGAAGAAGAAGAAGAAGAAGAGGAAGAAGAAGAAGAAGAAGAAGTAGAAGAAGAAGAAGGAGAAGAAGAAGAGGAAGGAGAGCAGGCGGAAGGAGGAGAAGAAGGAGAAGAAGAAGATGAAGAAGAAGAAGAAGAAGTAAGAGGAAGAAGAAAAAGAAGAGGAAGAAGTAGAAGAAGAACATGAAGAAGAAGTAGAAGAAGAAGAAGAAGAAGAAGAAGAGAAAGAAGAGGAAGAAGAGGAAGAAGAAGAAGAAGAAGAAGAAGAAGATGAAAAAGAAGAAGAAGAATAAGAGGGGGAGGAAGAAGAAGAAGAAGAAGAAGATGGAGAAGAAGAAGTAGTGGAGGAGGAAGAAGAAGAACAAGAAGAACAAGAAGAAGTAGGAGGAAGAAGATGAAAAAGAAGAGGAAGTGGTAGATGATGGAGAAGAAGAAGAAGAAGAGGAAGAAGAAAGGGAAGAAGAAGAACTAAGAGATGAAGATAGTGAAGTAGAAGAAGAAGAAGAAGAAGAAGAAGAAGAAGAACAAGAAGAAAAAAAAGAAAAAGAATAAGAATCATAAGGAGACTAGTAAGAAGAAGTAGAAGAAGAAAAAGTGGAAGAAGCAGAAGATCTAGAAGAAGAAGAATAAGAAGAAGAAATAGAAAAGAAAAAGAAGAAGAAATAGAACAAAAAGAAGACGATTACGAAGAAGAAGAAGAAGAAGAAGAGGAAGAACAGGAACAAGGCAAAGAAGAATGAGAAGAAGTAGAAGAAGAATAACAAGAAGATGAAGAAGAAGAAAAAGAATTAGAAGGAGAAGTAAGAGGAGAAGAAGAACAAGAGGAAGTACAAGAAGAGAAGAAGTAGGAGATGAAAGAGAAGTAAAAGAAAAAGAAGAAGTAGAAGAAGAAGGAGAAAAAGAAGAAGAAGATCAAGAAGAAGAGGAAGTAGAAGAAGAAGAAGAAGAAGAAGTAGGAGAGAAAGATGAAGAAGAAGAAGAAGAAAAAGAAGTTGGAGAAGAAGAAGAAGGACAGGAAGTTGTAGCAGTAGTAGTAGCAGTAGTATTCGAAGAAGAACAAGAACAAGAAGAAGAAAAATAAGCTAAAGAAGAAGAAGAAGGAAGAGAAGCAGAACAAGAAGAAGAAAGAGAAGAAGAAGAAGAAGAAGAGAAAGCAAAAGAAGGAGAAGAAGAAGAATAATAGTAATAATAATAATAAAAATAATAATATTTGAAGAGGAAGAAGGAGGAGGTGAAGAATAAGTAGTAGTAGATGTAAAAGTAGTAGAAGAGAAGAAGAAGAGGAAGTGCAAGAGGAGGAAGAAGAAGATGAAGAAGAAAAAGAAGAAGATGAAGGAGAAGAAGAGCAAGAAGAAGAAGATGAAGAAGAAGTGGAAGAGGAAGAAGAAGAAGAAAAGGAAGAGGAAGAAGAGAAAGAAGCGGAAGAAGAAAAAGAAGAAGAAAATTAAGAAGAAGAATATGAAGAAGAAGAAGAAGTTGAAGAAGATAAGTAAGAAGAAGAAAAAGAAGAAGAATAAGAAGAAGAAGGAGATGATGAAGAAGAAAATGAAATAAAAGATAGAGGAGGAAGAAGAAGAAGAAGATGAAGAGGAACTAGGAGAAGAAGAAGAAAGATAAGAAGAAGAAGAAGAAGAAGAAGAAGAAGAGAAAGAAGAGGAATAAGAATATGATGATGAAGTAGTAGTAGTAGAAGAAGAAGTAGAAGAAGACGAAGGAGTAGAAGCAGAAGAAGAAGAGGAAGAAGAGGAGAAGAAGAAAAAGAAGAAGAAGGAGAAGAAGAAGAAGAAGAAGAAGAAAACTAAGAGGAAGAAGAAGAAGAAGAAGGAGAAGAAGAAGAAGAAGAAGAAGAATAAGATAAAGGGAAAGAAGAAGAAGAAGAAGAAGTAAAAGGAAGAAGAATAAAAAGAAGAAGAAGGAGAAGAAGAACAAGAGGATGATGATGAAGAAGAAGAACAAGAAGGAGATGAAGAAGAATGCAAAGAAGAAGATGGAGAAGAAGTAGAAGAAGAAGTAGAAGTAATAGTAGAACAAGAAGAAGAAGAAGGCGAGGAAGAAGAAGAAGAAGAAGAAAAAGAAGAAGTAGAAGATTAAGAAGAAGATGAAGAGGAAGGAAAAGAGGAAAGAGAAGACGAGGAAGAAGATAAAGAAGAAGATGAAAAACAAGAAGAAGATAAAGACAAAGAAGAAGAGGAAGAAGAGGAAGAAGTGAAAGAAGAAGAAAATTAAGAAGAAGAAGAAAAAGAAGAAGAAGAAGAAGAAGAAGAAGAAGAAGAAGAAGAAAAAGAAGAAGAAGATGAAGAAGAAGCTGAAGAAGAAAGAGAAGAAGAAGAACAACAACA
>JAIUJO010000280.1:665000-667500 GCA_023846275.1 Vanilla planifolia
GAACAACAAGCTGAAGAAGAAGAGGCAGATGAAGAAGAAGAAGACGTAGAAGAAGAAGAAGAAGAAGTTGATAAAGAAGAAGAGGAAGAAGATTAAGAAGAATAGGAAGTTGTAAGAGGAAGAAGTAGAAGAAGAAGAAGAAGAAGAAGATGATGATGATCAAGAAGAAGAAGAAGGAGGAGGAGAAAAAGAAGGTGAAGAAGAAGAAGAAGAAGAAGTAGGACGAGAAGAAGAAGGTGAATATAAGAAGGTGAAGAAGAAGGAGGAGGAGAATAAGAAGAAGAAGAAGAAGAAAAAGTAGTAGTAGAAGAAGAAGAACAAGAACAAGAGAAAGAAGAAAAGGAATAGAAGAAGAAGAAGGAGAAGAAGATGATGATGAAGAAGAAGCAGCAAAAAAGTACGAGAACAAGCAAAACAAGAAAAAGAAGATGAACAAGAAGAAGAAGAAGAGGAAGAAGGAGAAGAAGAAGATGAGGAAGAAGAAGAAGAAGAAGAGGAAAAAGTGGAAGAACAAGCAAAGGAAGAAAAGGAAGAAGAAGAAGAAGAAGGAGAAGAAAGAGTAGTAGTAGTAGTAGTAGAAGAAGAAGAAGAAGAAGAGGAAGAAGAATAAGAAGAAGAAGAAGAGAAAAGTAGAAGCAAAAGAAGATGAAAAAGAGGAGGAAGAAGAAGAAGAAGTCGAAGAAGAAGAAGTTAGAGTAGAAGAAGAAGGAGAAGAAGAAGAAGAAAAAGAAGAGGAAAAGGAAGAAGAAGAAGGAGGAGGAGGAGAAGATTAGGAAGAAGAAGAAAAAGAAGAATTAGTAGCAGCAGTAGTAGTAGTAGCAGTAGTAGAAGAAGAGGAAGAAGATAAAGAAGTAGGAAAAGAAGAAGGTGAAAAAGATGGAGAAGAAGAATTTGTAGTAGCAGTTGTAGTAGTAGTAGTAAAAGAAAAAAAGAAGTCAAAGAAGAGGACAAAGAAGAACAAGAACAAGAAGTAGAAGAAGGAGAGCTGATGATGAAGAAGAAGCAAGAGAACAAGAAGAAAAAGAAGAAGAAGTAGTAGTAGTAGAAGAGGAAGAAGAAGAATAAGAATAACAAAAAGAAGAAGATGGAAAAGAAGAAGAAGAAGATAAAGAAGAACTATTAGTGCTAGAAGAAGAAGAAGAGAAGAAGAAGTGCAATGGGAAGAAGAAGAAGAAGAAGGAGAAGAAGAAGAAGAAGAAGAAGAAGAAGAAAAGGAGGAGGAGGAGGAAGAAGTAAAAGAAGAAGAGAAAGAGGAAGAAGTAGAAGAAGAAAGAAATGATAGAAGAGGATGAAGATGAAGACAAAGAAGAAGAAGAAGAAAAAGAAGAAGAAAATAAAAGAGAAAAAGGAGAAGCCTAAGTAGAAGAGGATAAAGAAGAAGAAGAAGAAGATGATGAAGAAGTGGAAGAAAAAGAAGAACAAGAAGAAGAAGAAGAAGTGAAGGAAGAAGAGGAAGAAGAAGAAGTGAAAGGTATAGTTGAGGAAGAGGAAGGTGAAAAAGTAGAAGAAGCAAAGGAAGAAGAAGCAGAAGAAGGAGAAGAAGACGAACATCAAGAAGAAGAAGAAGAAGAAGAACAAATATGAAGATGGAGAAGAAGAAGAAGAATAGGAAGAAGTAGTAGTAGTAGAAGAAGAAGAAGAAGAAGAAGAAGAAGAAGAAAAAGAAAAAGAGGAGGAAGGAGAGGAAGAAGAAGAAGAACAAGAAGAAGAATTGGAGGAAGAAGTGGAAGAAGAAGAAGAAGAAGAAGAAGAAGAAGAAGAAAAAGAAGAAGAGGAGGAAGAAGTCGAAGCAGAATAAGAAGTAGTGGAAGAAGAAGGATAAGTACAAGAAGAAGAAGAAGAAGATGAAGAAGAAGAATAAGATGAAGAAGAAGAAGAATGAAGAGGAAGAAGAATACGATGAAGAGGAAGATGAAGGAGAGAAGTCAGAGAAGAAGGAGAAGGAGAAGAAGATGAAGAAGAAGAAGAACAAGAAGAAGAAGAAGAGGAAGAAGAAGAAGAAGATGAAGAAGAAGAAGAAGATAAAGGAGAAGAAGAATGGGAAAAAGAAGAAGAAATGGAATAAGAAGAAGAAGAAGAAGATGATGATGATGAGGAAGAAGGAGAAGAAGAAGAAGAAATGGTAGTGGAAATTGAAGAAGAAGAAGAACAAGAGGAAGAAGAAGCAGAAGAGGAAGAAGGAGAAGAAGAAGAAGAAGAGGAGGAAGAAAAAGAAGAAGAAGAAGAAAAAGAAGAAGAAGAAGATGAAACAGAAGAGAAAGAAGAAGTAGAAGAAGAAGAAGAAGAAGAAGAAGAAGAATAAGAAGATGTCAAGGAAGAAGTAAGAAGACAAAGAAGAAGCAAATGAAGAGGAAGAAGATGAAGAAGAAGAAGATGAGGAAGAAGAAAAAGTAGAAGGTGAGGAAGATGGTGATGACGAAGAACAAGAAGAAGCAAAAGAAGAAGAATAAGAACAAGATTAAGAAGAAGAAGAAGAAGAAAAAGAAAAAGAAGATGTAGT
>JAIUJO010000280.1:672500-677500 GCA_023846275.1 Vanilla planifolia
TCGCTGCCGGTTCGGAAAACCCGCGCTGAACTGCGAACCCACTGGCCGAACCTTTAAATCAAATTTTCCAGCCGACGTTTAGTATTTAATTATTATTAATGATTAATTAATTACAATTATTTAAATAACTAAGCTGAAAATAATCTAATCCATCTCCTTCCTCCGCCCGGCGCCTGCGAAACCCTAGCCGACGATTCCTCCGGGAAATTCCGTTTTCCACGTCGATTTCCGGCGACCGAGATCAAGGAGAAGCAAAATCCGATGTTCATACTATCCTAATTTGTCAATAATGCCACTAATTTCTAAGATTCAATCAAATTTCCCGCCGAAGTTTTCATCCGATCCTCATTTAACAATTTATGAAATTAAACAAACAATCTATGAAATTAAACAATTTTCAGCATTTGATACAATCTTAACATGATTAGAGTCCATAATAGAATCATCAATTGCTCGGTAAAATTTCCAATTTGACGGGTATAATTTTTCCGAAAACACTAAAATGCTAAATCAATAATTTGCATTAATCACTTTCAAAAAAACACAATTCACATGCTCTGGTAGTTAATTGCAAAGTAATTCATATTTTTAATTCGCTAATTAACGAAATTTAAACTGAAATTTCCTACCTTTCTTCTCCGGCGACGGTGAAGCTCGCACGCGACCAACCGCTGCTCCTCGCCGAACGAAACCGGTACCAATCGATTCTCCTCGGTCCCTCGAACCTCCAGGTACAAAAAGCCCCTTGAAAGGCTGCCGGAAAATATCGCCGTCCGCCGCGAACACCTCGTCTCCGGCCGCCGTTCGAAACCCTAAGGGCCGAAACGGTTCGGGTTAAATACCCCGCTTAAACCGGTAATAACCCGTTAACGACCCATTAAGCGCCGGTTGACCTGCCAAAACGCCGTTTAACCTTCGATCAGCCGGTTAATCTCCACCGCCGATCTCGTCCGTCCGATCCGCTTATCCGGTCCGGTTCACGCGCGGTAAAAACAAAATTCCGGCTTAATGGACCGATTTAAATAGATTTTCGAATTTCCAAAAATCCAATTAAACAGGGAAAATTACTTAAAAATTCCTCGGTGCTCCGAAAAATCCCCAGAAAATTTCAGAAATTCCAATAGCCTCCAATTGCGCTCCTGGCTCAACCTACTGTCGATCTGAAATCATCCCAGCCAATTCGAATTATTGAAGATTAAACCTATAATATTTTACCGGGTATAACAAAAGTAGAAGATGAAGAAGAAGTGGAAGAAAATGAAGAAGAAGATATGAAAGAAGAAGTGGAAGAAGTAGAAGAAGAACAGATTGAAGAAGAAAAAGAATAAGATGTAGAACATGAAGGGGAGGAAGAACAACAAGAAGAAGAAGAAGAAGAAAGAGAAGAAGAAGAAGAAGAAGGAGAGGAAGAACAAGAAGAAGAAGAAGAAGAATAAGAAGAAGAAGTTGTAGAAGAAGAAGAGAGAAGAAGAAGAAGAAGAAGTAGAAGAAGAAGAAGAAGTAGAAGAAGAACAAGAAGAAGAAGAAGAAGAAGAGGAAGAAAAAGACGAAGAAGAAGAACAAGGAGTGAAGAAGAAGAAGAAGAAGGAGAAGAAGAAGAGGAGGAAGAGGAAGAGGAGGAAGATGAAGAAGTAGTAATAGTAGTCATAAAAAAGATGATGAAGAAGAAGAAGAAGATGAGAAAGAAAAAGAAGAAGAAGAAGAAGTTGTAGTAGTTTTAGTAGTAGTAGAAGAAGAAGCAAAAGAAGAAGAAGAAGAAGAAGAAGGGGAAGGGAAGAGGAAAAAGAATAAGTATTAGAAGAAGAAGAAAAAGAAGAAGAAGAAGACGAAGAAGTAGAGGAAGTAGAATAAGAAGAAGAAGAAGAAGAAGAGGAAGAAGAAGTACAAGAAGAAAGAGAAGTAGATAAAGAAGAAGAAGAAGATAATGAATAAGAAGAAAAAGAAGTATGTGGAAGAAAAAGAAGAAGAGGAAGAAGAAGAAGAAGAGAAGAAGAAGAAGAAGAAGAAGAAGAAGGTGAAGACAAAGAAGAAGAAGAAAAGGAAGAAAAAGAAAAAGGATAAGTAGAGGAAGAAGTAGAAGAGGAAGAGGAACAAGAAGAAGAAGAAGATGAAAAACAAGAAGATAAAGATGAGGTAGAAGAAGAAGAAGAAGAAAACGATGAAGAGGAAGAGGAAGAAGAAGAAAAAGAAGAAGATGTAAGAGGAAGATGAAGAAGACAAGGAAGAAGAAGAAGAAGAAGAATTTAGAAAAAAAGGAGGAGAAGAAGAAGAAGAAGAGGAAGAACAAGAATAGGAAGAGGAAGAAGGAGAAGTAGAAGAAGAAGAAGAAGAAGAAGAGGAAGATGTAGAAGAGGAAGAAGAAAATGATGAAGAAGATGTTGAAGAAGTCGAAGAAGAAGAAGAAGAAGAAGAAGAAGAAGAAAAAGAAGAAGAAGAGGAAGAAGAAGAAGAGGAAGATGAGGAAGAAGAAGAAGAAGTAATAATAGTAGTAGTAGTAAAAGTAGCAGAAGAAGAAGAAGATGAAGATAAAGAAGAGGAAAAAGAAGAAGAAGAAGAAGAAGAACAAGAAAAATAAGAAGAATAAGAAGAAGAAGAAGAAGAAGAAGAAGATTATGATGAAGAAGAAGAAGTAGAAGAAGAACAAGTAGTAGAAGAAGAAGAAAAAGAAGAAGAAGAAGATGACGAAGAAGTGGAAGAGGAAGAAGACAAAGAAGAAGAAGAAGAGGAGGAGAAAGAAGAAGAAGAAAAGGAAGAAGAGAAAGAAGAAGAACAAGAGGAGGAAGAAGAAAAAGTAAAAGAATAGAAAGAAGAAGAGGAAGAAGAAGAAGAAGATGAAGAATAAATAGAAGTAAGGGGAAGAAGAAAAAGAAGAAGAAAAACAAGATGAAAATGAAGAAAAAGAACAAGTAGGAGAATAATGAGAAGGTGAAGACGAAGATGGAGACGAAGAAGAAGAAGAAGAAGAAGAAGAAGGAAGAAGAAGAAAAAAAGGAAAAGATGAGAAATAATAATAAAAATAATAATAATAATAAGAAGAAGAAGAAGAGGAAGACGAAGATGGAGAAGGTAAGGAAGAGAAAGAAGTAAAAGAAGAAAAAGAAGAAGAAGATGATGAAGAAGGTGAAGAAGAAGAAGAAGTTGATGACGAAGAAGTTGAAGAAAAAGAAGTAGAAGAAAAAAAAGAATAGTAAGAATAAGAAGATGAAGTAGAAGAGGAAGAAGAAGAAGAGGAAGAAGAAGAAGTAGAGGAAGAGGAAGAAGAAGAGGAAGAAGAATGAGAAGAAGAAGAAGAAAATGAAGAAGAAGATGAAGAAGTGGAGGAAAAAGAAGAAGAAGAAGAAGGAGAAGTTGAAGAAGATGAACAAGAAGGACAAGTAGAAGAAGAAGAAGTAGGTGGAAGAAGAACAAGAAGAGAAAAAGGTAGAAAAGAAGAAGTAGAAGAAAAAGAAGAAGAAGAAGAAAAAGAAGATGAGGAAGAATAAGTAGGAGATGAAGAAGATGGCAAAGAAGAAGAAGAAGTAGAAGAAAATAAGGAAGATGGATCAAAAGAAGTAGATGAAGAAGATGAAGCAAAAGAAGAAGAAGAAGAAGAAGAAGAAGAAGAAGAAGAAGTAGTAGTAGAAGATTAAGCAGAAGCAGAAGAAGAAGAAGAAGAAGAATATGAAGAAGAAGAAGATGAAAAAGGAGAAGAAAAAGAAGAAGAAGATGAAGAAGGGGAAGAAGAGGAAGAGGGATAGAAGAATCATAAGGAGCAGAAGAAGAAGACGAAGAAGAAGAAGAAGAAGAAGAAGAAGATGAAGTAGCAGCAGTAGTAGTAGTAGTAGTAGTAGTAGTAGTAGAAGAAGAAGAAGAAGAAGAAGAAGAAGAAGAAGAAGTTGAAGAAGAAGAAGAAGAACAAGAAGAAGAAGAAGAACATGAAGAAGAAGAACAAGAAGAAGAAGAAAATGAAAGAGGAGAAGAAGCTAAAGAAGTAGAGGAAGAATGAGAAGAAGAAGATGATGATGATGATGGTGAAGGAGGAGAAGAAGAAGTAAGAGGAGGAAGAAAAGAAGAAGAAGATGATGACCAAAAAGAAGTTGGAGGAGAGGAAGTAGGTGAAGAAGAAGAAGGATAAGAAGAAGAAGAACAAGAACCAGAAGAAGGAGAAGAAGATAAAGAAGAAGAAGAAGAAGTGGAAGAAGAAAAAGAAGGAGAGGAAGAAGAAGACGAAGAAGAGGAAGAAGAAGAAGAAGAAGAATAAAAAGTAAAAGAAGAAGAAGAAGAAGAAGAAGAAGAAAGAGAAGAAGAAGAAGAAGAAGAAGAAGAAGAAGAAGAAGTGAAAGAAAAAGATCAAGAAGATGAGGGAGAAGATGAAGAAGTAGAAGAAGAAGAAGAAGAAATAAAAGAAGAAGAAAAAAGAAAAACAAGAGAAAGAAGACGAAGAGGAAGAAGAAGAAGACGAAGAAGAAGTTGAAGAACAAGAAGACGAAGAAGAAGAAGCAAAAGAACAAGAAGCACTAGAAATAGAAGTTAAAGAAAGAAGAAGAAGAAGAAGAAGAAGATGATGATGGAGAAGAAGAAGTAGAAGAACAAGAAGAAGGAGAAGACGAAGAAGAAAAGAAAAAAGAAGGAGAAGTACAAGGAGAACAAGAAGAAGGAGAAAAAGAGGAAGAAGAAGAAGTAAGAGGGAGATGATGAAGAAGAGGAAGAAGAAGAAGAAGAAGGAGAAGAAGAAGAAGAAGGAGAGGAAGAAGAAGAAGAAGAAGAAGATGAAGAAGAAGAGGAGGAAGAAAAAGAAGATAAAGAAGAAAAAGTAAGAGGAAGAAGAAGAAGGAGGAGGAGAAGTATTAAAAGATGATGAAGAAGAAGAAGAGGAAGAAGGAGAACAAGAAGAAGGTAAAGAAGAAGAAGAAGAAGAAGAAGAAGAAGGATAAGAATAAGAAGAAGAATAAGAAGAAGGAAAAGAAGAAGAAGAAGAAGAAGAAGAAGAAGAAGAAGAAGAAAAGGAAGAGAAGGAAGAA
>JAIUJO010000281.1:2500-5000 GCA_023846275.1 Vanilla planifolia
TCTTCTTCATCATCTCGTTCTTCTTCTTCTTCTTGTTTCTTTTCATCTTCTTTATTTCTACTTCTTCTTGTTCTTCTTCATCTTCATCTTCTCCTCCTTCTTCTTCTTCTTCTTCTTCTTCTTCTTTTTCTTCTTCTTCTTCTTCTTCTTCTACTTCTTCTTTTTCTTCTTCTTCCACTTGTTCTCCTTCTTCTTCTTCTTCTTCTTCCTTTTCTTCTTCTCCTTCTTCTCCTTCTTCTATTTCTTATTCTTATTTCTCCTCCTCTTCTTCTTCTCCTTTTTCTCCATCTTCCTCATCTTCCTCTTCAACTTCTTCTTCTTTTTCATCTTCTTCTTCTTCATCTTTTTTTTTCTTCTACTAATTCTTCTTCATCATCTTCCTCTCCTTCTTCATCATCTTCTTCTTCTTTTCCTTCTTCTTCTTCTACTAGTTCTTCTTCTTGTTCTTCTTATTTTTCTTCTTCTACATTTTCTTCTTCTTCTTCTTCTACTTCATCTTCTTGTTCTTTTTCCACTTCCTCTTCTTCCTGTTCTTCTACTTCTTCATTTCTTCTCCTTCAACTTCATCTTCTCCTTCTCCTTCTTCTTATTATTATTATTTTTAATATTATTCTTCTTCTTCTCCTTCTTCTTCTTCTCCTTCTTACTCTTCTTCTTCTTCTTCTTCTTCTTCTTCTTTTTATTCTTCTTCTTTTTATTCTTCTTCTTCTTCTTCTTCTTCTTCTTCATCTTCATCCTCTTCCTCTTCTTCTTCTTCCACTTCTTCTTCCACTTCTTCTTCTTCTTCTTCTTCTTCTTCTTCTTCTTATTCTTCTTCTTCTTCTTCTACAACTACTTCTTCTTCTCCTTCTCCTTCATATTCTTCTTCTTCTTTATCTTCATCTTCCTTTTCTTCTTCTCCTTCTTCTTCTTCTTCTTCTCCTTATTCTTGTTCTTCTTGTTCTTCTTCTTCTTTTACTTCTTCATCTTCTTGTCCTAATTTTTTTCTTCTTCTTCTTCTTATTATTCTTATTCTTTTTTGTTTTCTCCTCCTTCTTCTTCTTCTACTTCTTCTTATTCTACTTCTTATTCTTCTTCTTCTACTTTTTCTTCTTCTTCTTCGTCTTTTTCTTCTTCTTTTTCTTTTTCTTCTTCTTCTTCTACGTGTTCTTCCTCATCCACTTCTTCTTCTTCTTCTTCTTCTTCTTCTTCTTCTTCTTCTTCTTCTGCTCCTCCTTTTTCTTCTTCTTCTTCATCGTCATCTTCTACATCTGCTTCTTCATTTTCTTCCTCTTCTTCTTCTTCTACTTCTTCTTCATCTTTTTCTTCTTCTTCTATTACTTCTCCTTCTTCTACTTCTTCCTCTTCTTCTCCTTCTTCTTCTTGTTCTTCTTCTTCTTTTTCTTCGTGTTCTTGTTCTTTTTTTACTTCTTCTTCTTCTTCTTCTATTTCTTCATCTCGCTCTTCTTCTTCTTCATCTTGTTTCTTTTCTTCTTCTTCTGTTCTTCTTCTCCTTCTTCTTCTTCATCATCTTCTCCTTGTTCTTCTTCTTCTTCTTCTTCTTCTTCTTTTTCTTCTTCTTCTTCCTCTTGTTCTCCTTCTTCTTCTTCTTCTTCCTTTTCTTCTTCTCCTTCTCCTTCTTCTTCTTCTTCTTCTTCTTATTCTTACTCGCCTTTCTCTTCTCCTTCTCCTTCTCCTACTTCTTCCTCATCTTCTTCTACAACTTCTTCTTTTTCATCTTCTGCTTCTTCATCTTGTTCTTCTTCTACTTCTTCATCTTCATCATCTTCCTCTCCTTCTTCTCCAACTTCTTCTTCTTCTCCTTCTTCTTCTTCTTCTACTACTTTTTCTTATTCTTCTTATTAGTGATCTTCTTCTTCTTCTTCTTCTTCTTCTTCTTTTTCTTCTTCTTCATTGTCTTCTTGTTCTTTTTCCTCATCCACTTCTTCTTGTTCTTGTACTTCTTCATTTCTTCTTCTTCTTCATCATCTTCTCCATCTCCTTCTTGTTATTATTATTATTATTCTTCTCCTTCTTCTTCTCCTTCTTCTTCTTAATCATCTTCTTCATCTTGTTCTTGTTCTTGTTGTTCTTCTTCTTCTACCTCTTATATTTCTTCTACTTCTTCTTCATCTTCTTCTTTTTCTTCTTCTTCTTCTTCTTCTTCTTCTTCTTCTTCTTCATTCTCTTCCTATTCTTCTTCTTCCACTTCTTCTTCTTCTTCTTCTTCTTCTTCTTGCTCTTCTTCTTATTCTTCTTCTTCTACTTCTTTTTCAACTACTACTTCTATTACTTCTTCTTCTTCTCCTTCTCCTTCCTATTCTTCTTCTTCTTTTTCTTCTTCTTCCTTTTCTTCTTCTCCTTCTTCTTCTTCTTCTTCTCCTTATTCTTATTCTTCTTCTTCCATTTCTTCTTCTTCTCCTCCTCCTTCTTCTACTTCTTCTTGTTCAACTTCTTCTTCTTTTTCATCTTCTTCTTCTTCATCTTGTTCTTCTTCTACTTGTTCTTCTTCATCTTCTTC
>JAIUJO010000281.1:25000-30000 GCA_023846275.1 Vanilla planifolia
CCTACTTCATCTACTACATCATCTTCCTTTTATTCTTCTCATTTTTCTTCTTCTTCTCTTCTTCTCATTCTACTTCTTATTCTTCTTCTTCTTTTTTTGATTATTATTATAATTATAACTATTCTTCTACTTCGTCTTCTTCTTCTTCTTCTTCTTCTTCTTCTTCTTCTTTTCTTCCTCCATTTCTTCTTTGTCCTCTTCTTCTTCTTCTTCCTCCACTTCCTCTTCCTCTTCCTCTTCTTCTTCATCTTGTTCTTCTTTTTTTCTTTTCTTTTTCTTTTTCTTTTTCTTCTTCTCCTCCCCCTCCTCCTCCTCTTCCTTCTCTATTTCTTTTTTCTTCTTCTTCTCCTTCTTCTTCTTCTTCTTCTTCTTCTTATTTTCATTCCCCTTCTCCTTCTTCTTCTTTTTCTTCTGTAATTTGTTCTTCTTGTTCTTCTCATTTTTCTTCTTCTTCTTATTCTTATTCTAATTCTTCTTCTCCTTCTACTTCTCCTTCTCCTTCTTCTTCTTGTTATTGTACTTCTTATTTTTCTTCTTCTTCTTTATCTTATTATTATTGTTATTATTTTTCTTTTTATTACTATACTTCCTCTTCGTCTTCTTCTTCCACTTCTTCTTCTTCTTCTTCTTCTTCTCCTTCTTCTTCCTCTTCTTCTTCTCATTCTTATTCTTATTCTTTTTCTTCTTCACCTTCTCCTTCTCCTTCTTCTTCTTCTTATTATTATTGTACTTCTTATTCTTCTTCTTCTTCATCATCTTGTTATTAATGTTGTTATTATTATTTTTATAACTATACTACTTCTTTTCCTTCTTCTTTTTCTTCTTGTCCTTCTTCTTCTTCTTTTGCTTTTTCTACTTCTTCTCCACCTCCTCCTTCTTCTTCTACTTCTTCTTCTTCTTCTTCTACTACTACTTCTTCTTCTTCCTCTTCTTTTTCATCTTCTTCTACTTCTGCTTCTTCTTCATCTTTTTCTTTCTCTTCTTCAACCTTTTCTTCTTCTTCTTCTTCTTGTTCTTCTTCTTCTTCTCCTCCTCCCTGAAGTGTTTCGTGCTAAGGAAATCCCACAAGAGGGGGGTGAATTTTGTATTTAAAATTTTATGAATTTCGAAATTAAACTTAAAAACCTTTAAGCAAGAGTAAAGAGAGTTGAACACACAAATTTTTAAGTGGTTCGACTCAAAACCGAGTTTACATCCTCCCCGAACCGGTGTTGGGAAAAGTCCACTAAATGCACCGATTACAAGTGAAGTTTTTCGTATGGTTCACCTCAAACCTACTTGGGATTTTTACTACGGCTAATCCTAAACCTACTTGAGTTTTTACCGGGCTCAACTCAAACCTGGGGCTTTAGCACTACTATCGGGATGCCCTTGCCCCAAAACGAAAAATACAACGATTGGCAAAAAGAACTTAGAAGAAATCGGAGAAAAGAGGAGGCACACACAATCGACAAATTAGAGGGATAGAAATTGAGAAATAATTGAAAAACCTCTAATTCCAATAGCGTTCTTGCCGCTTTGCTTTTTGAGCTTGGATGCACCGTTTTTGCTTGAGTGCTCGAATTTTGAGATCTGAAATCTTTGGAAAATTTAGCAAAGGTTAAACTAAAAAATACATCAATTTTCCCTATTTATAGAGCTCAAATTTGAGCTCTAAAAACACCCCCAACGGTTCCAAAAATTAATTAGCCGTTTGGGCAACGGACGGAAAGCAGCCACCGTCCGATCCAGGCCCAAAAACGAACGGCGCAGATTGATTTACGCATTTTACCGTTCGGGCTTAATCCAGAGCGTTGGATCCAGGCGCGTAATCGAACGGCACGGATTAAATCTCGTGATTATTGTTTACGTGATTTAATCCCGTGCGTAGGATCCGGGCGCAAAGATGAACGACACAGATTTTACCTTACGGGATGAATCCTGTGCGTTGGATCCGGGCGGGCTTGATCTGAGCCATTGGATCCCGCGAAGGCTGAAACTGGGATTTTTAGTCCCACATTGCGTATGCGAAAGTGTTGGAGCGCTATAAAAGAAATCCACCCGGTTTATATTGCGAGCCTCTTTGGGGTTGGCTCCCCCCTTCCTTGACCAGGACTTGATCACCTGGTTCGGGTTGACTTAGCCAAGCATTGTTCATTGACCGTTGACCGCGCTGCAGTTTGACCTAGCCGAGCTCCTCTCGGCTGGCTTTGGGCGGGCTTCGCTTAGCCAGGCATTGTTGATTTGACCGTTGAACAGCACTAGTCGAGCTCCTCTCGGCGGGCTTGGCTCGCCCTTTCAACCAGATTTTTATTTTTAAATTAAATTTTTAATTTCTAAAAGACCTGGACGGGCTGTTTTCGCGTCGGGTCGACCCGCCCATTGCTACAGTGCATTTTCCCGAGACTTCAGCTGTTTTAGGGTATTTTTGACGAATTTTTGTGCCAAAAATTTGAATATAGCTATGAAAAAAAATTCATGAAAAACAATTCCAAAATAATATTAAAAAAATCAAATACCAATGTCTATACATTTTGTCAAATATGCTTGGCCCAAAAATCAAAATTCAGTATTAAATAACTTTATAATATTTTTAAATGTTAATACTACTAGTGTACCTCATAATCTCAAAGTTTGGACATATCAAAATCGAGAGAAATAAAAAAAAATTCAATTATAAAAAATATTGTGCATGTCTCAAATTTCCTTTAAGTATGCCATGACCTCAAGGCTTTTAGAGACCATTATTTTAGACATCTAAGATACATGACTTGATTTAATTAATTATTAATAATTTTACTTAAAATCAAGCCCAAATAAAATATACATATTTATGCTTGACTCATCAAACACAAGGGTGTAACACTCCCCCTCCTCATCCTCCTTCTTCATCTTCTTCTTCATCATCTTCTTCTTCTTCGTATTCTTGTTCTACTTGTTCTTCTACTACTTTATCTTCTTCTTGTTCTTCTCATTTTCTTCTTGTTCTTCCACTTCTTCTTCCATTCCTTTTTTCTTCACCTTCTGTTTATTCTTCTTCTTATTCTTACTCTTATTCTACTTCTTATTCTACTTTTTATTCTACTTCTTCATCTTTTTATTATTATTATTATTATTATTATTATTATTATTATTATTATTATTATTGTTATTATTGTTATTATTATGATTATTATAATTATAACAATTCTTCCTCTCCATATACTCCTTCTTCTATTTCTTCCTTTTCTTCTTCATCCTCTTCTTCTTCTTCTTCTTTGTTGTCTTCTTCTTCTTCTTCTTCTTCTTCTACATCTTTTTCTTCGTCTTCTTCTCTTTCTTCTTCTTCTTCTTCTTCTTCTTTTTCTTCTATTTCTTCTTCTTCTTTGTCTTCTTCTTATTCTCATTCTCTTTTTCTTCAACTTCTACTACTTTTCCTTCTTCTTCTACATCTTTGTCGTCTTCTTGTTCTTTTTCTTCTTCTTCTTGTTTTTGTTATTCTTCTTTTTCTTCATATCCACTTTTACTTCTTCTTCTTCTTCTTCTTCTTCTTCCCCCTTCCTTCTTCTTCTTCTTCTTCTTCTTCTTCTTCTGCTTGTTTACTTCTTCATCTACTACATCATCTTCCTTTTATTCTTCTCATTTTTCTTCTTCTTCTTCTTCTTCTTTTCTTCTTCTTATTCTTTTTCTTCTTCTTTTTTCTCCTTCTTCTTCTTCTTCTTATTCTACTTCTTATTCTTTGACTTCTTCTTTTGATTATTATTATTAAAGCAATTCTTCTTCTTCACCTTCTTCTTCTTCTTCTTCATCATCTTCCTTTTCTTCTTCATCCTCTTCTTCTTCTTCTTCTTCTCCTCCTATTCCTCTCATCTTCATCTTCCTCTTTGTCTTCTTCTTTTTCTTCTTTTTCTTTTTCTTCTTCTTCTTCTTGTCCTCCTGCTCCTCCTCCACTTCCTTCTCCTTTTCTTCATCTTCTTCTTCTCCCTATTCTTCTTTTTCTTCTTGTTCTTCTTCTTTTTTCTTCCTCTTCTTCTTCTTCTTCTTCTTCTTCTTCTACTTCTTCTTTTCTTCTTCTTCTTATTCTCCTTCTTCTTCTTCTCTTCAGTAATTATTTTTCTTGTTTTTCTCATTTTTCTTCTTCTTCTTATTCTTATTCTTTTTCTTCTTCTCCTTCTCCTTCTCCTTCTTCTTCTTCCTATTATTATACTACTTATTCTTCTTCTTCTTCTTTATCTTATTATTATTGTTATTATTTTCTTTTCATTACTATACTTTTGTTCTTCTTCTTCTTCTTCTTCTTCTTCTTCTTCTCCTTCTCTCCTTCTTCTTCTTCTTCTTCTTCTTCTACAATTATTTTTACTCTTCTTGTTCTTCTCAATTTTCTTCTTCTTATTATTCTTATTCTTATTCCTTTTTTCTTCTCCTTCTTCTTCTTCTTCTTCTTCTTTTCTCCTTCTTCTTCTTCTTCTTCTTCTTCTCTTCTTTTTCTTCTTCTTCACCTTCTTCTTCTTTTTTTTCTTGTTCTTCTTCTTCTACTTCTTCTTCCTCTATTTCTTTTCATCTTCTTCTTCTTTTTGTTTCTTCTTCTTCATCTTCTTTTACTTCTTTTTTTTTCTTCTACTTCTTCTTCTTCTTCTTCTTCTTCATCTTCTGCTTCTTCTTCTTCTTCCTCTACTTCTTCTTCTTCTTCTTCTTCTTCTTCTCTTCTTCTTTTTCTTCTTCTACTACTTCTACTTCTTCTTCTTTTTCCTCTTCCTTTTAATCTTCTTCTACTTCTTCTTCTTCTTCTCCTTTTTCTCTCTCTTCTTTCTATTTTCTTCTTTTCTTCTTCCTCGTCTTCTGCTTCTTCTTCTTCTACACTACTACTTCTACTTCTTCTTTTCCTCTTCATTTTCATCTTCTTCTACTTCTTCTTCTTCTTCTACTTTTTTTCTTTCTCTACTTTCTATTTTCTTCTTTTTCTTCTTCCTCGTCTTCCTCTTCTTCTTCTTCTTCTTCTCCTCCTCCTCTTTCTCGTCCTTCTCGTACTTCATCATCATCTT
>JAIUJO010000281.1:47500-52500 GCA_023846275.1 Vanilla planifolia
CTTCTTCTTCTTCTTCTTTGTCTTCTTCTTGTTCTTGTTCTTCTTCTTCTTCTTCTTCTTCATGTTCTTGTTCTTGTTTTTTTTCGAGTTCTTCTTCTTCTTGTTCTTCTTCTTTTTCTTCTTCTTCTTCTTCTTCTTCTTCTTCTTTTTCTTCTTCTTCTACATCTACTTCCTCTTCTTATTCATCTTTTTTTTCTTCTCCTTCTCCTCCTCCTTCTTCTGCTTCACTTTCTTCTTCTTCTTCCTCCTCTTCATCCTTCTCTTCTTCTTCTTCTTCTTCTTCTACATCTTCTTCTTGTTCTTCTACTTCTTCTTCTTATTCTTCTTCTTCTTCTTCTTCTACTTTTCTCCTCCTCCTCATCCTCCTCCTCCTCCTCATCCTCCTGCACCTCCTCCTTCTACTTGCTTTTCTTCTTCTTCTTCTTCATCTTCTTCTTCTTCTTCTTCCTCTTCTTATTCTTTTTCTTACTTCTTTTCTTCTTCTCCTTGTCCTTCTTTCTCTTACTCTACTTCTTCTTATTCAACATATTATTATTATTATTATTATTATTATTATTGTTTTATATTATTATTATTATTATTATTATTATTATTATTATTCTTATTGCTATTCTTCTTCTTCTTCTTCTTCATGTACTTCTACTTCTTCTTTTTCTTGCTCTTGTTCTTCTTCTTCTTCCTTTTCTTCTTTTTCTTTTTCTTCCTCCTCTTTTTCCTCATCTTCTTCTTCCCTTTTTCTTCATGTTCATCTGATTCTTCCTCTTCTTCCTCGTGTTCATCGACTTATTCTTCGTGTTCATCTTCTTCTTCTTCTTTTTATTCTTATTCTCCTTTTTCTTCTTCTTCTTCTTCTTCATGTTTCTCTCCTTTTTCTTCTTCTTCTTCTTCCCCTTCTTCTTTTTCATTTTCTTCTCCTTCTTCTTCTCCCTCTCTTTCTTCTTCTTCTTCCTCTTCCTCTCCTTGTTCTTCATCTTCTTTTTCTTCTTCTTCTTCTTCTTCTTTTTATTCATCTTCCTATTCTTCTTCTTCTTTGTCTACTTCTTCATCTTCTTCTTCTTCGTCTTCTTCTTCTTCTACTACTACTACTACTACTAGTTTTTATTCTACTTCTTCTTCCTCACCTTCTCATTCTTCTTCTTCTTTGTCTTTTTCTTCTTCATTATCTTCTTGTTCTTCTTGTTCTCTTTGTTCTTCTTCTTCTTCTTCTTCCTCATCTTCTTCTTCAACTTCTTCTTGTTCTTATCCTTCTTTATCTTCTCCTTCTCCTTCTTCTTCATCTTCTTGTTCTTCTTATTCTACTTCTTCTTCTTGATCTTATTGCTTTTCTTATTATTAATAATAATATTATAATTATTATTATTCTTACAATTATTATTATTTGTATTCTTCTTCTTCTTTTTCTTCTCCTTCTTCTCCTCGTTCTTCTTCTTCTTCTTCTTGACCTTCATCTTCCTCTCTTTCTTCTTCTTCTCCTTCTTTTTCTTCTTCCTTCTCTTCTTCTTCGTCATCTTCTACTTCTACTTATTCTACTTCTTCTTCTTCTCCTTCTCCTTCTTTTTTTTTATTATTCTACTTCTTCTTCTTGTACTTCTTTTTTTGCTTATTCTTGTACTTCTTTTTTTTCTTATTACAATTTGTTTGGTTATTATTATTATTATTATTACTATAACAATTATTATTATTATTATTATTATCATTGTTATTTTTAATATTATATTTCTTATTCTTCTTTTTCTTCTTCTTCTCTTCCTCTTCCTCATTGTTCTTCTTCTTCTTCCTCCTCCTCTTCTTCTTCTATTTCTTCCTCTTGTTCCTCTTCTTCTTCTTCTTCCTCTGCTTCTACTTCTTCTTCCTCCTCCTTTTCTTCTTCTTCTTCTTCTTCTTCTTCTACTTCTTCTACTTTTACTTCTTCTTCTTCTTCTTCTTCCTTGTTCTTCTTCTTCTTCTTCTTCTTCCTCCTACACCTCTTCTCCTTCTTCTACTTCTTCTTCTTCCTCCTCCTCCCCTTCTTCTTCTTCCTCTTCTTCTATTCTCCTCCTTCTTCTTCTTCTTCTTCTTCTTCATTTTCCACTTCTTCCTCTTCGTCTCCATCTTCTTCTACTACTTCTTCTTCTACTTCCCCTTCTTCTACTTCTTCTCCTTCTTCTTTTACTTCATCTTCTTCTTGTTCTTCCTCTACTTCAAGTTCTTCTTATTCATCATCTTCTTCTTCTTCTCTGTCTCCTCCTAGTTCTACTTCTTCTTATTCTACTTCTGCTTCTTCTTCTTTTTCTTGTTATTATTGTTATTATTGTCATAATTATTATTATTATTGTTATTATTATTATTATTCTTTTTCTTCTTCTTCTTCTTCTTCTTCTTATTCTTTCACATTTTCTTCATTTTCTTCTTGATCTTCTTCTTCTTATTATTATTATGATTATTATTATTAAAATTTTTCTTCTTCATCTTTTCTTCTTCATCTTTTTCTTCTTCATCTTTTTCTTCTTCTTCTTCTTCTCCTCCTTCTTCATCTTCTTCTTCTTTTGCTTCTTCTTCTTCTACTACTAAGACTTCTTCTACTACTTCTTACTCTTCTTCTTCTTCTTCTTCTGCTGCTTCTTCTTCTTCTTCTTCTTCATCATCTTCTTCTTGTGCTTCTTATACTACTACTTCTACTACATCTTCTTATTACCCTTCTTCTTTTTCTTCTTCTTCCTCTTTCTCTTGTTCTTCGTCTTCTACCTCTTCTTCTTCTTCTTCCGCTTCTTCATCTTCTTCTTCCCCTTCTTCTGCTTCTTCTTCTTCTGCTTCTTCTTCTTCTCCTTTTTCTTCTTCTTCTTCTTCTTCTTTTTCTTCTTCTTCTTCCTTCTACTTCTTCTTCTTCCTCCTGTTTCACTTCTCCTACTTCTTCTTCTTCTTCCTCTTCTTCTTCTCCCTCCTCCCCTTCTTCTTCATTTACTACTTTTCTCCTCATCCTTCTTCTTCTTCTTCTTCTTCTTCATCTCCTTCATTTTCCTCTCCTTCTTCCTCGTCTCCATCTTCTTCTGCAACTTCTTCTTCTTCTTGTTCTACTACTTCTTCTTCTACTTGTTCTTCTTCTTCATCTTCACCTCCTTCTTCTTCTTCTCCTCCTCCTCCTTTTTCTTCTTCTACTTCTTCTTTTTCTTCCTCTTCTTTTTCTTTTCCTTCTTCTTCTTCTTCTCGTACTTCTTCTTCTTCTTCTTCTTATTCTTCTCCTTACACCTCTTCCACCTCTCCTTCCTCCATTCTTCCCCATCTTCATCTTCTTTTTCTTCTTTTTCTTCTTGCTCTTCTTTTTCTTCTTCTTCTTCTTCTCCTTCTTTTTATTATTCTTCTTCTTCTCCTCCTTCTCCATCTCCTTCTTCTTCTCCGTCTTCTTCTTCTTATTCCACTACTTCTACTCCTTATTACGATTATTATGATTAATAATATTTTTTTATTATCATTATTTTTATTATTGTAACCTTATTATTATTTTTATTATTTTTATTTCCATTTTCTTCTTCTTCTTCTACTACTTCTTCTTCTACTCCTTATTTTTCTTCTTCTTCTTCTCCTTCTTCTCCTTCTCCTTCTAGTTTTTCTTCTTCTTCTTTTTCTTCTCCATATAGTTCTACATTTTCTTCTTCTTATTTCTATTCATTTTCTTCTTCTTCTTCTTCTTCTTCTTCTTCTTCTTCACCTTCTTCTTCTTCTTCCGCTACTTCCTCTTCTTCTTCTTCTTCCACTTCTCCTTCTTCTCCTATTTCTTCTTATTCATCTCCTTCTTCTTCTTCTTCTTCTTCTTCCTCTTCTTCCTCTTCTTACCCTTCTTCTTCTTCTTCTCCTTCTTCTTGTTCTTCCTCTTCTTCTTTTTCTTCGTGATCTTCTTCTTGTTCTTCTTCTTCTTGATCTTCTTCTTTTTCTTCTCCTTCTACTACTACTACTACTACTTCTTCTTCTTCTCCTGCTTCTTCTGCTTCTTCTTTTCTCCTCCTCATCCTCCTTCGCCTCGTCCTTCTCATTCTTCTACTACTACTTCTTCTTCTTCTTCTACTTCAACATCTTCTTGTCCTTCTTCTTCTTCTTCTTCTTTTACTTCATCTTCCTCTCCTTCTTCTTCTGACACTTCTTCTCCTTTTTCTTCTTCTTCTTCTTCTTCTTCTTCTTCTTCTTCTGCTTCTTATTCCTTTTCTTCATCTCCATCTTCTCCTTCGTCTTCTTCTTCTTATTCTACTTTTTGTTATTATTGTTATTATTACTATTATTATAGTTATTATTATTATTATTATTATTGTTATTATTGTTATTATTTTTCTTTTTCTTCTTCTTCTTCTACTTATTCCTGTTCTCCTTCTTTATCTTTTTTGTCTTCTTTTTTCTTCTTCTTCTTCTTTTCTTTTTCTTCTACTGCTTCTTCTCCTTCTTCTCCTTCTTTTGGTTCTTCTTCTTCTTTTTCTTCTTCTACTTCTTCGTCTTCTTCTTATTCTTTTTCTTCTTCTTCTCCTTCTCCTTCTTCTTCTTCTTCTTCCTCTTGTTCTTTTTCTTATCCCATTTCTTCATCCACTACTTCTTCTTTTTCTTCTTCCATTTACTATTATTATTATTATAATTAATATTATTATTATTATTATCATTCCTCTAATTCATATTTTTTTCATCTTCTTCTACTTCTTCGTCATCTACTTCTTCTTCTTCTTTTTCTTCTTTTCCTTCTTCATTTTCTTCTTCTACTTCTTCTTCTTTGGTTTCTTCTTATAATTCTTCTTCTTCACCTCCTTCTTCTTCTTCATCATCTTTTTCTTCTTTTCCTTCTTCTTCTTCTTTTTCTTCTTCTTGTTCTTCTTCTTCTTCTCCTCATTCTTCTTTTTCTTCTTCTTCATCTTCAACTTTTTCTTTTTCTTCTCCTCCTCCTTCTTCTTCTGCTTCTTCTATTTCTTCTTCTTCCATTTCTTTTCTTCGTTTTAATATCATTATTATTCTTATTATTATTATTATATTTATTATATTTATTATTA
>JAIUJO010000281.1:72500-75000 GCA_023846275.1 Vanilla planifolia
ATCTTCTTCTTCATCTACTTCTCCTTCTTCCTCTCCTTTATCTTCTTTTTACCCTTCTTCTTTTTCTTCAACTTTTTCTACTTCTTGTTCTTCTCCTTTTTCTTCTTCTTCTTCTTCTTCTTCTTCTTACTTTCTTGGTTTTTCTTCTTCTCCTTCTTCTTCCTCTTCTTCTTCTTCTTCTTATTCTGTTTCTTCTTCTTTTTCTTCTACTTTTTTTCCTATTATTATATTTATTATTATTATTATTGTTATTCCTCTTCTTCTTCTTCTTCTTCGTCTTCTTCTTTTTCTTCTTCGTCGCCTTCTTCTTCTTCTTCTTCTTCATCGTCCTCTTCTACTCTGTCTTTCTCTCCATCTCCTACTTCTTCTTCTCCTACTTCTTCTTCTTCTTCTTCTTCTTCATCTTCTTCTTCTACTTATTATTATTCTTCTTCTTCTTCTACTACTACTACAACTACCACTACTTCTTTTCTTCTAATTTTTTCTTATTCTTCTTCTTCTTCTTCTTTTTCTTCTTCTTTTTCTTCTTCTTCTTCTTCATCTCCATCTTCAACTTCTTCTGCTTCTTCCTCCTCTTCTTCATCTTCTCCTTCTTCCTCTTCTTCTTCTTCTACTACTTATTCTTCTTCTGCTTCTTCTTCTTCTTCTTTGTTTTTGTCTTATTCCTCTTCCTCTTCTTCTCTTTCTTCTTCTTCTTCTTCTTCTTCTTCTTCTTCTTCCACTTCTTCTTCTTCTTTTTCTTCTTCTCCTTTTTCTTCTTCTTCTTCTTCTTCTTCTTCTACTACTACTACTACTACTACTTCTTCTTGATTTTCTTCTTCTTCTTCTTCTTCTTCTTCTTCTTCCTCTTCATCTACCTCTCCTTCTTCTTCTTTTTCTCCTTCTTCTTTTTCTTGTTCTTATCCTTCATCTTCTTCTTCTTCTTCTTATACTTCTTCTTCTTCTTCTTCTTCTACAACTTATTCTTCTTCTTCTCCTTCTTCTTCTTCTACTACTTCTTCTCTTTCTTCTTCTTCTTCTTCGTTTTCTCCTTCTTCTTGTTCTTCTCCTTTTTCTTCTTCGTCTTCTTATTATTATTATTCTTCTTCTACTTCTTAATTTTCTCCTTCTTCTTCTTGTTCTTCTCTTTCTTCTTCTTCTTCTTCTTATTCTTCTTCTTTCTCTTCTTTTTTTTTGCTTGTTCCTCTTCTTCTTCTTCTTCTTCTTCTTTTCCTTCTTCTTCTTCTTTGTCTATTCTTCTTCTTCACCTTCTTCTTCTTCTTCTTCTTCTCCTTCATCTTCTCCTTCTTCTTTTTCTTCTTCTTCGTCAGCTTCTTCTTCATTGTCCTCTTCTTCGTCTTCTTCTTCTTCTTTTCCTACTCCTCCACCTGCTCCTCCTCCTCCTGCTTCTACTTCTCCTTCTTCTTCTTCCTCTCCAATTTTTATTTTTTCATTTCTCCTTCTTCTTCTTGTTCTTCTTTTAATTCTTCTTGTTTTTCTTCTTCTTATTGTATTTATTTTTATTATTGTTATTATTGTTATTATCCTTCTTCTTATGCTTCTTCTTCTTATTCTTCTTCTTCTTCTTCTTCTTCCTTTTTTTCTTCTACTTCTTCTTCTTCTTCTTTTTCTTCTTCTTGTCCTTCTTCTTCCTTCTCTTTTTCTTCTTCTTCTTCTTCTTCTTCTTCTTCTTTTTCTTTTTCTTCACCTCCACCTCCTTTTAGCTCTTCTTCTACTTCTTCTTCTTGTTCTTCTCCTTTTTCTTCTTCTTCTTCATCTTCTTCTTCTTCTTCTTCTTTTTATTGCTTTTCTTCTTCTTCTTCTCCTTCTTCTTCTTCTTCTTCATCTTCTTCTTCTTATTCTACTTCTTTTTTTTTTCTTCTCCTTTTTCATCTTCTTCTCCTTCTTCTTCTTCTTCTTCATCTCCTCCTCCATCTTCTCCTTCTAGTTCTACTTCTTCTTCTTCTTCTACTACTACTACTACAACTACTTCTTTTCTTCTTCTTCTTCATCTTCTTCTTATTCTTCTTCTTCTTCTTCTTCCTCCTCCTCTTCCTCTTCTTCCTCTTCTTATTCTTCATCATCATCATCTTCTTCTTCTTCTACTACTACTACTTCTCCTTCTTCTTCCTCTTCTTCTTCTTTTATCTTTTTATGCTTCTTCTTCTTTTTCTGCTCCTCTTCTTCCTTTTCTTTTACTTCTTTCTCTTCTTTTTCGCGTTTTCTCCTTCTTCTCCTCCTTCTTGTTCTTCTTCTTCTTCTCCTTCATTTTCCTCTCCTTCTTCTTCTTCTTCTTCTTCTTCTTCTTCTCCTTCTTCTTCTTTATCTTCTTCTTCTTTTTCTTCTTCTTCATCTTCTTCTTCTATTTCTTATTCTTCCACTTCTTCTCCATCTCCTTCTTCTTCCTCATCTTCTTATTCTACTTCTTCTTCTTCCTCTTTTCCTTATTGTTATTATTATTATGATTATTATTATTATTATTGTTATTGTTATTATTATTATTAATATCATTATTATTATT
>JAIUJO010000281.1:90000-95000 GCA_023846275.1 Vanilla planifolia
TATTATTATTATTATTCTTTTTCTTCTTCTTCTTCTTCTTCTTATTCTTCCACATTTTCTTCTTGATCTTCTTCTTCTAATTATTATTATGATTATTATTATTAAAATTTTTCTTCATCTTTTCTTCAACTTTTTCTTCTTCATCTTTTTCTTCTTCTTCTTCTTCTCCTCCTTCTTCACCTTCTTCTTCTTTTGATTCTTCTTCTCCTACTACTAAGACTTCTTCTACTACTTCTTACTCTTCTTCTTCTTCTTCTTCTTCTGCTTCTTCTTCTTCATCATCATCATCATCATCTTCTTCTTGTGCTTCTTATACTACTACTTCTACTACATCTTCTTATTACCCTTCTTCTTTTTCTTCTTCTTCCTCTTTCTCTTGTTCTTCTTCTTCCTCTTCTTCTTCTTCTTCTGCTTCTTCATCTTCTTCTTCTCCTTCTTCTACTTCTTCTTCTTCTGCTTCTTCTTCTTCCCCTCCTTTTTCTTCTTCTTCTTCTTCTTCTTCTTCTTCTTCTTCCTTCTACTTCTTCTTCTTCCTCCTGTTCTACTTCTCCTGCTTCTTCTTCTTCTTCCTCTTCTTCTTCTCCCTCCTCCACTTCTTCTTCATCTACTACTTTTCTCCTCATCCTTCTTCTTCTTCTTCTTCTTTTTCATCTCCTTCATTTTCCTCTCCTTCTTCCTTGTCTCCATCTTCTTCTGCAACTTCTTCTTCTTCTTCTACTACTACTTCTTCTACTTGTTCTTCTTCTTCATCTTCACCTCCTTCTTCTTCTTCTCCTCCTCCTCCTTCTTTTTCTTCTTCTTCATCTTCTTTTTCTTCCTCTTCTTTTTCTTTTCCTTCTTGTTCTTCTTTTTGTTCTTGTTCTTGTTCTTCTTCTTCTTATTCTTCTCCTTAAACCTCCTCTTCCACCTCTCCTTCCTCCATTCTTCCCCATCTTCATCTTCTTTTTCTTCTTTTTCTTCTTGCTCTTCTTCTTCTTCTTCTTCTTCTACTTCTTTTTATTATTCTTCTTCTCCTCCTCCTTCTCCATCTCCTTCTTCTTCTTTGTCTTCTTCTTCTTATTCCACAACTTCTACTCCTTATTACGATTATTATGATTAATACTATTTTTTTATTATCATTATTTTTATTATTGTAACATTATTATTATTTTTATTATTTTTATTTCCATTTTCTTCTTCTTCTTCTACTCCTTATTCTTCTTCTTCTTCTTCTCCTTCTTCTCCTTCTTCTCCTTCTCCTTCTAGTTTTGCTTCTTCTTCTTTTTCTTCTCCATATAGTTCTACATTTTCTTCTTCTTCTTATTTCTATTCATTTTCTTCTTCTTCTTCTTCTTCTTCCGGTACATCCACTTCTTCTTCTTCTTCCACTTCTCCTTCTTCTCCTATTTCTTCTTATTCATCTCTTTCTTCTTCTTCTTCTTCTTCTTCTTTCTCTTCTTCCTCTTCTTACCCTTCTTCTTCTTCTTCTTCTCCTTCTTCTTCCTCTTCTTCTTCTAGTGATCTTCTTCTTGTTCTTCTTCTTCTTGATCTTCTTCTTTTTCTTCTCCTTCTTCTACTACTACTACTACTACTTCTTCTTCTCCTGCTTCTTCTTCCTCTTCTTCTTCTTCTTCTTCTTTTGCTTCTTCTTTTCTCCTCCTCATCCTCCTTTGCCTCCTCCTTCTCATTCTTCTACTACTACTTCTTCTTCTTCTTCTACTTCAACATCTTCTTCTCCTTCTTCTTCTTCTTCTTCTTCTTTTACTTCATCTTCCTCTCCTTCTTCTCACACTTCTTCTCCTTCTTCTTCTTCTTCTTCTTCTGCTTCTTATTCCTTTTCTTCATCTCCATCTTGTTCTTCGTCTTCTTCTTCTTATTCTACTTATTGTTATTATTATTATTATTACAATTATTATAGTTAATATTATTATTATTATTATTATTATTATTGTTATTATTTTTCTTTTTCTTCTTCCTCTTCGACTTCTTCTACTTCTTCTACTTATTCCTGTTCTCCTTCTTCATCCTTTTTGTCTTCTTTTTTCTTCTTCTTCTTCTTTTCTGTTTCTTCTACTGCTTCTTCTCCTTCTTCTCCTTCATTTTGTTCTTCTTCTTCATTTTCTTCTTCTACTTCTTCGTCTTGTTCTTATTCTTTTTCTTCTTCTTCTCCTTCTCCTTTTTCTTCTTCTTCTTCCTCTTCTTCTTTTTCTTATCCCATTTCTTCATCCTCTACTTCTTCTTTTTCTTCTTCCATTTACTATTATCATTATTATTAATATTATTATTATTATTATCATTCCTCTAATACATATTTTTTTCATCATCTTCTTCTTCTTTGTCATTTACTTCTTCTTCTACTTCTTTTAATTCCTCTTCTTTTTCTTCTTCTTCTTCTACTTTTTCTTCTTCTTCTTCTTTATCTGGTTATTTTTCTTCTCCTTCTTCCTCTTCTTCTTCTTCTTCTTCTTCTTTTTCTTCTATTCCTTCTTCATCTTCTTCTTCTACTTCTTCTTCTTCTTCTTCAGTTTCTTCTTATTATTCTTCTTCTTCTCCTTCTTCTTCTTCTTCTTTTTCATCTTTTTCTTTTTTTCTTCTTCTTCTTCTTTTTCTTGTTCTTGTTCTTCTTCTTCTTCTCCTCATTCTTCTTTTTCTTCTTCTTCATCTTCAACTTTTTCTTTTTCTTCTCCTTCTCCTTCTTCTTCTGCTTCCTCTATTTCTTCTTCTTCCATTTCTTTTCTTCTTTATAATATCATTATTATTCTTATTACTATTATTATATTTATTATTATTGTTGTCATTATTATTGTTATTGTTATTATTATTATTATTATTATTGCCAATGTTATCATTATCATTCATCTTTGTATTATTATTCTTGTTCTTCAACTTCGTCTGCCTTTTCTTCTTCATTTTCTTCTTTTTCTTCTTCTTATTCTTCTAATTCTTCTTCTTCTTCTTCTTTTTCTTCCTCCTCGTCTTCTTATTCGTTTCTGCTTCTACTTCTTCTTCTTCTTCTTCATTGTCTCCTCACCTACTTCTTCTTTTCCTTCTTCTTCTTCTTCATCTTCTTCTTCTTCTTCTCCTTATTTTTCTAATTCTTTTTCTTCTTCTTCTTCTTCTTCTTCTCCTTCCTCTTCTTCTTCTTCTTCTTATCCTTCTACTTCTCCATCTCCTTCTCCTTCTTCTTCTACTTCTTATTGTACTTCTTCTTCTTCTTCTTCTTCTTTTTATTACTATTGTTTTACTATAATTCTTCCACTTCTTCTGTTTCTTCTTCTTCTTCTTCTTTGTCTTCTTCGTCTTCTATCTCTTCTCCTTCTTCTACTTTTTCTTCTTCTTATTCTTATTCTTCTTCTTCTTCCACTTCTTAATCTCCTTCCTCTTCTTCTTCTTCTTCTTCTTCTTCATCTTCTTCCACTTCTTCTTCTTCTTCATCTTCTTCTTGTACTTCTTCTATAAGTTTGATTTTTCTTCTTCTACATCTTCTTCTTCTACTTCTTATTCTTCTTCTTCTTCCCTTTCTTCTTTTTCACCTTCTTCTTCTTCTTAACCTTTTTTGTCTTCTACAAGTTCTACTTCATTTCATCTTCCTCTCCTTCTTCTTCTTCTTCTTCTTCTTCTTCTTCTTCTTCTTCTTCTACTCCTTCCTCTTCTTCTTCTTCTTCTTTTCCTTCTTCATTTTCCTCTCATTCTTCCTCTTCTTCTTTTTCTTCTTTTTCTTCAATTTCTTCTTCATCTTCTTCCTTTTCTTGTCCTCCTTCCCTTTTTTCTTCTTCTTCTCCTACTTCTTCTTTATCTTATTCTTCTTCTTCTTCTTCTTCTTCTTCTTCTTCTCCTTCTTCTTCGTCTTCTTCTTCTTCTGCTTCTTCTTCTTCTTCTACTAAGACTTACTCTTCTACTACTTCTTGCTCTTCTTCTTCTTCTTCTTCATCTTCTTCTTCTTCTGCTTCTTCTTTTTCTTCATCATCATCTTCTTCTTCTTTTCCTTCTTATACTACTAGTTCTTCTACTTCTACTTCTTTCCCTTCTTCTTCGTCTTCTCCTTCTTCCTCTTTCTCTTGTTCATCTTCTTCATCATCTTCTTCTTCTTCTTCCTCTTCTTCATCTTCTTCTTCCTCTTCTTCTTCTTCTTCTTCTCCTTTTTTTTTTCTTCATCTTCTTCATATTCTTCTTATTCTTCTTCTTCTTTCTTCTTCTTCTTCTTCTTCCTCCTGTTCCAATTCTCCTTCTTCTTCTTCTTTTTCTTCCTCTACTTCTTCTCCCTCCTCTTCTTCTTCTTCTACTTTTCTCCTCCTCCTTCTTCTTCTTCATTTTCCTCTCCTTCTTCTTCGTCTCCATCTTCTTCTGCAACTTCTTGTTCTTCTTCTTCTTCTTCTTCTTCTTTTACTTATTCTTCTTCTTCATCTTCACATCCTTCTCCTTCTTCTCCTCCTCCTCCTCCTTCTTCTTCTTCTTCCTCCTCCTCCTCCACCACCTCTTCTTCTTCCATTCTTCCCAATCTTCATCTTCTTTTTCTTCTTCTTCTTCTTCTTCTTCTTCTTCTTCTACTTCTTTTTCTTCTTCTTCTTCTACTTCTTCTTCTACATCTTCTTATTCTTCTTATTTTTATTCTTATTCTTTTTCTTCTTCTTCTGCTTCTTCTCCTTCTTCTTCTTCTTCTACTTTTTCTTATTCTTCTTCTTCTTCTCCCCCTCCTTATTCTCCTTGTTCTCCTTCTCCTTCTTCTCCTTCTTATTTTTCTTCTTCTTCTTCTTCTTCTTCTTCTCCTTATTCTTCTACATTTTCTTCTTCTTCATATTGTTATTTATTTTCTTCTTCTCCTTCTGTTTTTTCTTCTTCTTCTTCTTCTTCTTATTCTACTTATTATTATTAATATTATTATTATTTTTAATATTCTTCTTGTTCTTCCTTTTCTACTTTTTCTACTTCTAATTCTTCTTCTTCTTCTTCATCTTCTTCTTCTTCCCCTTCTTCTTCTCCCTCTTCTTCTTCTTCTTCTACTTCTACTTCTTCTACTCCTC
>JAIUJO010000281.1:102500-570000 GCA_023846275.1 Vanilla planifolia
CTATTTCTCCTTCTTCTTCTTGTTCTTCTCTTTTTTCTTCTTCTTCTTCTTCTTATTCTTATTTATCTTTCTCTTCTTCTTTTTCTGCTTCTTCTTCTTGTTCTTCTTCATCTTCTTCTTCTGCTTCTAGATCTTCTACTTCTTCTTCTTCTTCTTCTTTTTCTTCTTCTTCTTCTTCTTCTTCTTCATCTTCTTCCTCTTCTTCTCCTTCTTCATCTTCTTCTTCTCTTCTCCTTCTTCATCTTCTTGTTGTCCTTCGTCTTTTCCTTCTTCTTTTTCTTCTTCTTTTTCTTCTTCTTCTTCTTCTTCTTCTACTTCTTCTTCATCTTCTTCTTCATCATCATCATCTTCTTTTTCTTCTTCTTCTTCATCATCATCATCTTCTTCTTCTCAGTCATCTTTCTGTTCATTTGCCTCTTCTTCTTCTTCTTCTTTTTCTCATTCTTCTTCATCTCCTACTCCTCTTCCTCCTCTACCTAGTCCTCCTTCTCCTTATTCTTCTTATTCTTCTTCATATCCTTGTTCTTCTTCATTTCCTTCTTCTTTTTTTTCTTCTTCTTATTGTATTTATTTTTATTATTAATGTCATTGTTATTATTATTATTATTATCCTTCTTCTTCTTCTTCATCTTTTTCTTCTTCTCCTTTTTCTTCTTCTTCTTCTTGTCCTTCTTCATCTCCTTCTTCTTCTTCTTCTTTTTCTACTTCTTCTTCTACTTCTTCTTCTTCTCATTCTTCTTCTCAACCTCCTTGTTCCTCTTCTTCTTCTTCTCCTCCTCCTTCTTCTACTTCTTCTTCTTCTTTTCCTTCATCTTCTTCTTCTTCTTCATCTACTTCTCCTTCCTCCTCTCCTTTATCTTCTTTTTACCCTTCTTCTTCTTCTTCAACTTTTTCTGCTTCTTGTTCTTCTCCTTTTTCTTCTTCTTCTTCTTCTTCTTACTTTCTTGGTTTTTCTTCTTCTTATTCCTCTTCTTCTTCTTCTTCTTCTTCTTCGTCTTCTTCTTCTTCTTATTCTTCATCGTCCTCTTCTACTCTGTCTTCCTCTCCATCTCCTACTTCTTCTTCTCCAACTTCTTCTTCTTCTTCTTCTTCATCTTCTTCTTCTACTTATTATTATTCTTCTTCTTCTTCTACTACTACTTCTTTTCTTCTGATTTTTTCTTATTATTCTTCTTCTTCTTTTCTTATTCTTTTTCTTCTTCTTCTTTTTCATCTCCATCTTCATCTTCTTCTGCTTTTTCCTCCTCTTCTTCATCTTCTCCTTCTTCCTCTTCTTCTTCTTCTTCTACTTCTTCTTCTACTGCTTCTTCTTCTTCTTCTTCGTTTTTGTCTTATTCCTCTTCCTCTTCTTCTCTTTCTCCTTCTTCTTCTTCTTCTTCTTCTGCTTCTTCTTCTTCTTTTTCTTCTTCTCCTTTTTCTTCTTCTTCTTCTTCTTCTTCTACTACTACTACTACTTCTTCTTCTTCTTCATTTTTTTCTTCTTCTTCTTCTTCTTCTTCTTCCTCTTCTTCTACCTCTCCTTCTTCTTCTTTTTCTCCTTCTTCTTCTTGTTCTTGTTCTTATCCTTCATCTTCTTCTTCTTCTTCTTATACTTCTTCTTCTTCTTCTTCTACTTATTCTTCTTTTTCTCCTTCTTCTTCTTCTACTACTTCTTCTCTTTCTTCTTCTTCTTCGTTTTCCCCTTCTTCTGGTTCTTCTCCTTTTTCTTCTTCTTCTTCTTAATATTATTCTTCTTCTTCTACTACTTAATTTTCTCCTTCTTCTTCTTGTTCTTCTCTTTCTTCTTCTTTTTCTTCTTCTTATTCTTCTTTCTCTTCTTTTTTTTTGCTTCTTCCTCTTCTTCTTCTTCTTCTTTTCCTTCTTCTTCTTCTTTGTCTCTTCTTCTTCTTCACCTTCTTCTTCTTCTTCTTCTCCTTCATCTTCTCCTTCTTCTTTTTCTTGTTCTTCGTCAGCTTCTTTTTCATTGTCCTCTTCTTCTTCTTCTTTTCCTACTCCTCTGCCTTCTCCTCCTTCTCCTGCTTCTACTTCTTCTCATTCTTCTTCCTCTCAAATTTTTCTTTTTCCCTTTCTCCTTCTTCTTCTTCTTCTTCTTCTTTTCATTCTTCTTTTTTTTCTTCTTCTTATTGTATTTATTTTTATTATTTTTATTATTGTTATTATCCTTCTTCTTATTCTTCTTCTTCTTATTCTTCTTCTTCTTCTTCTTCTTCTTCTTCTTTTTGTCCTTCTTCTTCTTCTTCCTCTTTTTCTTCTTCTTCTTCTTCTTCTTCTTCTTCTTCTTCTTTTTCTTTTTCTTCACCTCCACCTCCTTTTAGTTCTTCTTCTACTTCTTCTTCTTATTCTTCTCCTTTCTCTTCTTCTTCTTCATCATCTTCTTCTTCTTATTGTTATTGCTTTTCTTCTTCTCCTTCTCCTTCTTCTTCTTCTTCTTCTTCATCTTCTTCTTCTTATTCTACTTCTTTTTCTTTTTCTTCTCCTTTTTCATCTTCTTCTCCTTCTTCTTCTTCTTCATCTCCTCCTCCATCTTCTCCTTCTAGTTCTACTTCTTCTTCTTCTTCCTCTACTACTACTATAACTACTTCTTTTCTTCTTCTTCTTCATCATCTTCTTTTTCTTCTCCTTCTTCTTCTTCCTCCTCTTCTTCCTCTTCTTCTTCTTCTTATTCTTGATCATCATCATCTTCTTCTTCTTCTTCTACTACTACTACTACTACTTCTCCTTCTTCTTCTTCTTCTTCTTCTTTTATCTTTTTATGCTTCTTCTACTTTTTCTACTCCTCTTCTTCCTTTTCTTCTTCTTCTTTCTCTTTTTTCGTGTTTTATCCTTCTTCTCCTTCTTCTTGTTCTTCTTCTTCTTCTTCTCCTTCATTTTCCTCTCCTTCTTCTTCTTCTTCGTCTTCTTCTTCTTCTTCTCCTTCTTCTTCTTTATCTTCTTCTTCTTTTTCTTCTTCTTCATCTTCTTCTTCTACTTCTTATTCTTCCACTTCTTCATCTCCTTCTTCTTCCTCTTCTTCTTATTCTACTTCTTCTTCTTCTTCCTCTTTTCCTTATTATTATTATTATTATTATTTTATTATTATTAATATCATTATTATTATTATGATTATTATTATTACTATTATGCTTATTAATATTATTATTATTATTATTATTCGTCTTTTTCTAACTCTTCTACTTCACTTCTTCTTGTTCTTCTTCTTCCTCCTCTTCTTCTCCTGCCTCTTCTTCTTCTTCTTCTTCCTCTTCTTCTTCCTCTTCTTCTTCCTCTCCTCCTCCTTCTTCTTCTTCTTATTCTTCTTCTTCCTCCTCTTCTTCTTCTTTTTCTTCTTATTCTTCTTCTTTGTCTTCTTGTTCTTCTTCTTCTTCTTCTTTCTTCTCTTCTTCATCTTTTCTATTTCTTTTTCTCCATCTTCTTCTTTTTCTTCTTCTTTTTCTTTTTCTCCACCTTCTTCTTTTTCTTCTTCTTCTACTGCTACTACTTCTTCTTCTTCTTCTTCATTTTCTTCTTCTTCTTCTTCTTCTTCTTCTTTTTCTTCCTCTTCATCTACCTCTCCTTCTTCTTCTTTTTCTTCTTCTTGTTCTTATCCTTCATCTTCTTCTTCTTCTTCTTCTTCTTATACTTTTTCTTCTTCTTCTTCTTCTTCTACTACTTATTCTTATTCTTCTCCTTCTTTTTAAAGCTTTGAACAGGAGCAAAATCTTATTTAGTAATTTTTTTCTTTCGAGTACCACTTAGCAAACCCACATTATGAAGATAAAAGTACAAAAATAACAAATTTAGGGCTTTATGAACTCACAAATTTCTCTTACTAATGTTTTTGCTAGATTTTGTTGCAATTGCACTCTTTCTTCTTGATGATCTAGTCAAAAAGATCAATAATAAGATTATGAGGCATAAGGCGAAAGGTTTTATGATCGATTGAGAGAGAAAAGAAATTAGGAAATGTAAAGGACCATAAGGATATGAATATGGTCATTGTTTGCAAAATTTCATATATTAGGATTTTATATTAATAATAATTATTTATTTATATATCTATTTTTTAAACTTTAGTAAATTATAATAATCTCTAATGAACTTTGATCAATATGAAACAAATGTTATTAGATTGATCTTGATGGGTTTTATTATTTATTTATTTTTTTAATAAATTGAAACATTTTATTCTTTTAGCATTTTAACATGCTTTTATGAGGCAACTATTTTTCATATAAAACTTTAAATATCAAAATTGCTCTATTGTCATAGAAATTGAGGATGTTATAGTTAAAGTCCTATTAGTTTTTTCTTAATTTGTCATTGAACTACATTATATTATAAAAAGTACCACTTTAATACTATAATATCATAACTTAAACTTATTATATTAAAATATTATCTTCTTTGATGATCCCTATGATGACTTCATGTTATCATATTAATGTATTGTCTTTTCTAGTCATCATAATCTAGTCTAAATAAGTTTTATTCTTAAAATATATAACAATATATTTAAATCATGATATTGTATAGAAAGACTAGAATCTCTCATCCATAGTTAATATGAGATAATTCATAGTTACATTTTTAGTATTATAAACCCATCAGTTTTTATTTAGTTCATCTTTAAATTTTTTTAAACTAAAAAATATTTTAATATTATAAATATGACTAGTTGATCTCATTATATCAAGTTATTATCTCTTTAGTTTATTTTATTCTAACTTATATAGGTTTTTTTCTCAAAAAATATATAATCTTAAGATCATAATATCTTATATAAATATTAAAATTTTCTTTTTATTGTTAATATGAGATGATTCATTATTTTATCTCTAAAAGTTTGTTAATAAAAATTGTGCCTTACTCATTTCATTTCCTAAGAATCTTAATCAATGATTGCTTTATCATTTTCATGTGTTACATAATCTTTAAATATTAACTCTGTTACAACTCAGTTATTTATATTGTAAATGTAGGTGTGAATATTTATTATAATAACATAAGAGACTTTGATAATCTTTTTCTTTAGTTTATTGAAACGCTTATTTAAAATGATAATTTGAACAACTGTTGTCCAATGCAAGTAAATTTTAAACATAAAATCATGTTATAAAAGTTAATGAGTGTATTCCATTATATATATAAGAATAGTTCGCTTATATCTAATGTTAGTAACCATCTGTATAAACTTCGTATTAGTAGTTTTTTTACTTCTTTATAAAATAATGTTTATTTCAAAAGCATATAATATCTACCCAAAAAGCATTTCTCACTTATAAATTGGGCTAAGAATTCTCATTTGTGGAAAATTTACATACATTATTCATTTGGAACTAAAAGAATTCTTCTGACATTTAAAGAATAATTCATGCATTTAACAATTTGCTTTTAAATAACACACTAATACACTAAGTAAACTTATCCATTGAGGCATATTGTCTCAATTTTCATGGTTCAATTGGTTTTTCATTCAAAAATCTTTTCATAAAATGTTAAACAATATGTGTCTAATCATACAATATGATAGGTCCTTAGACCAAGGTTAGTCATTGCACTCTTATGTGTTCTTATACAATTTCAATGCACAACTTATATGGAATCAATCATAGTCACTATAGATACCTTTATGCAATAGACTCATTCCAACTAATAAATTGAATTAGTAATATTGATAGTTTAAAAAGACACTGCAAATCACTAAATAGTAACTATGTAGCTCATAACATTCACGTGCATCAACACATCAAAAGCTTATGGATCATCATTTTCATAGACACATATCAATAGTAGCCTTTAGAAGTCCTGATAAAAATAATAATGTACTTTAAGTAATAAACTAAAACTATCGTAACCACCAATATGTACTAATATTATTTTTTCATAAAAGGAAAGGTTGAGAAATTGTCTAAATAGCCTTGAAAAGGTTGAAAAGATGATTAAATGATTTTAAGAGAAGGTAAATACTTATAATACACATAAATAGAAGTATATAACCTTATGATTAATATGATCATTCACTAATGAAATTACATATCATCACTTAATAATTCAAAATTTTGAAAAACTCAAATTTTCTTATTATCACCAACAAAGACACATAATTATTAAGGAAGCTATGGGGATCATTTATCTCATCAACATAGCTAAAAAAATTATAAAGCTTTCGATATCTACATTCATATATTGCTAAACAACACGTGCAATAAAATTACAAATTATGTCTTCTTTGAAGAGAAAATTATAGGATGTCATTTTTTACTTTAGAATTATGCAATATGTTAGACTTCACCAATTAAAAATGTCATTGAGTAGTTATGTTTTAGCATTAAAAAAATATTGTTAAGGTCATGACATATTAGCATTGCATACATCACCCAAACATTCCCCTTGGAGATATACTAGTCCACTAAGATTTGAGGCCATTCCAAGTTTGGAACCCCTTCTTTAAAAAGACTCTGATATTATTCCTATTATGGGAGCCAATTACAATTAACCTTTGCTTATTGCACTTTCTAATTTTCTTTTCATAAATTTTTAAGCTATTTGTATTTATAATTTAGCTTATGTCATTTGGAGAATGACTAGTAGCTTTTCAGATACTTATAGCTTTAAATTCTATCCAGAACAATCTTACAATAGTATGGTAATTTTTTTAGAAAAAACTTTTTCATACTAACTTCAAAATGGCTTAAACTTTAGCATTGGGTAGCTTTTTGCTACTACTCATTGTCTTCTTTCAACTTTACTGCTACTAGTGTTGATTTGTTTTGCTTACGTGACCCATCTTGTCTCTTTGAACTCATTTGTCGGCTCAACACACACTAACTAGTGTTGATCTACAAACCATGAAATATCCTAAACAATCAACACATGTTTACCTATTAGTGCTTGCTGACCTAAAAATTGGATTTGATGTGCAACTATTTCTCTTCACATATGCTACACTTATCATGTAATACACTTCCTTGCCTTTCACTATATAGACACTCAAATTGCACATGCAATTTGAGAGTTTCCTATGCTAAATAAGTTTAGCCTCCTTTCAATGAAAATCTTTTGCAAAATTCAAATTTTGTTTTTTACAATTTGTGAGGACATTTTGAATTCAAATCCTAATTCAAATTATGTTTTTTATAATTTGTAAAATTTTTTTACTATAAAATAGAATACAAGCTTATTGATTATAATGCACATCATTATTCACTTTCTTATCCTAATTTAATTATCTAATTTATTCAACCTTTTCATGATTTAAGAAACTTACAAGTTCTTATTTTTTTACTGAATCCTTTTCTATTAACTCCATCTAACAAATCTTTACTAAATTTCATGTCAATTGGTAAAATTTAGGTAATCTAAAAAATTAATTTTACTAAATTTTCCTAATTAAAAAAAAACTAACATTGGCCTAAGCTCACCAAGTAAAAATCACTGAGTCTGATTAAGCTCAAGTAGGTCTGCAAGTGTCGTGGTGGGAGACCACCTAAAAACAAGGCTAGTTAGGCCAGAAATTTGTTAGAGATGCATTCATGAACGTATTTGAGATAAGACAGAGGATTGATTAAGGGTATACTTTAATTAAATATACAAACGAGGGTCAAGTTAAACCCATAATCATGAAATCACTCATAAGTATATGAGTGGCTTAAGTGATGAAATCCCAAGCACACTTAGATTATGCACCCATGAAAGGTATTATGTGAAGAAAACTTTTTTTTTTGATTATGTGAGACTAACATTAGTCCAACTACCCAACACCAATAACAATTGTTATTTCTTACCCTTCAATTTTTTATTAGATTATAAATGTTCCATCCACTATAAGCAGTCGATCTTGGCTCAAAATCATGACCATGATCACTCTAACTTCATTGCATGACTTTGATTGTTTCAATCTTTTGAAAAAATCTTCTCATGAATTATGTGGCCCAACAGTTTCCATATTTGTATCTTATAGCTAAGATCTTTTTTGGCTTTGTAAATGATGAATTCAATGATCCAAATCTCATCTTGCTTAATTAGATGGCTTACATCTAATACATCTTGATCCAACCATCTAGAACTAATCTTCTTTTATAATATTTGATTTATTAGTCTAGAACATCTCTATTAAGATCTAATGATGTTGGTTGATCCCACCAAATGGATAATTCCTTAGTCATTATTTGAGCCATTGTGTTAACCAACTCAAAGAAATATTTATGTTTTTTGGAAGAGCATTTTAACCTAATTGGAAGCCTTATTTGGAACAAATTGTCCTTAACCTTTTATTAACATTGATAAGACTTTTTCTATATAAACCTAACCATTATTCATGAAATGACTAAAAAAACATGGACACATATTTGAGATCTCAACTAAGCACAATATGACATTCTACTATCATAAAATCTCTTGATGGTAACTACAACTTAGTTCTTCACAAAATGTCAAATTCCTTCAACTAATCTTATCACTTCTAGGCTTTCAATCTCTTCCATGGCATAGTAATTTTATACTCATCATGTCTACTTCTATTAATCAACAAGAATCAAAAGTTGTTAAAATTTATCACAATTTTTTCTTGTTATATTTTTCCATTTTTTTGGGGCTGGGTGGCCTAGAATTTTTAAAAGCTTCAGTTTAGTTTGATGTCATAAAAATCCAAGTTTGTCTTAAGCTTGTAAAATCCTGTGTTATAATTGAACCATTAAAAGCTCGTAGGTTGGAGGCGAGTCATATGAAAAACCTCAAGTAGTAAACTTTTTGGTAGTGGTGATTTTTTTACATTAGTTGTAGGTTGATGTAGGAACTTATTTTAACCAAACAATATAAAATTTTCACTGTATTATTTTAATATTTATTTTTTTTTAATAATAAAAATTAAAATTAACATATATAAAATAAAGATTTTTCAAAAACAAAAAGTTTTTTATGAAGAATTTTTAAAAATGAATCCAAAAATCTGAAATGTATTTTAAAACTCATTAATCACCCACTCATGTAGGTCATCTTCAAACATTCATCATTATTTCAAGATAACTTTTACTAATATTTGAAAGAAAGATTTAGAATTTTTATCCAATCAATTGACCTAAGATATAAGAAAGTGCTCAAAGTATTATACAATTTAATTAGAGATTCATGTACAAAAGAAATCAACTTATTTAGTGTACTTAGTAGTGATCAAATGGGAATGATATAATTAAATTCCATAGCACTCAACTTCCTTCATCATGGCATATCACAACTAAAGTTTGATAAAAGTTAGAAGTAACTTATGATGGTACTTTGTAAGTAAAAAAAATAAAGATAAATCTTCTTACACATGATTGTGAGCTCTTTATAATAAATTTGAGTTAATCTATAAATAGGATGTTTATGTGATTTAATAATACTACTACTAGAATAGAAAATCTTAAAAAAGTTCTTCTTAAAATAGATCTTGTAAGAAAAGTAGCAAAGATTTTATCATATGAGTATGATACTCTTATTACAGTAATAAGGTAGGCAAAGGCATAACAAGCTCATATTGGATGAATTGGTCAAAGAATTATAAACAATAGTGATTGAGATGAATAAAAGAGTTAAAAAGGAGGCCTTAATAAGCAAGCAAAGCATGGAGTAAGGTTCAAGGAACCATTATCTTTTAAAGCTACTAAAGATAATATAGTTACAATATTTATCTATTCTTAAGACATTGAGGAAAAGGTTAGTTTTCATGTTAAGGGTTTAGATAAAAATTTGGCAAAAAGTTTTATAAAAAAAAGAGAAGGGTAGAGATGAAGTCACAATGATGCTAAGATTATGGTCAAATCTATCCACAAGTCAAATACACCAAAAAAAAGAAAGAGAAAAAGAAGAGAATGAAAAAGAAGAAAAATTTTCAAGTTACTTGGTTGCTTGAAAAGAATAAGACTCCACAACTTTTAGTAGTGAGGAGGAAGGAATGACATGCTTCATAGCAAATGATGATGAATCAAGTACAACGAGTTAAGAATAAAAGATTAAGGTAAGCTCTTGGCCTTGTGAAGTTTTTGAAAATAATTACATAGAAGTTATTAGTGTTTGAACTCCTTTAATGTTTATACATAAAAAAATTAAAAAATTTTACAAAGAAACAAATAATTATTTTGATGTTTTATGAAAGGAGATTACAAAAAAATTATGTGATGAAAATGAGTCCATGATGATTGATAATACTTTTTTGAAAAAGAAATTATGAGTTTGAAAAAAAATTACTCTATTCAACACGTAAAATTTTCTAGTGTTTCACATGATATTTATTTTTCTAAACATAAATATAATGTTTTCTAATATGCCTTATATTTCGAATATTACATACTTTTATAGTTGTAGAAAAGGACATGCTTTTAAGGATTGTCAAATTAGGAAACATATTTTTAGTTCAAAAACTTGTTTCAAATGATTGCCAAGCCTGTTTGCGTTCCTAAGGTTAGAGAATATTGAATTTAAAATAAGTTGTCTTCATAATCATTCTATAGAGATATAGTATTTTGAGACAATCATGAGGTGTAAGTAATTCACTTCGAAATTATGCAGAGAAATAAGGAAAATAAAGTAATTTTTTATTAAATATTTAATAAAAATTTGATTATTTATGTAACTATATATAAAGAAAAAAACAAAGTCTAGCTCTTGAGGGTTGGAGAATGGATGCTCAAGACAGCTGACTGGAGACCCACCAAAAGTTATCTATAATAAGGCATTGTCTAAATAGATAGTAAACATTTGAAGACAAGTCTGGGAAGACAATAATGAGAATTGGTGACATGGATTTTCTACATTAAAGAAAACAAGAAAGCTTGATGTATTTAGAGTTCTTCTTAAGCCAAAAAAATTAGTTGAATAATGTATGAATCGTGCAAAAAAGGAAGGAAAGTTAAATATTTCTTTTAAACTTAAAAATGATTTAACTGCTAGTATAACTTTTGGGATAGTTTATTTAGTCTTTTCCAAACTTACACAGCCCTAGCATTTAGGAGGATAGAAATAGAATTGTAATTATTAATGATTATTGTAGAAATAATTAGGATGTGTTTCTTAAGTGTAAGATTGAGACATGTGAAATCTTAATTAATTTGATAAAAGAGGTAAAAGAGAAAAGCTATCTTAAATTAAGTTTTATTCAATGTGATAATAGTAACAAGTTTAAAAATGTGGGCAACTAATTACATGTCCTTATTGTCATCAACAAAATGACATCATAAAAAGAAAAAATACGATCGTAGTAGAGATGGATAGATCTATGTTAATTGAATACAATATACCAAAATATGTTTGGGACAAGGATTTTAAAAATACTTGTTATACAATAAATAGAATTAATTTAGGACAAATATTTAAGAAAATATTCTTAAGAGTTATTGAAAATAAGAAATGGAATGTTAGTTACTTTCATGTTTTTGGATATAAATGAATCATCCTTAATAATAAAAGAATCAACTTGAACAAGTTTAATGGAAATTTATGACTAGAAATTTTCATACGATACTCTTCTTTTAGGAAAACTTATAAAGTTTTTCAGCATGGATATTAAAAATCCAAGCTTCACATTAAATAAAATCAATTATAGGAGAAGTTAATCGAGGAGTTAGGACTAGAGTCTTTATGAGAGAAATTAATAATATTGTATTTGTATCTTCCACAAAACTATTATCTAGAGAAGATACCCATAAGGTTAACTATTACGTTTAAGTAGTAAAAGAAGAGTGAAATTAATTTGAAAGAAACCAAGTGTGGGAACTAGTTCTTACACTTAGTGATAAACTGAAGTGTTTCGTGCTAAGGAAATCCCACAAGAGGGGGGGGGGGGGGGTAAATTGTGTATTTAAAATTTTATGAATTTCGAAATTAAACTTAAAAACCTTTAAGCAAGAGTAAAGAGAGTTGAACACACAAATTTTTAAGTGGTTCGACTCAAAACCGAGTCTACGTCCACCCCCAACCGGTGTTGGGAAAAATCCACTAAATGCACCGATTACAAGTGAGGTTTTTCCTACGGTTCACCTCAAACCTACTTGAGCTTTTACCGGGCTCAACTCAAACCCGGGGCTTTTGCACAACTGCCGGGATGCCCTTGCCCCAAAACGAAAAGTACGAAAAATTGGCAAATAACTTAAGAGAAATAGGAGAAAAGAGGAGGCACACACAATCGACAAATTAGAGGGATAGAAATTGAGAAACAATTCAAAAACCTCTAATTCCAAAAGCTTTCTTGCCGCTTTGCTATTTGAGCTTGGATGCACCATTTTTGCTTGAGTGCTCGAATTTTGAGATCTGAAATCTTTGGAAAATTTAGCAAAGGTTAAACTGAAAAATACATAAATTTTCCCTATTTATAGAGCTTAAATTTGAGCTCTAAAAACACCCCCAACGGCTCCAAAAATTAATTAGCCGTTTGGGCAACGGACGGAAAGCAGCCACCGTCCGATCCGGGCCAAAAAACGAACGGTGCAGATTGATTTACGCATTTTACCGTTCTGGCTTAATCCAGAGCGTTGGATCCGGGCGCATAATCGAACGGCACGGATTAAATCTCGCGATTACCGTTTTCGCGATTTCATCCCGTGCGTAGGATCCGGGCGCTGAATGAACGGCGTCGATTAAACGGCCGTTCGATTTTGATCTGGAGCGTTGGATCCGCACGGTGAACGAACGGCGCCGATTAACCTTGCGAAGCAGCCGTTCGAAACAATTCTCGCCCGTTGGATCTGGGCGGGCTTGATCTGCGCCTTTGGATCCTGCCGAAGTTATAAGGTGGGATTTTTAGTCCCACACTGCAGAAATGAAATTGGCGCATTGCTTTATAAAGAATTTGCGCCCTGTAGCTTTCGAGCCTCTGTGGGGCTGGCTCCCCCCTTCCTTGACCGGGACTTCACCACCTGGTTCGGGTTGACTTAGCCAAGCATTGTTCATTGACCATTGACCGCGCTGCAGTTTGACCTAGCCGAGCTCCTCTCGGCGGGCTTGGCTTAGCCAGTCACTGTTGATTTGACCGTTGACCAGCGCTAGCCGAGCTCCTCTCGGCGGGCTTGGTGCGGCCTTTCCGGGTCAACCAAATTTTTTATTTTTAGATTAAATTTTTAATTTCTAAAAGACCTGGACGGGCTGTTTTCGCGCCGGGTCGACCCGCCCATTGCTACAGTGTATTTTCCCGAGACTTCGGCTGTTTTAGGGTATTTTTGACGAATTTTTGTGCCAATAATTTGAATATAAGTGTATAAAAATAATTTTATATTCTTATAGTATTATAAGTTATTTAAATAGCTATGAAAAGAAATTAATGAAAAACAATTCCAAAATAATATTAAAATTTCAAATACTAATGTCTACACATTTTGGCAAATATGCTTGGCCCAAAAATCAAAATTCAGTATTAAATAATTTTAAAATATTTTTAAATGTTAATACTACTGGTGTGCCTCATAATCTCAAAGTTTGGACATATCAAGTTCAAGAGAAATAAAAAGAAATTCAATTATAAAAAACCTTGTGCATGTCTCAAATTTCCTTGAAGTATGCCATGACCTCAAGGCCCTTAGAGACCATTATTTTAGACATCTAAAATACATGGCTTGATTTAATTAATTATTAACAATTTTACTTAAAATCAAGCCCAAATAAAATATACACATTTATGCTTGACTCATCAAACACAAGGGTGTAACATAAACAAGTGATTGGAACCAAATAGATATTTAAAAATAAATTAGATAAAAATGGAGTGGTCATTATAAACAAAAATAGACCTGTTGCTAAGGATTGTAGCAAAGTTAAAGGTATATATTTTGTGTCATTTATATTAGTAATAAGATCAGAGGTTATTAGACTTCTCTTAGCATATTCTTGTTGTAAGAATTTTAGTTTATTTCAAATGGATTCAAAATATCAATTTCAAAATAAGATAATAAAAGAAGATATGTTTATTGAACAACCCCCATGTTTTGAGACCTATTCTTATGATAATTATGTAAATAAGTTTAAGAAGTCATTCTATTGCCTTAACTAAGCTCCTCATTGACGATATCATAGATTGTGTAATTACCTAGTTGATAGTGATTTTAGGAAAGGAAAAATGGATAACACATTATTCTTAATATCTTTAAATAATCATTTCTTGCTTGTACAAGTTTATGTTGATGATAAACATTTGGAAGCATAAATGAAAATATATCTAAGAATAATGGGTGGGGATGAATTTCTTCTTTGGTCACAAATTATGTAACTAAAAGTTGAGATTTGTAATTTATAAACTAAGTATTTAAGTTATTTATTCAAGAAGTTTAGATATGAAAATATGAAACATAACATGATTCTAGTGAACCACTCAGTTTATTTAGATTTAGATAAAATAGAGAAACACATTAATAAAAAACTTCAAGAAGAGCTTGCTAGATCTTTATTATGTTTTATGATTAAAAGAGTGAACATCTTATTTAGTGTTAGCTTGTGTACTAGATTCTGATAAAATCTTATGGAAGTCCATCTACAGGTGACTAAATTATTCTTCAAATATGTCAAAATTATAATGAACATAGGTTTACAGCACCCTAAAAATGATCATTCAAAAGATCTTTCAAGTTTTATAGATTTAGATTTTGTAAGCTCTAAGGTAGATAAGAAGGAACCTTAGGTACATATTAATTACTAAAAAATATTTTGATTTACTAGTCAGGAAAGAAGAAAAATTTGCACGGCCATATTGACTACAGAAGTCGAGTATGTAGTGAGCAAAAGTTGTGTTTCCCAAGTGTTATGTTTTTTATTGCAATTTGATGATTATGGTTTAGATCTAGTGCATATTCCCATTAGAATTGATAGTACTAATTCCTTGGATTTATCAAAGAATTAAGTTTATCATTATTGGAGCAAGGACATATTATAACATACCACTTTATTAGTGATCAAGTTGCTCAAAAATTTGAAAAGTTCACATATGTTCCTAACAAAAAAGAATTGGTAGACATATTTACAAAATTTCTTCCAACTGGTCAATTTCAAATCTTATGACAATAGTTAGGTGTAATAAAGATTTTATAAACTATGCCTCCCTTTTCATAATATTAAAATGGGAGAATTATCAAGGCTTAAATAAGTTAGAAGGAACATGTAGTAAGGAGAGGATGAATTAAGAGGGAGACAAAACTTTTCATTTTTATTACCACTTGGCCAACCAAGTCCAACTTGGCCATGTTGCATTAGTTAGAAACTAGTTGAAAATAAGCCAAGAAATTAGTCAAGGTGCATCTTAAACTAGATTAGGCCAAGAAATGATTTATACAATCATGAAGGTTATCATAATGAGCAAACTACCTTTCTTTTCAACAATATGGGACTAACTTTGTTCTAGCAACTTAGTGCTAAAAATGTGCCATATATCTCACAATTCAATCTTTGATTGGACAATAAATGTTTCATCCACTATGAGTACTTGATCCTAGCTTGAAATTGCATAGCCAAGTTCATGTTCAACTTCATTGAAAAATTTTTTATTATTTTTTCCCTTTGAAATACTTTATCTTTTAATTGGGTAAGTCATCTTTCTCTATGTTTGAATCTTATGAATAAGATCATTCTCATCTTTTCCAATGATTAATCAAACATTTTTGATCTTATCCTACTGGATTAATTAGCCAAGGTCTAATCCACTTTGATTTAATCATCTAGAACTCATTTGCGTTTACTATCTTTGATATGACTGTTTAGAACCTCTTTCATTGGAGCGATAGGCATCAGTCAATCCCACATAATGACTAATTCCTTAGCTGTTATTTGAGCCATTAAATTAGTCATCTTTGAAAAAATATTATATGTTATTTGAAAGCAATGTTTGAAACTAGATTTTCTTGACCTTTTAATAGCTATGATTAAATTTTTTTCTATATTAATCTAGCCTTTATTCATGAAATGGCAAATAAATATGAAGAAATCCTTGAGATCTTAACAAAACATTGCACACTGTTATATTAGAAAATTCATTAGTAATACTTAAAGTTTTTATCATTAAAAAAACATCATATCTAGTGGTAAAAAACACAATGCATTTAACCATCAAATACTCCTTGAAATGAACATCAAACTAAAGATTACCATTTGATATTGACAGTATCTCCATTTACAATATTTTTAGAGCATGCCATCTATTTTTGGAATCATTTGGTCTCAACTTATAATAGTAGGCCTCATCTTTCTCAATGTCACCTCCATAATTATTTAATTTTTATCGCTCTTTCTAACGATGACAATAATTTTATATTACAGTCCGACCTATAATAACTTTCTTATTGATCGCTTCCCTCTTAAAATTCTCCTCTATTAGTATGTTAATTTTTTTACTAAATAACCCTTGCAATAAAAACCTTATGAAGATTTGTATTTCTTAAACATTCTATTCCAAATGACATCCAAAAAGTCTTTTGACCAATTTCATAATCAACTACTCCAAGAACTATTTATTGATGTAAAAATTTCATATGTTTCTAATTTTGTACTTTTATTATTTTTCTTTAAAAATGAACCAATAACTAAATTAATGTTATTTTTAATATGTTTTGGTATTTTTTATGACATATCCTCTTCCAATTAATGTAGAATTGTTATTTCAGGTTACATTTTATTTTTTTCATTGATATTTGACTTCCCCTCAATTTTATTAGTTCCCTCAAATAATAGGCTTGATGATCTTATACAAAAATATCCATATGGAAATTCATTTAATCACATTCAAAATAAATTTTTAAATCGACTTACATTATTTCAAAAAACATTAAATAAATATTAAAGGCTTTTGGCTATTTTGTAAACTTTGCACCATATAAGAATTAAATCATTCAAATTTAAAAAATCTTGGGATGACTCGAAAGCATCTCTTCATTTACTTTCCAAGTAGCAGTTAATTAGTATAACTTGTCAACGAGATGCTCTTTTTCCTTATTTTGATGATTTCTCGTGTTAAGAAAGCCGTTGTTATTTCCTTATGAAATAATTTAGGATGCACCACGATATTTCTTTGATCATATTTACATATAAAAGTACCATTAGCAAAATGTTTTATTAGGATTGAAAAAAAACATGATGCACTACGACAATGATGGTGACAACTATCTTGTAAGTAATGGAACAATTTATTTCAATAATATATGAAAGGAAAAAATTTCTTGTTTTAGTTATTCCATTTTTTCAAAAATTGCAATGCATTTCATAGGTCTTGCCTGTGAAAATACAAGATTCTCTTCCTAAAAACCCACTTTTTTAATTTTATTATCATAATTTTTTTGGAGTAAATCTATTTCATTTGAATTCATTTTCAGATTATTTATATCTTCTTAATAGAATAAAAAATAATATATATATCAATTAGGGCATTATTAGTTTTTCCATACAAATATAATGACAATTAATGCATTTTATTATATAATATTAGGTTTTCTATCATCTCTATAGAAGAAAAATAATTGTTATTGTAAGAAAATTAATTAAAAGTGTTTAGATATTTATATCTAAACACAATAAGACCACTTATTCTAGTTATCTTCAAAACATAATTTTCATAGTCCTAACATATTCTTAAGTGTTAAGATATTTTCTTTCATTGACTTTTATTTTCAGCCACGAATGTTACCTTAGACATTAGTTGAGTATCATATGGATCAAGAAACCTTTTCCAAAAGTAAGTTAAACATTTCGATCCCTTATGTAATATTAGAGTGTCTTCCAAACCCCATAAGCCATACTATTAATCAACATATATTTGACTTACTATTTCATCAAAAATATTGGTAAAATAAGTAAAATTGAATTTTTCGAGTTGAGAATCTCTTTTTCAAACTTACAAATATTTTGGTTTTTGTCTTCCATGCATCATCATGTTGCTTTAGGACAACTACTTCTTTCTGTCAATTTGACACAATGGTTAATAGTAATGTTCTTCCAATTTGCTATGGATATAGCATATATTTCTTAATTATCCATCTAAATATTTAATTAGGCTTCATCTATGTTATACATCATAAACATTTTGACTCCTTACAAATTGGTATCAACTTTTACTTTTTCCTTGATGATATATGATCTCAAAACCACAATGCCTAAATAATTCAAGCTATTCTATTTATGTTATTATTTGAATGGATTTATCATAAAACTAGTTATAAATATCAAGTATGTTCTTTGGAATTATAAGAAGACCTAATATTTAATCTTTGTAATTTTTGGATGGAAGTATTACATCAATAACTAAGATAAGGATTTGAGATTAGAAACCAAGTTAATGGTTGCGATCTTTTTCTGACATTCTACAAATAAATAGACCGATAAACCAATTAACAATGTAGCATTATTGTGAAGGAATCTACTCAAGCGATGTTTGTTTGAAATATGCATCAAAACAAAGTGGTAGATTTGGAACACATGAAAGATTTTGGAAAAAAAAATTGGAAGACAAACAAAAAGGAAAAAAAGGATATAATAACATCATTATAAACATATATTTGACCTATTTTTTTCCAAAAAATGTTGTCACGATAGTAAAAATATGCATTTTTGTGGTCGATAATATCATTCTCATTTAGTTTGAACCAACCTCTCTACCTACAAATATTTTTATTTTAATATTACACATAATTTCATGCTAGTTTAAAACAATAATGTTTGGTTATCAGTAAGTAAGAACTACCAATATAATATTATTCTTTCTATTTGATAGATATAACATTTATCTCTAAATTGTGTATCTAAATACTTGGTTGGGCTTCCTCAATGTTATGAACCGAATGATGCTGCTCTCTTCTTAAAGCATTAATAACTTTTCTTTTGGTGGTATAGAACCTCCAATTCATAATGTGTTAATTATTCAAGATGTTCTATTTATCACAAAATATTAATTGATATATTACCAAAACAATTATGAATAAGAAACTATATTACTTTGGAATAACCAAAAACCTAAAAATTAGACTTAGGCTTTTTTATATGGAAGTGTTACATCAAAAGGCAGATAGAAATTAAAGATTTAAAACAAAGTTAAAGGAGCCTATTTGTTTACAATAGTCTTCAAATAGATAGAACTATAAGAAGTTTAACAAGGAAAACCATAGCTGTAATGGAATTTACTCACATTGTGTATGATGAAATTATATAACAAAACTAGAAGATATGGAAGAGATGGAAGATTTTGAAAAAAAAATTGGAATACGAAAGGAGATTATTGCATGAAAAACATAGTAAATTTTTTCTTAAATATTATTTGAGGAAGGGAATTTATATAGGACTTTGTTCAAAAAGAACTGCACTGATAAACGTCTCCAAGTCAAAGATTATGTAGATGATATCATATTTGGATCAACCAACTTTTATTTTTGTGACCAAATTAGTAAGCTTATTTGTGTAGGATTCGAGTTTGACATAATAGGTGAGTTTTCCTATCTTCATGGTTTGCAAGACAAGAAAGATGAGAAAGGTATCCTTGTACCTTACAAAAAGCAAATAAATGATATTTTAAAATTTCAAAAATAGGGATATGGTTGCATCAAAGGAGTTAACATACAATAAAGATCATCTTAGTCATTTTATTCGAATTGACCTATTGTTTTGAGTACAAAGCCATGCTTCTATTTAAAAAAATTATTTATGTTGCACCAACTTAAAAAGTAGTTCCTCAAAATACAAGTTAAGCCTCGAGGAATGAATTTTATGATGTGGGTTGCTAGATGATTTTTAACTTTTTTTGTTAGAATGAATGGTTTTGAATTATTAGGTAGGATATTTCACCATAATATAGTCATAAAAAATATGTATTAAAAAATAAAAATAAAATGACCATTTTTGTTATCATTTAAAATATGGAAAGGCTAGTGGAAAAGGGTTATAATCTATTGAAAAGGTTAAATTTAGAAGGAACACTTGAATTAATCATAAGGTTGAAGGCAACATGGTCATTATTAGTTTTTTCCTATTACAAGGTGTTTGAACTATACTAAAAGAACACTAAGAGCACATTCAAAAATGTTTTTATCTAGATGGAAGTGTTTATAGAATAATTGGATTGCATTAAACATTGTCCTTAGAGAAATCATCTACATAAGCTAATCAAATACATATATGATTTGATAAGAACAAAGACTCTAGTATGACAAACCTAACAGATTTCTACTCAAACATTATTTCAAGATGGAAATGTTGATTGAACTTTGTTCATCAAGAACTGCACTAAAGAACTTCTTCTTGTCCATGGTCTTGTACACAACATCTTTTTAGGATCAACCAACCTGGCCATATGTTAATGATTTAGTATGCTTATGCATGTAGGATTTGCGATTAATGTAATTGCTTAAAATAAATATTTTCTTTGATTGAAAGTTAAACAATAATAGAAAAGTATCCTTCTATCTTAAATAAAGTATTTAAATGAGATGTTATTAATGCTTGACCTTGAGGGCCTCAAAGTGTTAATAAGGAAATGAAAGGAAAACAAATAGATTTCAAGCTATGCCAAGGGATGATATGTTCTTTACTTAACTGCAAGAAGACTTAAGAATGTTTTTAGTGTGGGACTTTTTTAATCAATTTTAGTAAAAGCACCATGGACTTTGATTTAGAATATATAAAAAGAATCTTTTTGTGCATTCTTTGCACACAGCTATTAGTGTTTTCGTATCCCAAATTTAGGTTATGTCATTATCTCATAAGATAAAGCTACAAAGATTATGTAGGTTTGAGAGTACATAGGAAAAGCATTATGGGTATTTCATCATTTTTTTGGCACACCTTTAAGACATGATCTGTTTCAAACATGGAATTATTTCTTGCAACCATGAACCATAATATATCGTATTGGGAGGACTTCAAGAACGAATTTTGGGGTCAAAATGGAAACTAGAAGATATGGGATTACATTCATAAAAAATACACATCAAATATGACAATATGTATGACATTTGCATGACTCAAAACCTTATCTAGTAATCTGAGGACAAACAAATTGATGTTAGGAACAATTTCATCATGTAGAATGAAATGTGATAGACATTTAATTTGTTGCTAACAACATGCAACTAGTTGACATCTTAATGAAGTTGCTTAGGAAAGATTTATTCTATAGCATTAAAAGACTTTTTTTTAATCTATTATTTTGAGTGCAAACCCATGCCACTATTGAAAAAGAAATTATATATGTTGCATTAACTTAAAAGTTGTTCCTCAAAATACAAGTGAAGCCTCGAGGAATGAATTTTATTACATGGGTTGCTAGACGATTTTTTAACTTTTTTGTTAGAATGAATGGTTTGGAATTATTATGTAGGATATGTCACCAAAATTTAGTCATAAAAAATATGAATAAAAAATAAAAACAAAATGATCATGTGGTTAAAATTTAAAATATGGAAAGGCTAGTGGGAAATGGTTATATTGAATTGGAAAGACTAAAGTTAGAAGGAATACTTGAACTAATCATAAAGTTGAAGGCAAAATGGTCATTATCTGGCTTTTTCTATTACATCATATTTAAACTATATCAAATGAATGGTAAGAGCCCATTAATGAAATCATCTGCATAAGCTAATTAAATACTTATATGATTTGTGACATGAACAATAATCCTGGTATGACAAACTTAATAGATTTTTGCTCAAACATTATTTCAGGATGAAAAATTAGATTGAACATTGCTCATCGAGAAGTGCACTAATGAACTTCTTCTAGTCCAGGGTTTTGTAGACAATATGTTTTGTCGGATCAAACCATTTGGCCTGATGTGAATTATTTAGTAAGGTTATGGGTGTAGGATTTGAGAATAATATAATGCCTTAAGTTTTTAATTTTCTTTAATTGAGAGTTAAATAATATGAGAAAGGTATCCTTGTATTTTATATAATGTTTTCAAATGAGATATTATAAACGCTTGACCTTAAGAACCTCAAATATATTTCTACATTCAAGAGTCTCCACAAAAGTACTAAACAAATTAATGAAAGGAAAACAAAGGGATTTTAGGGTATACAAAGGAATGATATGTATTTTACCTAAATAGAACATGACCAAAGAATGTTTTTAATGTAAGACTTTTTTTCAATCAATTCTAGTAAAGGTCCAAAGACTTTGATTTAGAATCTATAAAAAGAATATTTTGGTACTTGCTTGGCACAAAGTATTAGTGTTTCCATATCACAAATTTAAGTTATATCATTATCTCATAAGATAAAGCTACAAAGATTGCGCAGGTTGAAGAGCACATAAGAAAAGCATTGTTGGTATTCGATCCATTTTTGGATACACCTTAAACTCATGATCTATTGATAAACATAGAACTATTGTTTGCATCCAGTGAAGCATAATATATAGCATTGAGAGGATTTCAAGAACAAATTTGGGGGATAAAATGGAAAGAAAAGATATGGGATTACATTCACAAAAACTACTAATGAAATATGACAATATGTGTGCCATCTGCCAGTGTGAAAACCATATCTAGTACTCCATGGACAATGTTACACCCCATTTTTTCCTAGGCTGATTTTTGGCATACATTTTTTTTTTTTTTTTACATATAGACAGCTCAGATCGTCCCATACCAACCTGAGTAGCCTACGAAAAACATAGGATATAACACATCATTACACACCTACTTTCCTTAACAATGTGGATCCCATCTCCCGGGTACACCGTCAAATCAGGTTCATGACTCATGAATTAACAGATGGACTCGCGCAATGTTACTCCTGCTAGACCCAATACTCCTAACCCATACCGATAGGAGAACCGGTCTAATAGAAGTCTGAACCCCCACGGTTAAGTTCCATAGTCATGTAATGACCTCACCATCAAAAATAAAATACATAACATCCTCAGATAAAATATGGCACTCCACACACTATACCACCAAGACAATAAAGTAAAACAGTGAATGGAAACTACATCACATCACAAGAATAAGATCCAAGTCCAACAAATACAATATCATCCAACTAGATACATAAGTCAGAATCACCCTCACATAATACAAGACATAAAAATAACAGTCTCACTGAATACATCCAACAGCAACAATCAACTAACCAGAATGTCTCGGATAATCACAGATCAGATCTCCTCCACTAGCCTACTGATCACGATCCCACCTAAAGCTGGGTGGCGTCAAGTCTGCCGATCCACTGGAAAAATATAGAATAAAAAGGAATGAGCTACGCCCAGTAGGAAAGACAGCTAGTAAAAACTCACATGCAAGAGAAGGATAATAGCAAAAGTATAGGAATACAGCATAACAATGTAGGGTGGAAAGGCACTCTCAGTCCCAGACTCCGACCAACCACAGTCACCCCAGTCACACCAGAGTAGCTCTCCTCTGGGCTTCCAGGTAGCGTGCCAGTGGGAACGCCCATCTCGAAACACGCATGGCGCCTAAGCACCCGACACCGCAGCGTCTCTCGTCAATCAATCTCCTGGAGACTATAGACAAATCCAGTCACAAAATCTCTAGCCAACGTGAGACACCCCTGCCACCCTAAGGCGCGCAGGCCTACACACTTGGCTAGCCACTGCGAGACACCCCTGGCACCCTCAGGCGCTCAGGCCTACACACATGGACCAGGAGAGATCGACTCAGCCACCGTCCCAAGGAGTCCTCTACCAACAACTTCCATAGAAGCTCACGCCCCTACAGTCATTGCCAATCTCTAACTCCAAGATCCGGCAACATGTGTCCAGGTACAACAAGGCGCATACCAGTCCACATGTATACTGTGGAAGCTAAGTCTGAACCGCACAGTTACCTACCACAACTACCCTAAAACATCATATAGGGTCTATAGTAGTCCGGTCCAGTATGCCAATCCATAAAATATGCCAACACTGAATAAACTGACTCAATCCATGCCGTTGCCATCAAGGCAACACAACTGTCAATTACTGACTGTTTTGGTAGCATCCATGTACCATACTTCTGTCTGACTGTTTCCAGCTGTACTGTCATCACTGATAACATTTTTCCCCACTTCAGGAAATTTTTAAATTCCGTCATCAATTTCCGTCTTTATCCATTTTTTCGAAATTCGGAATAGTTTCCGAGTTTAATTCCTCATATATCTTATTTCCAAAATTCGAATTAATTTCCGAATTAAATATTCCGCATTTTCTTTTTCCCAAAAATTCGGGATAAATTTCCTAATTTAATTCCTCCCGTCTTTCCTCTTCCGCGCCGCATTAAAATTAAATAAATCATTTCCGAAAATTTAAATTCCACATATTTTCCGAAAATTCGGATTAAAAATTTTTCCACATATTTTCCGAAAATTCGGATTAAAAAAAATTCCACATATTTTCCGAAAATTCGGATTAATTTCCGAATTAAGTTTTTCCTCCGCCGTTCGTCCGCGCTCGCGTTCCGCTGAACCGGGTTTCGCTGCCGGTTCGGAAAAAACCGCGCTGAACCGCGAACCCACCGGCCGAACCTTTAAATCAAATTTTCCAGCCGACGTTTAGTATTTAAATATTATTAATTATTAATTAATTACAATTATTTAATTAACTAAGCTGAAATTAATCTAATCCATCTCCTTCCTCCGCCCGGCGCCTACGAAACCCTAGCCGACGATTCCTCCGGGAAATTCCGTTTTCCCCGTCGATTTCCGGCGACCGAGATCAAGGCGAAGCAAAATCCGATGTTCATACTATCCTAATTTGTCAATAATGCCACTAATTTCTAAGATTCAATCAAATTTCCCGCCGAAGTTTTCATCCGATCCTCATTTAACAATTTATGAAATTAAACGAACAATCTATGAAATTAAACAATTTTCAGCATTTGATACAATCTTAACATGATTAAATTCCATAATAGAATCATCAATTGCTCGGTAAAATTTCCAATTTGACGGGTATAATTTTTTTCGAAAACCCTAAAATGCTAAAATCAATAATTTGCATTAATAATTTTCAAAAACCACAATTCGCATGCTCCGGTAGCTAATTGCAAAATAATCCATATTTTTAAATTGCTAATTAACTAATTTAAGCCGAAATTTCCTACCTTTTTCTTCTCCGGCGACGGTGGCGACGGTGAAGCTCGCACGCGACCAACCGCTGCTCCTCGCCGAACGAAACCGGTACCAATCGATTCTCCTCGATCACGCGAACCTCCAGGTACAAAAAGCCCCTTGAAAGGCTGCCGGAAAATATCGCCGTCCGCCGCGAACACCTCGTCTCCGGCCGCCGTTCGAAACCCTAAGGGCCGAAACGGTTCGGGTTAAATACCCCGCTTAAACCGGTAATAACCCGTTAAGAACCCATTAAGCGCCGGTTGACCTTCTAAAACGCCGCTTAACACCCGATCAGCCGGTTAATCTCCACCGCTGTTCTCATCCGTCCGATCCGCTTATCCGCGGCTTATCCGAACGCACGCGCAAACGCACCTCGGCGAACCGCCCCCCGCCTTTGCTGAACCGCTCCGGTCCGGTTCACGCGCGGTAAAAACCAAATTCCGGTTTAAAAATCTAATTAACCGATTTAAATAGATTTTCGAATTTCCAAAAATCCAATTAAACAGGGAAAATTACTTAAAAATTTCCTCGGTGCTCCGAAAAATCCCCAGAAATTTTCAGAAATTCTAATAACCTCCAATTGAGCTCCCGGCTCATCCTACTATCGATTTGAAATCATCCAAGCCATAATTTAATTATTGAAGATTAAACCTATAATATTTTACCGGGTATAACAGACAAATAAGTTGATGTTAGGAAACATTTCATCATGAACCATCCAAAATGAAATGTGGTAGACAATTAATTTGTTGCTAACAATGCGAAACTATTTTGCATCATAATGAAGTTGCTTATGAAAGACTTATTCTATAGTATTAGAAGACTTCTTTATGATGACAAAAGTGTGAGAAATTAATCTTGTTTTTAAGAGTATTTCCTTGAGTGAAGGGGACCTCATCCATGTGCTTTTATTACTTACAAATCTAGCTTCACTTGATAACATTTAGCAAATGCTTTCTTGCAGAACATTCAATTACTTTATGATAAACTTATAATGTAAGTAATAAAAAGAACAAGAGGTTATCAATCTAATGAGTAATATTCAACGATTTTTTTGATAATATCAACTTATTTTAGTAGCATACTCATTGATCATCTAAATTTTCTTCTAAGTATGATAGGTGAACAATATTAGAAGGAGATTAATGCTAGAAGGACATGTCAAGAGATTAAATATGTAGATGTAACACTTTGTGGAATAATAATGGAAAAAGAACTAAGTGTTCCTTTTGAGTAACACATTTTTGCCACCTTATAAATAAAACTTGTGGCTCAACTACATTATGCATTATTTTTCAAATTTGAAATGAAAATTTTTGCATGACTAAGTGTGCCACATGATCATGTTTTATACAATATCATTAGCTATTGGAGAAAAGAGACAATTTTATGAGTAGTATAATTGATCTAGCATAACAAGTGGATCTAATTTAATTATATGGAACAATTGCTTAGAAAGATTAAAACAATATGATCAAACTATTCTATTAAAGAAGAGCCATTCCTTAAAAATGGTATATGAAAAACTCATACATATTAAATAATCTAGCTAACTTATGCCTTATAGTAAAGTCACTCAAAATGAAATTAAACTTTTGAAAAAGTTGTAAATCACCATCATAAAATATGCAATGTTATAATGAATTTTATCAATTGTATATCGATGATGTTCTCAACCTATTTAAGTCAAAGAAAAACATAATAAAATATAAAAATATTAGTATGAACCATCTAATCATCTTATTCAAGTAAACAAATGTAAAATAAAGAAATTTGTTAGGCACGATAAAATATTTTTGAACTCTAAGCTCTACTCACATTAACTTACCATACAAAATTCATGTGGTATGCTAACATTCTTTCATACCAACTGGATTGACTATATATGGATATCATACCATATGGTTATTATGTTAAATTATAGAATCATATATATTCATACAATATATTATGATAAAAGAGTATGATTTGCTTAATATTGCTCAATCAAGTTCATTGGAGTGGGAAAACATTATTTAAATTTGAACATTAAAATTTTTTTATGTTATGAAATTCCCTTATTACATTATTCTAACTTGAGAAATTCTACTAACAAATAAAAAACTCTTCTACTATTTTTGAAAATATGCAGCATTTAGCTTGAATGTTGTAAGAAGTTTGCAAAAGAAATTTTGAAGTTCAGTATTGTTAAATCTTTTGTCCAATAGAATCCTTTTTCCAAACATATTAAGAGCTAAGCATTTTTCATCGACATAATTCTGTATGTTTTAGTGATGTTATAATATTTCATTTTGGATGAATGACAATACTTTTTGATTATTATAAACCTTTTTTATTCTCATTTTGTTGTTATAGTTTTGAAAACTATAAACAAATTATGATATGAACTTATTTTTATTCATTAAATAATTTATATTTTTAAATAGTTTATATTCATAAATCTTAGAAAAATCTTAATTTATAGATATCCTAAATTTTATTGTAAAATATTTTTTCTAATTGTAATTTTATTTAGCACATCCCCCATTCTTAAAATATTAAAAGAGTTAACTAATTACAAGTCCGATGGAATAATTTTAATATTTTTTGTATTAAATTTTTCTTATCTTTTTTGAAATACATTTGAACTACACATGAATATTTGATAAATACATATCATAGAGAAGATTTATTATCATTATGTTGTCCATATATTATAGGTTATTATTAAGTTGTTGTAATTTAGTATTTTTTGTAATTAGGTTCATTTTATTTTGATGTCAATAGTTTCTATTCATTTGTTTTTCTAGATAATTAATTGTCTAATTTTTTTAAACAATGTTTTGATTATTTTAAATATTTTATTGTGATAACCACTTTATAATTTGTTAATCTTTTATCCATTTTTAACTATTAATTATATTTTTTGTGATAATTATAAATTTATATAGTACAATGCTTTTGGCTAATGATTTCCCTTTTTTTATTCATTGGTTTTCTTAAGCCATTGTTTTCAAAGCTTTTATCAAAGTCATATTATAAGAAAAGTTTTTTTTGACAACAAGTAGGAATATAATAAAAAATTTTATGTAAGTTATTAAATCATTTACATGATATTTTTATTTTGTTATAGGTTTTAGTTAACGTTAGATTTCTATGTTTGATATGTTCTAATCAAATATTTCAATAATAAAAGTATTTTATTTTCTATTGAATAATATTTTGTTACAGATATTTACTTCTACAAGAATCATTAAGTTTAACATTTTTACTTTGTTTAAAAATCTTTTCTATTGATTAATACATTTGAAACTTTGACCTCTCATGTTTTTTTATTATATTATTATCTTTTATCATTTATGCATTTGCATATGGTGGTATGCATGTTCATTTTTTTGTCTAAATTATTATTGTAACTATTAGTTAAAATGTTTGTAATATGAACTACAATTTCCAATATTTACTTAACTTAACAATTTTAATTATTTTTAAAGTGTTTCCACAAGTACACTTTCATTACTATGTCACTAGCTGAGTTTGTTTAATATGTAATACATGTTTTATTTCTTTTAAAAATATTTTATTACCTTAATAATTTTGATATTTAATTTTTTCATTAGTATAAATTTTGCATTTGCACAAGCACATGGAAATGATATTCTATTTCTTATTATTTTTTATTTGAAATTTCAATGACTTTCTTTCTCAATTTGTTTTATATTTTGTCATGAGAATGTTAAGCAAAAAATGATTGGTATAATGGTTTTGAGTTATTTTACAACAAATCTTAAATGTATTGATTACTCTTTATTCATAAGAAAATTATCAATACTTATTTTTTCGGGATTTCATTTAGATTTATTTTCATATATTTAAAAATTTTAATTATAATAGCAACAACTTATATATCTTTTTAGTTTGTTTATCTCATTGTGGAATTAAAAAATAAAATAATTAATATGTCTAGGAATCGTTTTACACCACCTCGATCCAAACAAAAATTGATTAAATATTGATTTAGAAAATCAATTTAAGGTCTTATGCCTTTCTTAAGCTTCATTATGTTTTTAATTGTAATATGCATTTTTGAAAAAAATATATAAATTAACTTTTGAATACTATGCATTTTTTTAGGAGGATAATTTTGATAATTAAGTTATAAATAGTTTCTTATATATTAATTATTCAATTGTCATAATGGATTTTATATATTTTTAAGCATATTATCTTTTAATTTAAATAAAAAGATTTTTTTATTACGTTATTGTACAACTTTTTGATGTATCATATAAATATATGAAATATTTTAAAAATATTTTTATAATTGTGATGTGATTTTTTTTCAACTTGTCATGTTTTATTTAACAAAATACCTTTTAAATTATAGAAAGTATTAAATATTTAATTATTTGTTTGTCATGGTGATAACAAAACTTTTTGTTGAAACAGTGTTGTTATTGCTTATCATATTTGTATATAAAATAATCTTGCTTTTAAAATTTGTTCCTACAATGCAAATTCTTTCAAAATTATGTTTTCTCAATAATTGCGTATTTTTAACTTCTATTATACTTTGGTTTTAATTGACACTATCTCACATCACTTTGTATTATCTAATTTGTGTTTTAGCGTTCATGCTCAGATATTAAATTTCTTAGATTGTTTTACTTGGATCACAAAATCTAAATGTTTTAATTCATCAAAACTTTTCCTTTTTATATATTTAATATTAACAATTTTTCTTTTAATTTTTTTAAAAAAATTATTAAAATCATTTTAAAAACTAAAATTTTTAGTAAATTATCTATTTCTTATTTGTTTTAATGTTTTCCTTTCAAAAAAAATATTTTTTTTAATATTATAATTTACTTATAGTATTTTTTATGTTTCACAATATATCTTTTTATATCTTTTTTTTTGTTTTTGCAAGGTTTTAAACTTATATTTTTAAATAATTATTTTTCATGTGACAAATCACTTTAAAATCTTTGACTTTCTTATATGTAAAATGCCATTTATGATGCTTGCACCAATAGAAAATATTTATGATGATAGGTAATATTTTAATATTGAATATTTATAGTAAAGAAAAATTAACCTTTCACAACGTATATAACATATTTATAAATATTTTATAACTTTTCTTTATATCTTAAAAATTACTATAAACTAAATTAAATATTTATGATATAAAGCTATATTTTAGTATATCATTTTATTAACATAATTTCAATGTTGCTTGAAATTCATAGAAATTATTTAGAAATTTCTATTAAACATTTTACCTAAAGTTTTCGAATTTTAATTTTTTTAATATTATTTTCATTATTATTTTTTTTTTGTTTGTTCTTTATTGAATTTTTTTAACTACTTGATATATTAAGCATAATCATTAAACTTCCAAATATTAAATTTTTTTTACAATCATATATATTTTAATTAATTCAAAATTTGATATTAAGAAGTTTGAAACTGGTACATTAGTAGGAAAATTTGCATTCCTTTCTAATGCATTTGGTGATAATTATTTAAGTTCTTCTTAATGGTTTTTTCATTTAGTAATTCTTTTATTTATTATATTAGCAAAATTGTCTTTATTTAATTATCAAAATATTTTTTAATTTATTATACTTGTTTTATTGAAATCGAGGTACACTTATTTCATGACTATTTAGCATTTTCTATACTTTTCCCTTGTTCAATATGATCACCATTTCTTTGTTATTTTTCATAGAACAATCTTCTTTTATTATTGAGCTAATTTTACATTAGCTCCTCCACCCAATATTTTTTAATTTTTAAATAATCAATTATACTTTTTATTTTTTATTTTTTAATTAATTTTTTTTAATTAATATTTAAAAAATATAGACACTTGCAGAACTTTTTCTTAAAATACCATAGGATTACAAAATATTTTATGAACATAGTATTTTCATTATTATTTTTTAATACACTAATATTTTGTAAAATATATTGTACATATATTTATTTTTATCGTAAGTAATCACTATAATGAAAATATTTTTAACAATATGATTTGTTATTCTTTAATTTTTTAATGATCTTATGTGCCTCTTTTCTTGCATTAGCACATTTTCCATTGCTTTACTATAAAAAATCATTATGTATAGTTATTAATAATTAATTTGAATATTTTAAAAGTTGTTAAATCATAATTTTCATGAAGATTATATATTTTAATTTAAATTGAGATATTATTTCCTTTTATTTTAAGGACAAATTTAATTTTTAAATAACAAATAATGCTTAGTAATTTATTAATAAATAATTATTTTTGTATTTGAAAGATAAGAAATATGTGAAGAAAAAGAAACTTACACTTAAATATAACTAATAGAATATCATTAAAATAATAAAAATGGTTCTAACATTTGATCTACCTAAATTTTTTTGTAAATTTTTGCCAAGATAAGCATGTCTATGAATGTTGCAATTTGAACGAATTTGTCATGCAAAGAAACAAAAATGATTGTTTTATAGAAACATCCATCAAATCAAAATTGTGAAAAATATGACAAAAAATATATTACACAATACTTGGAAAAGAAAGAAGTAATTTACTTATATAACAATAAAAATTAAAAAAATCAATTAATTTATTAGACATATATATGACTCAAATTGAATAACATATAATGAACTAATTTAACATCGTTACAAATAAAAGAAAAAACAATATTAAAAAATAAAACAATTAAACAAAATAATAAAATGAGAACACAAAACATATAATATTACAAATAAATTCACAACACAATATCAATAAAATTAAACAAGAAAACATGTTTTTCCAAATAAAAATTGACTAAAATTTTATTATGTCAAAAAAATAAATAGTAGATACTAAAAGATATCTAAGAATCATAAAAATATTATGTACAATTTGTAATAAAACATTGCACATGTATTCAAAAAAATAAAAAAATGCAAAAACAAATAATTGAAAAAGAAAACATATAATTATTAAATAATAATTGAATATTACATTAAGAAAATATATGTATTATGCATAGAAGTATGACAAATATTTTATTGCAGATAAATATGAAATGAGAAATTATGATGAAAGAGGTAGGATGATATTTCTACAACTGCATTTTGATATCACAAATAATTCATACAAATAGGCAAATAAAGGTTATGCTTCATGTTATACTTGAAATCAAGGACAAGAACAATGTTTTTAGCAAAAAAAATGCAACTTATTTTTCTTTCAATGCTCTAGTTAGATTATGTGTAAGATAGATAAACTTAAATGGATGTCTTCCAAAGTTAATGTTTAAAAGTTTTATTACTATAATAAGAATTAGAATTAAGTGGACATTATTGAGATGTTGATGGGTTTCACTTTGAGTTAACTTTGGTGGATAAATATTAGAAAGTTCTTTAGGTTTATATTTGCATTAAAGAAATTCAAAACATCACATTTAGATTGATCATGTATGAAACGTAAGAATGGGGTATTTAATAATAAGATGGATGTTTTAAGTGATAAAACTTACATGACTAAAATGCCCAGCACTTACGTAGCATAACTAATTTCTTTAAAAGAATTATATAAATTTAGTGATATAAATCTGTCACATCAAATATTATCTATGTAATTTCCATAGTTAACCGCAATATGATATCTTTAAGTTTTTTTGACTTCAATGGCATCATCAAGGTTCATTAAAAAGGGTCTAAGAAGTACAATAGGATCAATATTTATAAATTTAATTAAGATAATACTAAACAAAAAATAAAGTTCTCGTTAATAAAAATTATTCCCTCTAAAAAAATTAAATTTTAAATTTATTAAAAGATTACACATAAAATTCAAATTGATTTTGATAGTGAATTAAGTAATTTAATACATCAATATGTAACATGAATTATTTTGTAATTGAAGTATAATAAAAAAGCCACGTAACTCTTGCATAATTTGAGATGCTCATGTTTAGAATATTGAATGCAATGGTTCACATCTTTAAAGACAAATGTTTTCATATGACAACTATAAAATGGTCAAATATTTTGTAATTTAATTTTTTATACAATAGAATCTAATCTTTCAAAAAATATACCAAACATAGAAGTAGTAGGCTACATGTGTTATAAATGCAACATAAAAATTTAGTAAATTTTTAATGAAAATTGTTTGGAAAACTTTCTTTCATAATTAGTTACAAGTAGTCTAAGAAAAGGATTTGACCCTTTGTAAGCTATTTTCAATTACAACTAATGTTGTAGTAATCAAGATGCAATTACTTTGCTATGTTAATTATTTGTTTAGAGGTAAAGGAGAGAAGTCCCTAGAAACTTTAACTCTTATGGGAGCTACTTCTCCATAACGAAGCAAAACAATGTTGACATATACATGATAGAAAAGCCATGAATGGAGTTGCTATAACACTATTGCTGAAGAATATTTTAAAAAAACATGTAAGAAATGTGCTAACATTGTGCCTAAATTGAAAATACAATAATGTGAAGACATAATGCGGGTTGTAGGAAAATTTTACAAAAGACAAAAGAAAAGTAAAATGTAGCAATGCAACAAGTTGTTGTTTTGAATCATAATGGTTATTTCTATAAATTAAAATAACCTTTGATAAAAGAAAAATTTACCCTTTGATAAGTTTTTTAGTATATTTTTTTCACGAGTTATGTAATGCTAATTTAGCTTTTTTTCATGATCATAAGACAAGTGCTAAGTTTGGTGATGATTTACTCCGTGAAGTACATGAAAAAGTTTCTCGTAATAGTGTTCAATGATGTAAGACTACTTAAATTTGGATAATAATTGAGTTGAACTATTACATTTTATTTATTGTTATTAGTTTATTACATTTTTTATTTCAATATGATTTTTAATGTTTCGTATAGGTTTCCCTTTATATTTTCGTCATCTCTTACAAATGATACAATTCTTGCATGTTTTCATTAAGAGTGGTAGTTTAGTTAGCATATCTTTTGAATTTATGTTTAAAATTAGAATGTATTTAAAGCTCTATGATGGAATAAATAGAAAGATCTTTTTCTTAATATTTGTATTATAATTATAAAAATAATGTTTTCTTTATCTAAATTATGATTTAATTTTATCTCCACCATTACTATCATCCTTTTAATCGTTACCATCCATCACAAATCCTATTATAGAAGTTCTTAACATTTGTCTTATATTAATATTGTATGGCCATATCCTTAATCCCTTGAGTCTTAAATCTCATACATCATTGGGCATTATTTTGATTTTAGTTGTGCCACCCAAATTATGGTTGAAGCTATGATATTAAATGCGTTGATAATCTCCATTATGACCAAGTTGTCATTAAGAGTGCATATATCATTAGCCTTAAGTATTGCATTAATCACAACAAGAAACAAGGATTTGGTAGCCTAAGCCACATCTTTGTTCCTCATTTGTTTTATAATACGGCTTTATTCTTCATGTATGGGATTTCTAGTTGGAAGTGATTATGGTATAATATAAATTGGCTTTGTCTCATTTTTAAATAGCTAGGAATCATTTTCATTCATATCTTTGGCATTCTCTTACTAGACTTTAAATGATATTTGACATAATTTACTTTCTTTACCATTATATATTTTCTTAAATTGGAATAGATTCAATAACACACTACAATGCACTAAAACAAATATATTGCTAATTTGCAATTGGTTGCATAATTTAAGACCCATATTTAAATATTTAAAAAATCTAAACTCATTTCCTCTAAATTGTTTCAAATAATTCTAACTATAATGGCACCATAATTGATGAATAACCCTATCACCAATTGTGTTGAACTACATCTAGATTATCGATGGTAACCACCTAATTGCTTCCACTATTTTTCCATGTTTTTGCCAATTAATCTATGTTTCCCAAAATCATTCATTTGACATCATCCTAAAATGTCTGAATGTTTTGGAAAAAGTTTATTATAAACAAAACAATTCTCTTTAATATTACCCATATAGCATTTATTATTATTTGACTTAATTACTAAAAGTTCTTAATTTGTTAGCTTTTCAAATATTCTATGATATTAAAGTGGGCAGTGTGATTATCACATCTCTATCACAAATTTAATATTACCTTTCGTGTTCTATGATGTAATCCATATCATCATTTTATAGGTATCAAGTTGCATAATGAGTTAATTTTTTTCAGAAGTAACCCATGTTTAATTTCCTTCCTTATAATAAAAAAAGCATGAACAATTGAATCTTCATTTGGATATAGTTGTCACATTAAAGCAAGTTGGTAGTTTAGATTCATTAGGTTATTTGGCAATGGCACATGTTTTTGAAAATCATCCATGTTAACATTAACATCTTTAAAGGGCATTTGGTGCTTCATAATTGTCATCTAAATTTTAGACATGGCTCTTTTGATCTCAAATAAACATAGGTAGAATGAGAGCTAAACTACACATGACAAGTTAGAGAACATATACAATAAATTTATTGAGTTATACCAACTTGCATTCTTTGTAATTAAAATTTTTATCCTTTGTGTGCTAGCCTACATGTTGGATTTCATTCTTGATGCATTGAAGAACTAGAATTTTATTAACATGTTGTTAGACCAGAAAGTGTTGTTGGTGAGTTTCTAACAATCAAGTTTTACATAAATAGCTTCATCATTTTCTTGATTTACTAAGTACCATGGCTATTTTCCTCTTACAATAAATTAATGTTTTCCCAAGAAGTCAGGTGATTCTTAAGATTTTCTTTATTATCCATCCACAAAAGTTAATTCATTCCTTTTTTAATTTGTTATAAAACTGCATTAGGAGTTTACTTGTCATTACAATCTATATTAGAATTGAGCAAATGGCATGCTTGGTGAGAATGAGTCCATCCTTGTTAATAACAACTTCATTTTCCACCAAATAAAATCTATTTTTAATTTTAGCAATCAAATTTTGGAAGTAAACTACTTTCTTTTGTCCAATTTATGGTGTGTAACACAATTATGCTAAAGGAAGACTTATTTAATGCAATCCTTAGCCCTTACAAATTTCGTTTGCTTAGCATATACTCTTCTATATTTATAGATGCCTAGCTATTAATTTTTATATTTAAGAACTTTGTAGAGTTGGAAGAGTGTAGTAACATACTAAGTTTAGTAGTTGTTTCTATATGTTCTCTAATAATGATAATTATGTTGTTTGCATTAGTTAGGAGAGTCATAGATATAGATGATCTATGTTGTTCATATAATATCATTCTTTTTTCAGAAAAAATGTTATTAGGGATTCTTTTTAAGAACTTCATGAATGAGACAAAAAAAAGTAAGATGGAGTTAGATTACCTTGATTAAGATTGATTGAAAGTTGATAAAAGTTACATGGTGATATACTAAAGATTATTTTTATCCATGTATTCCAAAGGTAATTTCTGGGCACCATAATAAGATTGTTATTAAGATTACATTTGGAAAGTGTCTCATAAAGAGATTTCCATGATATGTGTAATTAACGTTCCTAAAATCAACCTTAATAATAAAATTGTAGCATTATTTTTATTAATAAGATAATATACTAATTACTAAACTTATAATATGTTCTATAGAATATCTCTACATTTATAAAACTTGTTTGCCTTAGACAAGTCAACATATCAAAAATTTGTTATATTTAATAAAAAATGAGCATAGTGAATACTATTTTCATGATGTTTTGAAGAATATTTGTTATAAAATCAATAAAGATTTCTAGGTTATGACATTTATGAATATATATATATATATATATATATATATATATATATATATATATATATATATATATATATATGTTGGTGCCCAAAATCCCCCAAAGAATTTGAGATCTTATAAAAATTCTATATGTACTTTCAACACAACATTTGAGATTAAATTGAAATAATTAGTGGAGAATTTCTAGTAAAACCACCTGGGCCTAGGCTGCTATCTAAATACATGTTAAATTTCACATCTTTATTTCCTCCTTGGTGATATCTTTCATTATTCTATTATTTGATTTCTTTTTTTGATAAGGAAATGATGTAATTAATCAGATTTTCACCTTTAATTACTTAAGAAGACTTAAATAGATTATAAAAGTGCTTGATTACAACTATCATTATTTTGTCCTCTATGTTTGTTTCTTCACTTCATCACTTTGTATAAAAGACGTTCAAATCTCTTTCTCCATCTATTAGCCATCTAATTCCTTTTTTCTTTTTTGAATAAAACTCAACTCTTTCAAAATCTTGTGAATAGCAAGTGTTAACAAGATAAAACACTTTCCACTGATCCTCTTTTTTTCTCTAAAAGAATTATATATTTGTATTAACCTCTTCCTTATCAAATTTTATGGAATAAAAGATTTTCTTAAATGTTGATTTTTCAATCTTTATGGCTCATTTTATGTCTATTTAATTTTAAAGCAAGAGCCTTCTTCTCAAAGTAGTTTAAAGAAGAATTCTCATTATTTTAATTGTCTATTTATGCAAATGTTGGGTGATTCAAAAACATGTTATGAAATTTTATTTATTTTGGGAGATGAAGGGTGAATTTTGATACATTTAGTAGAAGTGGAACATGACCTAATCTATTTCTAGCAAGATGAGGAATTATAAAAGTTGAAAGTAGTTCTATTTATTTCTCATCAACCAACTCCCTTCCTATTCTTTTCAAAACAAATATTTTATTACCTTCTCTTGCCCATATAAAATAATGACTAAAAATTGACTGGTACTTGAGGTGACATCGAATTATGTAATAAAAAAACTCTAAAATTAGTTTTAGATTAAGAGTAGATTGCACATTATAATTATTTGAAGATGCGATTTTATTAAAATTCCTTCCCACCATCCATGGATTTGAAGTCTCATTGACAATGCAAAATGACTCGCCCTTTATAGGCTCCTTTTAGATACCATGCTTTTATCATAGCAGAAAGCGTAGTTAGGTTTAGGAACATAGTGTTGACGATCGATGTTGATATAGATAAAATACTTTTCGTTAATGTCAACAGCATAACAAAAATCCTACCAAAGAATCTATGTCTTGTTTGATTGATTGCAATAATAATGCCAAAAATTGAGTTTAATAGCAAATTTTCACATTTTATCCAAAGAAAAGATAGACTGCGACAAGGCAACTTATCAAATGATATACTTTTTAATAAATTTATTAATCACATGGCTAAACCATTTTTAGTAGCATCACAAATATTATAAAATGAGAATTTATTCATTAATACCACCATTATCAAAAATTTGAATAGCATAAGCATCCTCTAATAATTTGCACTAATTGATTTTTTGTGAATCTTCTACAACTTGTTTCGCATCCTTTGAGATTTGAATGGATTAAACTCCTTAGTTTTTATTTCAAACATAGAAGTTGTTGATTTCTTTAATGTTCACTAAAACTTTTAAGATCTAGATTATCATGTTGATGATAAATTTTATTATATAGATTTTTTGAATAAAAATCTTAATCATTGTCCTTCTCATTTTTGAATTTTTTTAAGGAGCTATAGTCATGCAATAATTAGCTTACTAGATAGTTTTACTACCTTGTATAAATTTGTAAACTTTCATTAGCGTTAGGGTTGTGCTCAATTGTTTTTGTTTTTATTAATACATGTGGTTGATCATCCGTAATGGATTTCTTGGCCAAAGAGTTAACAAGTAAAGAAGAAGTTTTTGTGGCCTCAATCTTTTCTTATTGTCGGTTTTTTTGTGGACATCTTTATTGATATTTACCTATTAAATACACGACCCTATTCCTTGATACAAACAATAAGATGATCTTAAAAGTTATCTAATTTTTTTAATGTTTTCCTTGAGCTAGCTCATGCTAATGTTTGTGGCATCCTTTCTCAAGTTTAGATAAGATATCATACTAGAGTTTTTTTTTACAAAAGCCATTATTTTAAATACCTTTAGAAGAAATTCTAATTTAGTTTAACACCATTGCTAACTTGACATCAATACTTACTGAACAAACTTAAGGATGTGTGTGATTTATAGTAGCAACATCTACCTTCAAAAAGCCTAGGCATTCACTTTGTTTGGAGCATTTTTCCCCAAATAATTTACCCAAGTCTTGCATTTCTTCGTAGTTTTTGTCCTCTTGCATTAAGTTTAATATTTGTACATGAGCTATGACCCATGTAGTCATGAATAATTTTGGGATGGAGAAAAACATTTACAAAATTATAGATTACAATTCAAAAAACTTTAGAAATACTTTTCTGCAATGCTTAATGTTTCCAAGGAAATAAAGGAGGACAATCCACAACGTTAATAGATATTGGAAAAAATTCACCATAAAAAATACAAGAGAATGACCCTATATTCGGAACTCCAAATTTCAAACACACCATTATTACAACAGTTGAAGGGACTACACTTGCTATAAGAGGAGGAAAATTTTGCCTTTTTGAATTGTTAACATAAGTGGATTTTGTTATCTAACAATTATTTTGATGATTTGAAATCCTTCCTTACATTTATGAACATACTATTATTTAATAAACAATAATTAAAAGGAACAAAAAAAACGCATAAGCACATGATGATTTCAATTGGCTTTACCATGAATACAAAGCCTTCATTTAACGACGGTCGACCTATCGAAGCTTTCCCTAAACTAGCAATGTTTGTCATATGGTGGGCATACAAGAAATTTTCGCAACAACTTCATCAACCTTCAACAAAACACCTACGAGGTCACAGTCGTTAGCCAACCTTGACCATAACACAACAAAAATTATGTTGGTTGAAAGATCAAAATTATAGCACTAGGAAAACTTTTTATCACTTCTGCCTTAATCCCTTTTTGACAAAAGTGACATTATATCTAAATGTATGATGAAGACATTATTATGCTTAGAATCAACTAAATAAAGATACTAGAATGAAATGTGTTCATCCATCTATTCTAATATAAAAACATAGTCCTATTTATATTCTTGATGAATCACTCGTTTTTAAAATATGTCTAATAGCTTTATTAATTTTCTTAGTGTGACTAAACTAGCCTTTATGAGTTTAGCAAATGTCTATAAACTGACAATCAATAATTCAAGGACAATAGGTAGATATAACTGATTGCCTTAACAAACCATCTATATGATATTATGTATTTGTAGCCGAAGTTTATCATACAAGTGTGGCATAAATGAATAGACAATATATTGAAAAGCTTTATTTCTTTTTTTATGTTTTGAATTTTTATTCTAAATGATCACTCAAATTGTACAAGCACTATAAATTTATTACAATAAGAAAAAGTGATCATACAAGTACAAAAGGGGGACAATAATATAAAATTAAATTTTTCATAATATGCATATCTGTTAGGATTGTTTCGTACCATATATGATCACAATAATATGATAATGTTTTTGTTAACAAATTTTAACTTAAAAAATAAGTCCACATAAAGAGAATATGATATTTCTATAACAACATTGTAACATTGTAACATTCAATTTGGTGAATGTATAAATTTTATAAATTTCTACACTATTTAACTACTTGTTATGCACATTTTGGATAATGTGTCAAATTTTCTAGTAGATTCATTTTTATTGTTTTTTCTAATCGTATAAGCATGTGAGTTATGCAAATTATTTTAAAAGTTTTAATTATTCTTTTATCGTAATTATTTTTTGTATATTTTTAATTCTACAAAACTTTATGAAATCAATAAGGTGCAATTTGTCTTTTGTTAATGAAGAATGCATTTAATGTATTGTCTAATTAAATATATATATATATATATATATATATATATATGCTTTTTTTCTTTTTCTTTTTCTACTTACCTTGAATTTTTTAGATTTTGTTAGACCAACATAACATTTTTAAATATTGTACTCTCTGATATTAGCATTCCTCATTGGTGATATTTGCTTTAATAAAACGTCTTCAATTATAATGATTTTCTTGAGCATTGCAAATTTTGGATAAAAAATTTACATGTTACTAAAATTGTTATAAATATTTGTGATTTCCTTTGTTAATCATTTTACACTTTTTGTCTTTTATGATGATCTAATTTTCATTAAATTTCTTTCAGATAACTATGAACGTTATAGAAAAAGTTTAAAATTGTTAATTATGAGTGCTTTAACCATTTTAGTATTTTGTGCTTTCTTATTTGCATTCCATAATATAATTCGTTTCTATTACTAGAAACTTTTTGTTGATATATCATACTTTTGTAATAGTATTTAATGAGTCATTTTATTAATATGTTATGCAAATCATTTTTGAATATTTTAATTTTTTTCATATAGAAAATATTTAATTTTTATGTTGCATGTGTTTTTTTATTTACAATGGCATAATGCTTTAAAATTATTTCGATATAAAGAATTTATTTTTTTGTACTTTTGTTATAATTTGTGTATTTTTTTATTTATGTCCTTTTGTCGTAGTTATAAAGCCTTTATTTCACATGAATTTTTTTAATGAATATATTTTTTGAATCATAAATTATTGATATTTTATACTTATTATTTATAATATTTTTCAATTTTTGTAATTACATTTTTTTTAATATTTATACTTGCGCTACAGTTTTTGCACTATTCTATGATATTATATTTTCTAATTTTTAAAAATTTGTTTAAAAGTAATATTTAGTACCATTGGACTTAGTTAATTGTTAAGATAATCCTTCGTTAGAGTAACTTTTCTCTTATTCTTCTAATATTGAAAAGATTTCTATACAACTCACAATTATGTGCTGTCGTGTTGCTTTTAAAAATTTTGTGAACTTTGATTTAAATATTTGAATTATTTAGAATTAAAAATAAGTTTATGTTTAATTATTTTTTAAATATGTTCTAATCAAGTAATTTAACAATGCAATATGAATTTATATCTTTGTCCATTTTGGTTGTTCATATTCCAAAAAATGATATTTATCATTGCTATACTTTTGGGATCAATTTTCTAAAGTGGAACACATCGTTTTTATATTATAAATTTATTGTGGGTTACATTTAGTCATTTCTAATTTTTATTTTGCAGAATGAAAGCTTTTAATCACATGGTACACAAACAAAGTTAAATATCTCTAATGGGAAATTATGTTTACATTTTGCTTTTTTTGGCCCTTTCCTATTTTTTTGTTTATACAATAAATTTTTTATTTATATCTCAGACGTTGTTTCAATTAGTTGTTTATATAAAAGAAATTTAACATTTACATATTTAAAATTAAATTTATATTTAAAAAAAAACATTTTCATAGTTAAAATATAATAAATATGAGAAGTAAACTACCAAAAATATTAAAGACAATTAACACGTTTCTGATTTTCTAACTAAAAATGTAATTATGAAAAACCCCTTTGATAATAATGTGAGCTTCATAAGTATGCCAATATAAGGAAACGTAAGCACGGAAAATAAAAGTACTTTAACAAAAAAATAGTTTCATAGTGCACGAATAAGAAATAAAGATTATTGGTTATTAGAAATATTCATAATATATGTATCATATATCAAAAATAAGTTGGCATAACCTTTAAAACTTATGAAATATGAAAATGTAAAAAAAGGTAATATAAAAAAGAAAAAAATAAAAGAAATACGAAAAATTCAAATTTTTAAAAAATGTGCAAAATATTGTTTCATTAAATTTTGCAAGATGGTTTACTTTATAAAACAATTCAAATAAAAAAATTTATGAATAAAAAAGGAAAGTAACAAATATTACAAAAAACAAAATAAATGTACAAGCTATAAAAAATAAAAGTTTATAATCATTAGAAATGCTGAATTATATAAAATATTTAAAAATTATAAATAAATTTATCTTATGTTAACTAAGAATAATTTATAATAAATATATATCATTAGAAGTAAAAGAATAAAAATTATAGGAAATTAAAATGGTATGTGAAGGTGGTTCGTTATACATGACCATGAAAAAAAAAGTTCAAAATTAAATTTGTAACAACAAATCGTTAATTAAAACTTTAACTAGAAATTATATCAGACAATTTAGTAACGTTTGCTATCCTAAAACCCAATAATATAGTAGGTTTGGTCATAATCATTTTTCAAATGTATTATAAGTTTTTTAAAGATGAACTTAGCATCCTCTCATTGCTATATGCTTAGACAACTTATTTAAATGTTACGTCATAAAATTTTAACATTTTTTATTTAAAATAAATTACTTATGTAGTTTCTTTCTAAGTAATGCTTTTGTGCTTATTATGACAATTTTTTTTGCAATAGGATTGTAACTTCTTAACATATAAAAATCATGTACAAAAAAATTAATTTGTTATAAAAAGTCTGCATAAGTACACTATTATGAACAATTTTTCATGACATGTACAAATTTTAAATTTAAAAATATTTTTATAATTTAACTTTATAGCTTTTCTCTCAGAATTTTTACTTTGTTTTACACTTATCCCACTCATTATTTATTTATTTATATGTTAAAGTTATAAACTATATTTTGATTATATAATACTACCCAAGCTATAATAACTCATATAGGACTATTACTTTAAGGATAAGGCAATGATTTTCAATTTTTGTTTGTCAATACATCTTATTTCCTATTATTTGAAAAGTTTTCTCAATTATTGAATTTTATGAAGTTAATTTTCTTTCGTAGTAAATTTGTTACACATTGATAGATAAAATTTTTGTTTTATCAATTTTTAGATCATATAGTTTATAACACATCAAATGTTTTACAATCTTAAGATTTTTAATATGTTCTGAATTATAAAAAGGTTTTTTTAATGACATCATGATTATCTACATAAAATATTAAGGAAAATTTTTATGGTGAATTATTTATATTAATGCTTAAAAAGCTTAATTTTATTTTTAATTTATTTTTTATTAGCGTTTATATTTTGTATCTTTTATGTGAATTTTACTATTTAATAAGTTTGTTATTTAAGACTTTACATTTCAAAATCTGGTTTAAATAATTTTTTTTTTAAAAATGATAAGTACTATTCTCATCACATTACATTAATGTAAAAAATTACGAGTACCTTTTTTATTAATATATTATTTCTATAATTTTTGTGTAAATATAAACTTTCATGTATATAATGTTGAATCAAATTTAAAATATTATTATCCTTCCACCCTAAGTTATAAGGGCATTACTTTGATTAAGTTTTTAGTCTTTTTTTTAAATAATAAGATTTTAGTATTTTTTTGAATTATTCAAATTTTTTATTTATGGTAGAAATTTTTTAAATTTTATAAATTTTACAATTTTAATAATCTTTTATAAAAAATTGTTTCCTTTAATTTTTATAAGGAAATCAACAATTTTTATTTTAATAACAAATTATTCAATTAGAAATAGTTTAAAAGAATTTATTTTGGCTACATTAAATGCTTATTTTTAAGTCCTTTTTATTGTAGTTGCATAATGCATTAGAGTGTTCAAAATTTATTTATTTGTTATCATTGTATTTTTGTGATTTTTATATTTGTATATTTTTTGTATTTGTTGGCTTGTTTATGATATTTAGTATGTCACTACATTAATTCCTAAAAATGTTAACATGTTACTTAAAATCTTTAATACTCAATTTTTATAATAATTATTGTTTTGTCAATTATTTGAACAGTTTGATATGCTAACATATTTCTTGAGATTATAACAATAAAGGAAATTTTGAATATATAAAATATCGTGTATTGATCCACATTTTCAAGTTATATTTTTTTATTTTAACAACTTGTAATAATATATTTTCAATCATTCTACCATAAAGATAACCATGTTTTGCATAGCGTGACATAATTTTGAAAATTTAAATAATCTCTTAAATTTATGTTTTTCTTAATTGCATGAAATTATTTAAACTAAAGCAATTTGAAATTTCTTCAATAAAAATAATAATTTTAAAATTTTTTGTTGTTTTTATAATTTTTTTAAAACTTTATTGAATAAATTAAATAATTTAAACATAAAAATAAAAAAAAATCTTAACATAATATTTCTAACATTTATCATAGGTAAAATTCTTGTAAAATCTTGATCACAACTGCTCCACAGTGTTCCACTATATAGAGTATATGAACCATACAATTAAACATTATATTTTACAAATATAAAAAAAAGAATTGATGTATTATTCAAAACATTGGAAAAATTATAGTTTATTATAAAATCTTTAATTAAAGCTAAAGATTATTGCAATGACAAATTACACAAAAAATTTAAAAAGTTTGTAACACATTAAATTGATAACCGTCAGAGTGATAAATGTTTTATGTCCTAGCAAATATTGTAGAAATTTTTTTTTGGATTGAATAGAAAAAAGAATTAAGAGCACCAAATTTTAAAGCTATTTAAAAGCATGAGCATTATATAAGAAGTACCTAAGTGTATAAAATCTAAAATATTACAAGATTATAAAGAGATTTATGATAACAAATAAGTCTTAATATTTAAAATATAATAAAAAGTTTTTGTTATACTAGTAAAAAAATAAATAGCCAACAAAAAATGATTAATATAATATTTCAAATAAAAAAGGGATTAATATTTTTTTTTTAATGATTAAAAGATAAGAGAAATAGGCCATCACAATTCAAAAATGTACTTTGTTGAAATTAGTTCAAAATATGGACTAATGGGATAAAATACACTTAACATTTTAAAGTATAATGTAATGTTTTCCTATTTCAAGTTAAATGTTTTAACTTATAATAATATATTGTGAATCATTGTATTATAAAGGAAGCCTTTTTTAAATAATATGTAAAAAATTTTACAATTTTAAAATGTCTATTCCATTATTTTTTTTTGTTACTTGGATAATTTTATTTAAACTAAAATATTTTAGAGTTTCCTACCCAAAAGAAAAAATATTTTAGATTTTTTTAAAAGTTTCATAATTTTTATTTGATAATAACAATACTATTAACATAAAAGTTAAAAAAATATTAACTTAAAATTTTTGACATTAAACATTGGGAAATTAATTACTAAAAAATCTAGAATACGTTCTTTACATAATAAAACATTATATAGAATATTTAAAAAAAAAATAAAAAATCAAATTCATTAATATTAAATATTTTTTAATTTTTAAATTATTCAGATAAAAATTTTAAGAAAAAATGATATGTCATTCCAAACATTGGAAATATCATAATAAATATAAAAACTTTTAAAACAAATACAACTTAATTGTAATGACAAACAACAAAAAAATTTAAAAATTAAGTTTTATGTTTCATTAATAAACAAGTTCATCTTTATATCTATAATGTTCTAGCAAATATTGTAAAAAAAAATTTTTGATTAAAAGAAGAGAAAATGATTAAAAACATAGAATATTTAAACTATTCAAAAGAATGAGAATTATCATAAAAAGCACTTAAATGCATAAAATATAAAAGTTTCATGAGATAATAAAAAACTTACATTAATAAATAACTATAAATATTTAAAATAAAATGAATAAGTTTTAGTAATACTAATAAAAATATAGATAACTAACAACAAATGTTTGATAAGTTATTTCAAAGGGATAAATATCTCTATGTTTAATGATCAAATGATATAACAAAAAAACCACTACAATCTTAAATCATATTTACAAAATCTTATTTAAGTTGTTAAGAGTAGACACTAATAGCATAAAATGCACTAAAAATAAAAAGAAAGTGTCAACTAATATAAATATGAGCCCCTACCACCATATTACAACATAGATAGTTCACATAAGAGGATTATCTCTAATTTATCTTTAGTATTCATTTATTCATGGGCCTCTTCTTATCATTTTGAATTTTTTAATTAAATTTATAAATTTATTTTTCTTCACTAAAAATTTGGTAAACCTTCTACAATCATAACTTTTAACATTTTAAATATTAACTATATTACAATTATTTGTATATTTCTTTTTAATTTTTAACATCTTTTATTTACAATGTGAATATTGTTAGAATAGATTTATTATTAATGTATTATTTAAATTATTTTTATATATTTAGTTTATTAAAATTTTATTGTGATGTAATTTTTGAACACAAATTTTCAATAGTAAAGACAATAAAAATATCAAAATAAACATACAAAAAGTTAAGTATTGAAAACTCAAAAGATAGGACTAATTTGATTTATACTAGAAAAAGTTTATAATATTAAAAATATGACAAATTTTTTATTTCACGTAAGATGGACAAAGAATTTTTAACATCAACTTTGCATTATTTTTAATATGTAATTTTACTGGTTAGTATTTAATTTTTTTGTAAAATAATTTTTATTTTTGATATTTTTTTAGTATTTGCACTAATTTTTAAATACATAACTTAAGAATATGCAATCTGGTAAGAAAAAAATTATAAATATTGTTATTTTTTATAGTATTATAATTTTTTTATATTTTAAATTTTTAATAACATATTTGACAAGAATCAGTTTTTAATATTATCAATATTCAGTTTTTGTAATTATTTACATGTTTTTCATCGCGGTTAAGTTTTACTTAAATTGGAATATTTTAGTTTTTTTTCATGACTGTAATATTAAAATTTCAATTAATAAACAATTGTTTTTAATTTGCTAATGAAATTATTTTTAAAAGTTCAGTTAATATTTTAACAAAAATAAGAAGTTATCGTAAGCATAAATAAATCTAAAATTTTAATGCAGTTAATAATTTGTAATATATTGCAATTGAAATAAATTATCAAAGGCAAATTTAGTAATCCTAGATTCATATTGAAGTAAATATAAAAATAAGTATTATAATGAAGAACTAAAAGTGATTATTAAAAAAAATATTTAAAATAAACAAAATAAGGAATAAAATAGCTATTTTTTAATTTTCAATAATGTAAAATATTTAACATTTGAAATGTTTAAAGTAAAATATTCCTAATACAAAAATTCATATATTAAAATGAGAAGGTAATGTTAATTAACAGTGCCTTCTACATGCCTTCAATAGTGAAGTGGTATTATTTATTTTTTTACATGCCTACAAAATTTTTTTACTTGTCATTTATTTTAGAATATTAATTAATTGTATGATATCTTTCTATCAAACCTATTTAGTAATTAAATTATGAAAAAACTTTTAACAATTTTAGTATTCCATTAGGCCATTGGATATTTGTATTTTAAAATCTTTAATTTTTTAACTTTTGTTATAATGTGAAGTTTTGCTAAATTAAAATATTTAGAAATATTTTTTTAATCTTTTGTGTAAATATACAAAATAATTTATAAGTTCATTATGTTGATGTTAGTATTTTTCTTATTTGTTTAAACTATTTATATGCACATAATGTAATTGCTCTGAACTTAATTATTAAAATATGTCTAAATATTTTAGATTCTTTTTATAACCTTATCTATTTTTATTCTTTTTGCTACTTTGCTTGTACTAGAATATTTTGGTAATATATTAATCTTTTAAATTTTTAATATCATATTTTTTTGAACTTTTTATTTCGTATTTTAGAAAGTAAAAAATGTAAGTCAACATCTTAAAGTTATGAACTACAAAAATGCAAGAGAACAATAGATACACAAATGATTTAAAAGAGAAAAGCCCTAGAAGATAAGAACTGCAAAAGGCATGATAGTCCATTTGATAAATTTGACTATGATATCCAAAAGTTACATCATGATAGTATAAGAAAAAATGAATCTTTTGATGAGTTAGATTAAAATAATGATTTAGATATATTCAATAAAGAGGAAAGACATAAGAGACATTAAGATCAGTGCATATCTCTAATGTGGAACTGTGTACCCTAACTTTTTATGGAAATTTCGATCCTAAAGATTATAATAACTGACAGACTAGTACGAAATATTTGCTTGACTAGTACCAAATGAGTGAGCAAAAAAATTAATTTTTTGAGGCTAACTTAGTGTATTGCCCATAAGTTCCTTAGAAACTAAGAGCATTAATATAATAAAAACGACGAAGAGGTATCCTAAATTTTAAGAAATCTTAAGGTTAGGTTGTATGATATGTTTATTCCAATAATCTATAATATAAAAATGAAAGATAAATAACAAAGGTTTTTTTATTATGATAGATATATTTAGAGAAAGCCTATTACATAGCAAGAAATGTTAAAAAAAAGTAGAATTTATGTTTTAAGAGATATGACGAGTGAGATTCTTCAAAGGCCCAGACCCCATTTGTCAAACAATTACACTCGCAGTTCATCTAACCCAACTACTATAGTTTCTAAACCTCAAAAAATATGTTAACATCCACTTTTCTACACTTTTCTTTAACTTAACCCAAATAATTTGGAATACTGCACTTGAAGTTCCATGAAATGAGACATATAGCTATAAACTATCCAAAGAGATCTATGACAAAGAACCTAGAAGGTGTTAATTAATATGAAGAGTTAGAATAAGAAGAAAACATAATATCTCATGAGAATGCTAAACAAGAGTCAGAGAACAAAAAAAAATTCATATTATATGCAAACTTACAACCCCATAACTTCAAGATGACTAAAAGTGCTCCAATATCTTTAACACGAGCATAAAAAATAAGGAACAACCATTTTTGATTGTTGTTGATAATTGTATTTATAATAATGTAATATCTCTTTTTACTATTAAGCATATAAGAGCTTTTTTAATGAAACATTCAAACCCTTACTCTATGTCATTAATAGATAAAGTCTCTATCCTATGAAGCGACAATGTATGTACCATTGAAATTTTATAGGTATAATGATTAGGTTTTTTATGATATCATACCTATGCAAATCTAATAGCTTATTAAGACTAAAAAATCTATAAAAACATCTAGGCCCATGGATAAAGTAAAAAAGAAAGAAAGAATTTAAGCTTGAATATACTACCCCAAGTTAAGCAGATCATTAATGAAGGAGACTTAGTTTAGTTTCTTATAATTAAAGAGTTAGACACCACCTTACCAAACCCATCACTTATGGTATAGCCACATGATAATAAGCAAATATATTTCATTGATTTTGTTCCCTTACCAATGGACTTTCAAACTAATTTCTCTAATGAAATCTTTTTATTACCAGCAAAAATATCTAAAATAATTAATTGAAGTAATGAAAGTTCCAAGAAATTAGTAGATCTTTAAAAAAAGTCAAGCAATTTTATGAAAGAAGCTATATTATCATTAGATTTATTTGAGAGTAGTTTCTTCTCGTAGCTTACAAGAAATTTTAAGTGCATGATGCTAGATATTTTATGAATATTCGAAAACTTGGAACTAATGCATATGTGTTAGATTTACTAGAAGAGTATAGCATTAGGTAATCCTTTAATTGTAAGGATTTACACTCTAATAAGGCACATTTTTAGTACCTCGTGACTCAGTTGAGCAAAATTTTCTCATGCTTGGTGAATTTCCTTATCATTAAATTAGCCTTAATAGTAAGAATAATGTGAAGAAAATTTTAGATTATGACACAATTCCAACCAAATATTATTAACTTCAAAATATTTTAGTTTGTTGGAAGGGAAAAGCTCTGATCAAGAACTCCTAGCTTATTTATGATAACTTATAATATATCACATCACAACTATTAGAACATTACTATGGCCATCGCTTTGATACAACTAACCTATGCTCTCTCCCACATGGGCAGATGATGAGTATGAAACTAACAAGTGATCACAAACACACATTCCTTATCATAGCACTAGTTCCAGATGTATAAAGGTGCAAAACCTGATTCAAAATTTCTTGAAAATTCTTAAAATTAATTTTTTTTATTTTGCTTCTAATCACTATCCACCCTATCTACCACAATTATTAGCACCTTGAACTACTTTTTTCACTACCTGTATTAACCCATGCACTTATATGAACACAATTGAAAAAGAACATCGTTTGACCTATGCTTGACATGCAATGATATGTTACCAATGACTTCTTGCACCCACAACAACCAACCAATCCCATCCACCCATTCTATTCTGTCTGACCCGTGCCTACCTGAAAATCAGCCCAACTTTTTTAATGTGTGTCGCTCGCTTTACCATGGTGCCACCCACTGTTTCATCACTCATTGCTACCATCACTCAAAATGCACTGTTAGTCTTGGAATTTTTAATTCAATTAATCTTTTTTAACTTTTATTTTTTTTAATTTTTTTAAAACCTTTTATTGATGAACCTTTGAGATCTTCATAAATAACGATGCACACAAAACTTTAAGGGTTATAAAATTATGAAATAAAATTATTTTATTTCTATTCTTACAATTTAATGAAGAAATTGTGTGTGCCCAACTTAGTTCTAGAGATTCAAACATCACTTATGAGATACAAGGATTGAAGGTGAGAGACTTTCTATTAAGAGAACTGGCAACCAAATCACTTGTGAGAGACATGGATCAAAATTAATAGACCTTCTACTAGGAGAGTGAATAACTAAACAAATTCTTGCTTTCACTAATACGCTAGGCTTTCGTATTATCTCAAATCACCACAAAGTCACCAATTTACCACATTGGTACTCAAAATGCTAACACCTTCAAAATTGAAAGGGGTCATCACCAAAAAGATGTGCCCTTTTAGCAACTTTTATATTCTAGGTAGTAATCTATAATTAGGGTTATTTTTTATTAAAGTACTTCACATAGATTTTGTCTTAAAATCTCTTTTTTTCATATATGAAATTGAATATTGCAAAAATTACTTTACAAGATTTAATACTTAATGTATATGGTGTTGCCACCTACTCAATTTAATAATCAACCCAACTTTCATAATGCCAATCATTGAATAGTTCTAAAATAACACACATGCTACATAACCCAAATTAATACATACTATTTTTTCATATTCCCTAACAGTCTATAGATATCTTTAATGTTGTACACTATAATTTAGACATTAGTAGAAGCTTAAATCTATACTACATCAATAATATAGAATACTTATAACTTTATCATTTAATTAAAATTTGCATTTTTTTAATTACTTTGCTAAATAATTTTTGTATAAAAATATCTTCAATTTTTTATTAAAAAAATTAAAGAATTGTTTTTATTAGTTCTCATGTTTCTTTATCAATATATTTTAAATAAGTAGTTATCCTAATATTTTCCAAATGATAAGACTTGTTAAAAAAAGTGTGGTGGCCTATTGGAAGATGCACCGTCACCTGAATATTATTAATTTGAGTAATGGATCAGCTAAACAATTTCTTTTTGATAGAAAAACAATTTTTTTTTCTTTCACCAATTTATGTGTGGTTCACAAGAGTTTATAAGAAGTGGACAAATTATTAAAAAAATAAGTTTTGGATCCATAGAGAACATTTAATGAAATTGCTTTGAATTATCTTTGTTAATAAATTTAAGCACATATCTAAAAGTGATTTTGAGCAAATTTTAATTTTAATTTGGAACCCATTAAGCTTCTTATAAAAATAAAGTTTTATGGAAGTTGTGAAAAAGAAAAATTAACAAAATTATCAAATGTACACAAACACTTTTTGGGTAGCTGGACCTAAAATCAATTTTATGTCTCCCCTCAATAAAAAATAAGCAAAACCACAACTAATAAAAATAATTTTGCCAAAAGAAAAGTATACTAAATCTTCATAACTAAATAATAGGAGTAGGTTACTATGACGTTTAATATAAAACAATTAGCAATATAATAAAATTATTTTGTGACACAATAATTGAAGTTAATATAAATAAAAATCTTATGATAGATGAAGGCCTAATGAGGCATAAGAATTTTGTTTTAAATCAATTAAAAATAAAGACAATTTATAACTTAGCTTATCTGAGAAAAAAAGTACAGATTATTTGTTTAATGATTAAAGAATGCATCATAAGAAAGTGACAATGAACACCCATTACAAATGGTATGTATGTCATGATTTGAAATGTCTTTTCCAGATTTTTTAAAACTTTTATCAATGAATTGTGTTCAATAATACAAATTTTAAATGAATTTGTTAATGACTAAAAATCCTTGCTAAACTGACCAATTTTTTTTTACTAATTTAAGTAAAAATTCCATCATAAAATTTAATTAATAAATTATGAAATTCCTAATAGCTTGTAGCAATTGATAAAAAGAGTAGTTGCTTAGGAGATGGTTGATTGAAAGGCTCCTAGAACATTTAATCTTGAAAACTTCTCGATTGGATGAATATCATCAGGTAAACACTATTTTGAAATTAGGATTTGATTTGGACCATTTGATTAGAATTCACATTTGACATCCAGATTTAGTTCGTATGTGCAAATAAAACATCAACTTGGAGATCACAAAATTGCATGATTGGATGATGGATTAAAATAACTTTTTTAAAATGGCAGATGACATTATGATTATTTGAAATTGGAGTTGTTCAATTGGATTGAATAAATAAATTTTTCAATTTTGATTACATTCATGTGAAATTGGTATAAAGTTTAGAGCCACATTAAATGAATGATGGATTATTATGCCTTTATGTGTGTTATTCTACATTGTCAGTTTTGTATATTTTTTGTGGATTATTACCCCCTGCTTTTCTCCAAAAATGAGTTATGTTCAGGTTCTTGTGTTATGAAGGAACCCTAAAGTACTAAAACATTTTGGGAGTTATTTTCTTGGCATGATAAGTGTAGTTAAACAAATTTTAGCTTTGTGCTTTAACGTGAAACTTTTTGTTCCTATTAGAATAAGTTTTTTTTATTAGCTATTTTAATTAAATTATTAATTTTTTAATAATTAATTATTATAATTAAAACGTTCTTTTTGTAATAAGTTTCTAAAAAGATTTTGAAATATATGATTAATAATAAAAAATTTATTTAAACAATCAAGATAACATCTAGACTTTTAGAATCCTAATAATTTTCTAAAATAATTAATTTAAATAGTACTTAATTTTTTGACCTTGTATCAACTATTGTGATGAAATTTAACATTCTAATTAAAAAATTTGAAATTTGTAAAATTGATTTTAAAATATATTCTTTTGTTACTTAGATCTCTAATCGACATGATCTTCATGGGATTTTATCTCATTTTTGTATTTTTAAAATACCTCTAATGCATAAGCATCAATTATTTAAAATCAAAAAATTCATTTAAACAATTTTACTAATAATTTTTAGAGTTTGTTATCATCAAACAAAGCACCATGTTTAAGGGTCAATAATATAATAAGCTATCAAATACAACATGAAATGATCATCAAACTATCAGGTATCATTTGATAATGAGATTGTCTCTCTATTTCTTCTCTTTCTCTCTAAATAATAGCTGAAATTATCTATACAAATACAAGAATTTACGGGATTCTTACGAATATTGGATAGGATTTTGTCAAGTTTTGAATAGTCAAGATTTTCCTTATCTTTTTTCCCAAATGTATCCAAACATTTATGTCTTTCTTGAATATTATTAAGTGTGGAAGCAAAGATATATCCTTCTTCTAAAACATAATTAGTACTCTTTTGATCTTGATCATTATGAAAGGAAAATGAGACTATGGTTTATTTATATATACCTTTTGTTAATGTCCATAAATGACTTGTTTTTTTATAATAAATACATATTACTATATGGATATACTAGCACATGTTATACATTAGTTAGCCCATACATAAAGGGATTGTTTTTTATTCTACATATTGGTCACTTTAAACTAAAATCAGACATTTAGTTACAATATTCACATTATGCAAAGTATTTTAACAGTTGACTTAATACAATTCTACAAAATATAGAAAAGTATGGTGTCCTTGACATGTATGCATAGGACGAACGAAATACTCATCAAATTTAAATTTTCCATTAGAGAGAGCTAGTACATTGTTTATAGTACCACTTGTAAATATTCTATTAGAATGAAACGTTCTTAATGTTAGTTGAGTACATGGTTGCCCAATTGAATAAGCCACAATAATGCTTACAACTTCTTTGAACTCAACAAGGTCCCCATGAGTGGGACTCACATCATAACATAATTGACTATCTAACACTCATCTTTTGATAGTAAAGTGGGTCGTAAAATGTATTCGGTGCATTGAAAATGTTATTGATTAATTGACAAGCTCGATTCTAATATCTTGATTTTAAGCAGCAATTCATCAAGGACTGATATATGTATTATCTCGTTATCCACTTCCCATTAGTGTTTAGAAAAAAGTTGCTCTTTTATCCAATTTTATGATCTCATGGATTACTTTGAATAGTATAATTAATTCTAGGTAAAGAACATATTGAAGTACTTCAACAACTCTATGCCTAAGATATGAACAATTCCTTTGTAAGCTCTAAAACACGAAATTATATTCTATCAAAGAAAGCCCTATTGTAGTTAAGGATCAAACATTATTTCTGATATACCTACCAATTTATGTACTTAAGATAGATTTGCTCTAACCGTTGAAAAGGATATTAAGTAGATTGGCTTATAGGGATCAATCATGCAAAACTAAGGATTCTTTTTTTGTCTCTAATATTCACTTCCAGCATACAAGTTCTCAATATATTGACATAATTTTTTAACCACATTTAAAATCTCATTATGATACTTTTCTCTAAAAGAAAACCATTTTGTTCTGTATTTTGGACAAACCAAATAATCATAGGGATGGCAAAATTATTACCAATTCCTGACATAACAGATGTAGTAGTAGCCCATTAGAAACCTAAAGTTCTCAATTGAACTAGGATATGCTATGTATATGCCATTCTAAAATGATTTATTAATATATTAATAAGACTTTTCATAGTAGTTCAATCAATGATCTTATTTCAAAAGGCCAGATCTACCCATTCTGTTATAACAACCTCTTTATTCCACTAGGTCAAAAAAATTAGGATAGTGATTCAAAAAAACCATTAATCTTTGTTCTCACAAAACTTAAATGGAAATGCAAATTCCAACAAGTCTACGAAACATGAATACAAATTATTTAAAAATTTCTTTGGAGTTTTTATTTTTTTGTTAGATAGCTTATAAGTAGGTCGAGCAAAAACTATATACCCTATATCACTTTGTCTAATTCACAAAAAAAAACGGTGACCAATAGTCACTTAAATGTACATAAAACAAGATTTGCTTTGATACTTCTTAATTCTTGGTAGTGCATATAAATCTTAATATGATTACAAAAGATTCACATTAGAGTTCATTGGCATTTTCTCAAGCTAACTATTGAATGATCCGGTCTCCACTAGAGCCAAAAATGATAATCCAAATGGATTCATTTTCACCGATAAGCTCCAAGTGGATCATAAGAACTAGAGAAGTATGGTCCTTTCTCTTTTGTATATTGATTGTCTTTATTATGAACTGTGCCCCTCGTATCATTAGTACAACTCTAATTATATTGATTATAACAATTTGTACAAATACCTTAAGAATTCCCAGTCAATAATATATTGAGTCAATAAGCATATATTTAGTTCGTACACAAACAAGATCCTTAATATTTGGAAAAAAGGGATTCATGTTAGAAAAACTAAGGGAACAATCTTCTACTTGAGCTTTTAAAAGGTATAGGTACATAAAGATCCATTTCATCACCATTAAAGTCTACATATAAACCCATACAAACTAATGGGTGTAAACAAATAGCATGCCCCTCCACGAAAATGGGTTGGAATGCCTATATGCCTAATATATGTTGGGTACTTACTCTATTTAACAATATAGGACACATCTATATAACTTCACAATGTATTTCCCATTCAATATTCTTTTTCTTGAAATTTTCTTTTAGCAATAGCTATGTTAGAAGTGTATGTCTTATTAAACCATGAATTAGAAATATTTGGAAGATCTATATTACTATTTCTCAAAGTAGTACACTTGGTTGCATTCAAAGCAAAGAATTCATAATAATGGTAGAATGAATCTATTATTTACCATGAATTGTAATGAAATCTTCCATCTCAACCTTCAAGTATTTTAGAAAATGACTTCTAAAGCCTATTATAACAATCCCTCATGGGTTCCCCATGGATTCCATTACCAAGAAGTGTATCCATGGCTGCTTATACCAGTCTGCCCTAACACATTACTAATTACTAAAGAGCAAATCTACAGGTAACTAATACATCAATAAAAGTACTGTTTTGATAGATGACACTTCTATATAGTTCCTTAAGATTCAAACTCATTCATTTACCCTATCTATTTGAATGATTAGCTTCAACTTAGAAGGGAGAATTGTTAATAGGTACAAAACCATCTATTTTAGTTCTATATTTATTTAAATAAAATTTTTATCTAAATTAAGGAAACTAGCAAAAAATATTTCTTCTTTTTTTGAATCTTTTTATTCATATTCATTTATAACACATTTTTGTTTATTAATTCCTTTCACTTTACCAATGAATTATTTATAACAATTTGCTAATCTAAATCGGTTTATTGCTTTCTAATTACACCTGACCCCATTATAATCTCTCAATTTTAAAATTTCTAGAAACCTTGACTAGTTCAAAGAGAGGGATGCTGTAACTCCAAGATTGTATTTCATATTGGAATGAATCTCATAATCATAAGAAAGTAGGCTTTTTAGTTATGGGGCTATCAAAAAAAATTTTGACAAGTTCCTATAAGATTCCTCTTGCATAATACAAACACACATTCACACACATGCATGCACATACAAAACGATATGTGAAAGTTTCCTCCCATTTGGCTCATGAAGTTACCCAAAATAAATTAAAGGATTATTCTTGTTTTCAAATTTTTTAATGAAACCAACAAAGAGCTACACTTTGCTAAAGTTATGAGTAAAGTCCATCCTTTCATTGATTCATGCTTGTTATTTTCTTTTTTGCTCTATTTCTTTTATTTTTTTCTCTTTTATGGTTATAAAAAGCAATGTGATATTATTAGTAGTGCACATCTAAAAAAATGATTAATTTCCTGAAAGAGATATCACATAATAGATTTATTTATTCATATTTTATCATTATGCTTCACATTGTTTTCATCCCAACTAATCCTGATGGTTATGTGATGGTGTCTATTGAATCATATTTGTGATATATAGGGTAATAACCATCTGCAAGTGGAATTTATAATTCCAAAAAAATTATATTTTTTCATGAGTTTCATGTTTCTCCTTTTAAGGACATGGATCAAATCATCTTTTGAAGTATTTATGGGATAATTTTGAGCTTCATGTTTCTCCTACCCAGACTCATGGTAGAGCTACAACATCATAATTAAGTTGAATAGGTTGAGTGTCTTAGTTTGAGTCTATCAAATGGAAATTTTGATAAACTCAAACGTCGTAATATACTTGGTTTTCAAATCTATAGTTTCACAATATAACTAGGAAGACATTTCTAGTAGTATGCATGAGTCATTAGGAATATGAGTTTTATTTATTCCATTTGTACATTCTTACCTAAGAATAAATAAAGTACACCCTGATTCTTCATAACATTTTTGTTGCTTGGTAATTACCAAAAGAATAAATCCACTTTTTATATGCCTAAAAAATTATTTCACAAAATAATCTTTCTTTCTCTAGTTCGTTGGTTTCATAATGAAAAGTTTATGATTTTGTCACCTATCAAGCTATCTCTTTAATAGGTAGAACTTTATCTACCCAAGCTCTAATTTGTTGAAGGGAAATTTGTCCAATTTGAAGTTCTTGATGTTGATATTAATTTATCATAGAAAAAGAGAATAGAAATTCTTACTAATCTATTAATTTAGGAAAAACTTGAATCCTTATTGACTTGAAGTTATTTTAAGATATAGTCAAATGATTTAGTTCTAAGGCCAAAAATCTAAGTTCCTAAATTAGCATTCAAAAGGATTCTAAAGCACCCTCTAGTTTAAGTACTATTCCTCTCATTATCATATAACTAAATAGTTCTTTTTGAGCTCTAATATGACTTTATTTATAAGTACGATTCTCTTATAAAATATGAGCAAAACCAAATCCTTATGATGCCTAAACCTCCATATCTCCTACTCACTCCAACCCTTTCTTGAACACCCATTAATGGTTTGTTGTGTTATAAATTAGTCTACTATATTTTTTTAACAAGTTGTTTTGTGATTACTTTAATATATGAATTAATTTAACATGTCATATAATAAAACAAGTTCTACTATCGATATATAGAGAATGAATTGCCATGAGTTCTATCTTTCTCAATAATTCATAAATATCCTATATATTTGCTTATCAATTCATGCTAATATAAACTATCTACATTTTTTAGCTCAACTTTTGTTTTTATATAGCCTTGATGCAAACATAGAAACATATTATCAAAATATTAAGGGAAAAGAATGACATCAAGAATCTAGTATTCAACAATACACAATATGGTAATAAAATGGTGGTTGTAATAAATTTAAAGGTACATTATAACAATGAAAATCCTAAAACCTTGATTACAAGAAAAGAAATGATCAATATTAATGTGAATTCCAACTATCATTATTATGCTTAGTTGACATTGGATATTGATTTTCATTATAATTATTTTAAAGAAAAAAGAAGTGCAATATAATAGTAGATATAAGCCTTTGTTACCTTTAATTGACTAATTTTATGTTAGACCTAGCACTCTTAGAAATATTATTACTATTTAGTTCATTATGGTATATGCTTCATTATGAATTAAAATTTTAAATTTAAATATTTTAAAATTATAATTCAAGAATGTTTAATATTTAATTTTTGAATTTTGAAGTCTGAAGTTCTAAAATTAGAAGAATGGTAGAATGACAGGACTTGAGTTACATCACTTGAGCCTTGATTATGCTTAATGTTTTGAAAGGGTTCATAATTATATTTACAATTTTGATTTTTTTCTCATCGTTATTCTTGGAAAACCATGAATGCATTATAATATATCGATAGGATTCCTTAAAAATTTGAGTTAGTAGTAATAGATAAGATGATTATAAGAGTGCACACACACAAACAAACACAGACATACACACGCACACACACATAAATATATAAGAGAAACAAGAATTTATTAGCCATATCTTACATAGATTCACAAATTTTAGGAGCTTGAAATATCTATCCTAAAACATCTAATTAGATGATGGTAAATTAAAAAGGTCAAATTGTGGCTCCTCTAACAAAAAACAAGATTATCTTAAAGTAAGTATTTTGTTTAAAGAGGTGTGACTAAGTTTATGTGAGCTCCTAACATGTGTTTGTAATGGTTTAAGAAAATCTAACCATAAGAGAGGAATTTAAGGAAGTCAATTAAGACGATGCCAAGTAGAAAAGCAAGTTAAGCTGCAAAGAAGAAGAAGAGTTCAAGCTTTGATGCAAGAAAAGATCTAACTGAGGAGATGTCTCTGTACAGTTATTGAAGATAGGATTTTCTTTGAGTTCATACTATCTATTTAGCTAAGATTTAAGGCAATAGAAAATGGAATTACTTTGTCAATATACATATGAAACCATGAAAAATTGATGATAAATAGTTGTTATCCTTCTTCAAGAAACTTGGTTAAGAATGAGAAAATTTGTTCTATCCCAAAGAAATGGAGATGTTTTTGTAGTTAAATTGGTCAATTATCATTGTTTCTTATGTAATATTTGTAGTGGAGCCATGCAAAAAAATTATATTAACCATTTTCTTGTGAATGCAAAGTAGTTTCCATAATTATGTTGAAAGTTTTGATTTGTTTATAAATATAGGTAGAAGATTAATTTAGAATAAAAAATTATTGATGCAAATCACTCCTTAATTTGGACATTATCATGTGGAATAAATTAAAACCATGCTATTATTTTTTCCATGTTGGTTGTTTAAGAATGTATGCATTAAGCATGCATTATCATGACAATTGTTAGAAATTTAGAAAACCATGGAGAAGAAATTTTTTCTAATATAATGAAAACATAGAAAATATAGTCTTGTTTTGTTATTATATCTTCCTAGAAGTTAATATCCCCATTAAAGATCTTCTTCTTTCATAATATAACCATAAGAGAGGAATTTAAGTAAGTCAATTTAGAAGATGCCAGGTAGAAAAGCAAGTTAAGCGACAAAGAAGAAGAAGAGTTCAAGCTTTGATGCAAGAAAAGATCTAACTGAGGAGATGTCTCTGTAAACTTATTATAGATAGGATTATCTTTGAGTTCATACTATCTATTTAGCTAACATTTAAGGCAATATAAAATGGAATTACTTTGTCAAAATACATATGAAACCATGAAAAATTGATGATAAATAGTGGTTATTCTTCTTTAGGAAACTTGGTTAAGAATGAGAAAATTTGTTCTATCCTTGAGAAATGGAGATGTTTTTGTAAATAAATTGGTTAGTTATCATTGTTTCTTATGTAAAATTTGTAATGGAGCCATGCAAAAAAATTATATTAACCATTTTCTTGTGAATTCAAAGTAGTTTCCCTAATTAGGTTGCAAGTTTTGATTTGTTTATAAATATAGGTAGAAGATTAATTTAGAATAAAAAATTGTTGATGCAAATCACTCCTTAATTTGGACATTATCATGTCTAATAAATTAAAACCATGCTACTATTTTTTCCTTGTTGGTTGTTTAAGGATGTATGCATTAAGCATGGATTATCATGACAATTGTTAAAAATTTAGAAAACCATGGAGAAGAAATTTTTTCTAATATAATGAAAACATAGAAAATATAGTCTTGTATTGTTATTATATCTTCCTAGAAGTTAATATCCCCATTAAAGATCTTCTTCTTTCATAATAAAATTCATGTTTGATAATATGGATTGATTGTAACATTCATTGCTTGATTATTGCATGCGTAGAGAAAGAGTTTCAAGACATAATAAACCAAGGAATGTGTAAAATTGAGACTTGATTCAATGTTATTATATGTATTTATCTTTTGAAATGTATATTCTATGTGCGTGACTATGATTGTATTTGAAATTATTCACAATCTTAGTTGATAACATTAGGAGGTAAAAATGTATGTATTTTTGACAAAATTTAATATAAGAAATATTTGAAAAATCTAAGTGAAATAGTTTTCCCCTTAGCCTTATTAATAAATGGTTTATATGTGCGTGGAAATAAAACCCAAAAGTTTGGAAAATGCTGTAGCTAAGTATCCCTTCACTTGGCTTTGCTTGGGAACCATTGAACCCTTTCATGGCTAAGTTATCAAACGCATGGGCATAACCCATACAAGAACTCATATTGCTTTTAATGTGTGTGTAGTCCTTGGTTCTTGGTTGGGAAGCCCTATAGAGCTTTGTTTATACCTTTAGAATAACTGTTAAGGATGAGGTTAGGCATTAAAGTAAATATTTTGTGGAAAATTAACATTACCAAGTAAAGTTAAATTAAAACTTTAAGGTCTTTTTATTTGATTATATTGGTAAGCATATACTTGGAATCATGCTCAAATGCATAAAAATGATCTATAGAAAAGGAAGGTGTACAAAAAGGTACTTTTGGTTTGATAAGGAAACGCAATCGATGAACCTTATGCACATTGTAATAAGACATTGGAAAGTGCTAAGTTCTATAAAAGAAGTAATAAGATGATGATGTTGGCCACCCTTAAGTTTAGTACGTCATTTCGGCAACACCACAAGTGCTTTTATTTATGTTCTTAAGCCACATTGTGACACCTTAGTTAGTGATCCAAAGAATTCATTATAGCTCTAAGGGGGCCTTAGAATGGGTATGATGACTAATGGTTACTTTAGATTCATAAAGGTCACTAGTGATTCCAGTATGAACCTAAACTTCGTTCTAAAGGTAGTAAACTAAATATTTATTTATCTATAGGTAAAAATCAAGACACTGTACACACGATGTTAACTTTGATTGGCAAGGTCCTAGACATAATTTATATGGAAAGATGGACTAAACTTTTTTAATTAGTTCATTTAATGTTCTATGAAAATTATAATGCATTTAGAAAAAATAAGCCTTTAATTATCAATAATCGCTTAAGAGATAAGTAGTTTAGTTACCCTACTTCTTTGACCTGGAGTTGTTATGCATAAAGCCATAAGAAAATAATAGTGTAGATTATGGGGTCAAACTCTTCATTATTGGTATGAAGCCATTATATAAATACATCAAGAATAGAATATTTGCACCATTGATCCATTAAGGAATTAAATAATGTGCTGTGCTTTTTAGGGTAGTCATTATAGTTGTTAAGTACCCCTAGAACCTTAAGGGCATGACCCATAAGATCTGCATTTTCTAGTGGAGTATTAGATTACATGATGTGAGCGAATAGTAGGTCTCGTCAGATTCTTTTGGAGAAAAAAGTGTGTCCATCAATAAGTGGTCAATAAGTATCAAATTGGTCATAATATAAGAAAATATATATTGACTTACTCGTAGATATTGATGTCATTATAGTAGTTGAAATATGATGCTATTAGTTTACAAGTTTTACTCCATTATTTTTATCATATTTCTTGGCTACTTCATGTTAGTTTAATAGTATAGCTCAAAAATTTTCTATTGAGTCTCCTTGGTCACCCTTTTTTTTTGCAGGATCTAGGAGTCAAAACTTTTGAGAAGCTATACTGGAGATTGTTAGAGTTAGTGAATTAGCTAGATGATTCATCTTGATTATTTCCTCTTTAATAGTTGTATATTTGATACTTATTATCAATTATATTTTATTAGATGTAGACAATATCAGACAGTGTCATTAGACTTATTAGTTACTTATTAAATTTTTTTAGGTTTAGATAGTGATAAATTGTATTGTGATAGGCTAGACAAGGTTTGAATGGTTTATTAACTTTGTGGATATTATTTTTATGCTTTAGAATTGTGATTAAGAAAAATTATTCCATTCATAGCACAATAGTATTTTCTATGTTCTCATATTAGAAATTATAGGTATGTTTTGATAACATGATTCATTTAATTTTGGCTACACTCTTTATTAAAGAAAAAGTTAGGAGTGGTTATAAGATCATTTGAAATAAACTAAGACATAAAAATGATGATTATATATACATAAATATATATATATATATATATATATATATATATATATATATATATATATATATATATATTTATATATAAAGCCAACATAGAACTTGCATACCATAAATCTAGATTGAAAAGGAATGTAATAACTAAGAAAAACAATATTTTATTAATATGCTCTTTTGCTTTTGCCATATGTAAGACATGAACATTCTTAAGGTTGAGAATGGTGGAAATCATAGTGATGCAATAGCATTATTCAAATTTTGTGCAAGTAGGTAGAAATCTCAATTGAGAATTTATGGTTATTCTTTTGTTGATATGCTCCTCTCCCTTACTAGGTAAATTAAATGTGCACATTGGAGTCATGGCCCTTCTTTTATGGAGAATCACGAAAGTACTCCGACCTCTCCAACGAAGATAATACTAATTTCTTTTTTAAAGTGTGTACCAGAGGTTAGTTCAATGATGATGATATCTAGAAAAAGGCTACACCCTTCAAACTCACTTTAATTGGAATTGTTCTCACTTTCAATACCAAACATTGAGTTCTTAAGAGGTGAAATGTAAACAAATTCGCTACTTTGGATCTATTGTGATTAAAAAAAATATGCTCTTAAGAATTTCACTAGACCTAGATGACATTTATGTTGCATGTACAAAATTTGTAAAATTGTAGACTTTTAAGTTATAATCGTCGACTGGCTCCAAGAGTTTTGACTCAAAATTTAAACTTTGTGAGCTTTAGTGCATTTCTCATTAAAGTGCCTTGCAATCCACTTTGTCAACAAGTTAGCTCTACTCTCCATTGTGTTAATAGTCAACATCGAGCTTGATGACGAAAAAAATCTTAAAATTGAATCATGTATTGCAAAGATTTTTCTTAGGATGATAGGTCATTCAAGTCTCTAATGACACTTGGATTACTAAGGAGGAGCTTCACCACCTAAATTTAGAGATGTTAAAGTAATATTAGAGATTTTGATGTCACTTCCTAGAGTTGGGCTTTTTCTCATTTAAGGAGAGTTATATAGTAGTTATTATATCATTAACTTCTGCTCATAGTACTTTATTTGATGATAACAAATGCAAAATATTTTTATTAACATTTTTTAAGTAAATTTTTAGAATTTTGATAAAATATGATTATATTTAGGAAAGAACTTAATGAAAAAGATTAAAATAAAACCAAATGAAAGTCAACTTTATTGCAGCGACAAATCATGTTGCCTCTTACAATAGTATTTTTGGTTTATGTCATTAAAATTGCTTTCCTTTTAGGTTCAGATCCCTCATGTAAAAGATCAATTTAAGTCTCTATCTTTTGGAAAACTTCTTACATGTCTAGTGATCCTATGATTTCCAATTCTGAATTAATAGATTCAATGTGTAGGCTCTTATTCAAATATGTTATTCGAACCTAAATATGTTTTAATAATTTATGAGTTAACAATATGTTTAGCATATCATTCTACATTACGTTGGGTTTGAGCCTTGTTAAAATCTCATAAAGATAGTGATACTCAAGCCCAAAGTACATTAAGAAAGGAGGTTATGCTTCAATTCCATAGAAATGGCATGTGATGTAATGGCTTCTTCACTAACTTGGACAAAGAAGTGAAAGTATTGTGCAAACTAAGCCTAATCAACTTGAAGTTAGTTGTTGACTCACTTAGTAAGAGCCCAAATGAAAAAAGTATTTATCAGTATAGTATAGTTTTTTTTGCCATGTGCTTAATAATTTATGAGTTAACAATTGGTTTAAATATTATTTCTTATATATTTATTAGTATATTTTTTGTAAATTATTCTGTACAATTAAAAAAAATTTGTTATCTAATTAGTGATTTTTTAAAAAGTTTCAAGCAGTAATTTTAGTTGTGCCCTTTCGAGTGCATTTTGCACTAGTAGTGGTATATGTATATTTTAAGGAAGATTATGCTATTAAGAACCATTTTATTTTTTTAATAATTTCTTAGATTTGAATAAGGTGGCACAAAAATATAGGTATTTTTTGCACCACGTGCTTTGGAGACCAAATTGATTTTGACAATACCAAACAATCTAAGTAGCTTATTTTTGTGATCTTATAATATACCTAATTCATGACTTTTTAATTAGAAACTAGAAACTTATAAGTGATGATTCTTTTCTTATTGTGTCAAATGTTGCATGAGTAAAGCTTACAAAATAAGACTATGCTGAAAGTCTAATTTATCTTGTTTCAACATTGTATTAATGTTGTGGTTTTCTACTTAATATTAAAAAACTATATTCTTAAAAAATTTTTTGAATAAGTTTTCTTCTGCTTCAAAAAAATTCCTCTACCTAGTGTGTCCACTACAAAACTCTTAATTTTTTTGGATAAATTTTGTCTTAGGAGATAGCATGAAAGCCCTAATATAACTCCCTATCAACTTTCTTAAGAACCATAGAGTTCTATGCACGAGATGGATTGGTGATAGTGAGACCATGATCACTCATCATTTTTTTGGAAATACATGCCATCTCAGCTTTGGTAGTCTATAGTTACAGTTACTTTGCCTTTACAAATTATTTTAAATAAAACAAATTTATAAAAAAAGGATATCAGTAATTATTCTCCTTTCCTGATATCTTCTTGTGTCAAACTTTTATATGATCACAAGGCCTGGTAGGTCTTATCAAATATCAAACTAAAGTTAAGAATCAAACAAAAATTAAAGATAAAACTTAATCCAAGATTACATGCTAGAACTATCCTAGTATAAAACCCGACTAACCTAGATGGTTAGGCAAATTCTATAAAACTAATAATGTGAATTAAAACTTAGAAGATAAGGAAATAATGAAGAAATAAGTACCACACCTAATAATCTAGTAAAAAAACACAATAGATATAAAATCCATAGAAGATATGATTATCCTTCTGATGAATCTCACCAAGATATCCATAAACGAATGATAACCATAGAAGAACAATAAACCTTCTAATGAGTGAAAGCTAAATGATAATCTAGATATGCCTAGTAAAGAAGAAAGACTAAGGAGACATCAAAAGAGAGAGAGAGAGAGAACATATCCTTAATATGAAGCTAGATGCTCTAACATATAATGATAATTCTAATCTTAAGGATGATATTAACTAATAGACTAGTATGGATAGTTACTTGATCTAGCTGCAAATATTTTAATGCAAAAAATATTAATTTATTAAGACTAAACTCAATGGTACTATACATAGTTTTTGCATAAACTTAGAGATGGTAATATGTTAATAATTAAGACGAGGTATCCCAAATTTATAGAAACCTTTAGATTAAGTTAATAATTAATTGTTGGATAAATGACAAAATTTTTTTTAAGGTGGTAAATCTATTAAAGAGTATATTAATAAATTTGAGGATCATAAACTTTGAAGTGATATAGATGAATCCAAACATGTAATACTCTCTTATTTTAGGGTAAGTTTAAAAAACTATATATAGGCTTATCTTAATTTGAAAATTTTTAATACCCTTGAGAATATTTATCATATAACTAGAAATATGGAAAAAAGATATAACAACATATTTTAAGAGAAATGGCCATCCAATCCCTTTAAAGACTCACACGACCATTGCTTGCTTACCCATTCACACTTGCACATCATCTATCGCCTCTACCATAGTTTTTAAATCTCCTAAGCCTACATTATCATCTACTTCTTTACATTTTTCTTCAAGCAAACCCATTATGTTCCAAATTACTTAATATAAAATCTCCTATTTTGTGGGTCGTGAAAGCAACATGTAGCAATCAATTGCTCAAAGAGAGCCATGGCTGTAAACTTATATAGTAATAATGAACAAGAAGAGTCAAAGGAAGAAGAAAATATATTGTCCAATAAGAATGTTGTGCAAGAATTCGAAAATTTGGAAAATTTAGTAGTTTTAGTGGTTAGGTGCACCCTTATAACCCTATAACTATAGGATGATTAGAGGTTCTCTTACTTCTTCAATACAAGTATTAATATTTATAAACAACCATGTTGGATGATCATCAATATTCGTAGGTATATCAATGCAATAGGTTACTAACCAGTAAGAGTTTCTCTATTGATATACCCAAACCTCTACTTTATCATGAAAAGAGAAACTGAAATACCTATTAAGTGATGATGTTATGTACTCATTAAATTAGAATGATTTATTGATGATATTTTATTCAATACCATATTTATGGAAGTTGTCTTATTCTAGGAAGACCAAGGCTTATTTATTGGGATACGAGTTTTAAGGGTAAGACTAACATGTGTTATTTTTTTTATAAAGGAAAGGACATCATATTATACCCTTTTCCACCTCAACAAAAATAAAAATCACTTAAGCATAATAAGTATGCAAAACATTTTAAGCCCATGAATAAAAAAGGAAAAAATCGAATTTGAGTTTAATTATATTACATCAAGCTGTGAAGTCCATTGATCAATGAGACTTAGTTTGGTTTTTTATAATTAAGAACTTATCTACCACCTTACTAGGCCCACCACCTATTATAAAAGACTTTCTAAAAAACTTTTTTTATGGTTTTCTAAATGATTTACCTAACATTCTACCACACATGTAGTACATAAAATTAATGATCAATCTAGTTCCCAATGTTTAGCCTACCCATCCTTCCCTATTATAGATCAAGCAAAGGGACACAAACCATCTTAGCTAATTAGGTAAAAAACCTACTTAAAAAGAGATTCATCTAAGAAAGTATAAGTACTTGTGTAGTCCTTGTAATTTCAGAAAGCAACAAGGATGGAACATGGAGGATGTGTGCTAAAAATCTAGGAATTAATGAAATAAGAATAAAATATATGTTTCTTATGTTTTTAGATGACATCTTAAATCAGATGTTAAGTGCCACCATTTTTTCTAAAATAAACATGAAAAGTAGTTATCCTTAATTAAGGATTATAATGGGAGAAGAATGAAAGATAGTATTTAAGACTAAAGTTGGTTTGTATGAATAGTAAATGATGTCATTTAGGTTATAACACACACTTAGTAAATTCATAAGATTGATGATTAAGGTTTTAAAACTATACCTAAGGTAATTTGTTATACTTTATTTTGATGATATTATGGTCTATAACTAGTCTATTTGCACAAATTATTTTACACTCTATAAAAGAATTACTTATTTATCAATCTAAATAAATGTCAATTCTTCAGGACTGAGATTCACTTCTTATGGTACATAGTTTTTTCTAAAGGGTTGTCTACTTACCCTAACAAAATCAAGATATTTATTAGTGATTTAAAAAATAATTTATGACATTAAAAGTTTTCACACATTGACCACCTTTTATCAATGATTTTCAAAACTTTCTTTCTATTGTTGCATCGTGTACTAACTATTTTAATTTTGTTAAACTTACTTTGATTAAATCTATAGAACTAACTTTTAAAAAATTCAATGAGACTATAACTAGGGCACCTATTCCAACACTACTTGATTTTTTAACTCCTTTTGAGGTTGTATCTAATGAACTTGAAGTATGGATATGTGGTGTTCTTTGTCAAGATAAATATCATATTGCCTTCTTTCATGCGTAACTTAATGATGCTAAAAGGAAGTGTTCTATATATCAAAAGAAACTGTATGTCATAGTTTAATCTTTATGCCATTAAAAATATTACTTATTTTTTCAAGAATTTTTCTTTTACTTTGAACATGAGGCTCTAAGGTTCCCAAACACCCAACGAGACCATAGTTATACATTTGCTATCTAACACAAGCCTAGCTAAATAATAAAGTTGTTGATGCATTTAATCTTCAAATATTTTGTTATATGTGAAAAACGTAGTGAAAGTATGTTTATAATGATTAGCTTCAAGAATTAATCATTTATACAACTCCTCACATCAAATAAAAAATATTTAAACATAGAATAATGGTTTAAGATTTGAAGACCATAATCAATAATAATAAATCTTTTGTGAATATAATTCAGCTTTTTATTAATTTTTATTTTCTACGAATTAAGCTACACCGAAATGATAAGGATTCATCCTTTGTGAATAAACCAAAGTTAAATAAGGAATCTAGATGAAAGAACTCTAAATCCTTAAATACATATGTCATGTAAAATGTTCAAATTGTTAATATTATAAATTCATATGTCTTTATGGTGACCTTAAATTATTATATCTCAACCCATTATTTTACAATAATTAGTTATGGAACTAAAATTATATAAATTAATGTCTAGTATCACGATAAGTTGTCATGTAAGATGGGTTGATACTTTGCATAGTGGCTAATAATATTCCTTATGATTCACCCAATGGTTTCGGTAATTAGGGATTGTTACTAAATATTCAATATCCTAAATCATATTTGTTTATATTGACATTAAATACATGAATTACAATGTTATGTTGCCAAAAAGAAAATGATAAGTGGTTTTGTTATGTAGGTAGCAAGAATATAAACAAATAATCCTAATTTCTAGCCATAATGGAGTGATTGAGACTCTTGTAGCTGAGCACAGTACCATATTTTAATTATACCAAGCCAATTAATTAGTAAGTCTTCGTAGCAGGTTTTGGGGGCCTCACCTCCATCAACTACTCATTTGTTGATGTTGTTTGTTGCATAGCTAGGCTTTCACTTGTCTGTATTATGGAATGAGAACATCAAATGGTCAACTAAATATTATTTTCAATCGAGAAGAAATTATTAAAATGTCCATGCCATTCAAGCTTGAATTGATTAAGAAATTTTCACACAAATTCCCAAATATGGAAATAATCCTAGTGTCATTTGAGAATATCAAAATTTTAAAACTTTTTAAGGCTGGATTTCTTGATAACCAACATGCAGTAATAGCATTAGCTAGATTATTTGTGATGTTAGGTTCAATAGGCAAGCAACATCAACGACTTTAAGCAAGCAATCTTTAAGTGGCATCCCAAGTTTCACTTAAATGTTTAATCATCAGTAGCTCTAGTTTGGGCTTCATTTGTGTATCTAATCACACATTTTTTGATAAGGTAGGATTGTATTACTTAGTTTTGGTAGTAAAAGATCTTATGCAAGTGGCAATACCTAATACAAGTCTATCAAGGTCAAGCATAACAACGATGTCTGCTGATGTGGATCTAGTAATGGAATTACCTTGTTTCATCTACATAAGAAAGAAAAAGGTGAAAATTCAAATGGATCGTGGCAATGAATTCAATAAGATAATTTGTTATTGAATATACTTCTATGTCCATGGAGGCACCTCTCTTCAATGTTAAAAAAAAATAACATCTAATATTCATGTTGTAATTGTGGCTTCCAAAGCACCAACAAGTGTGGACAAATCAATGAATTTTTCTAATATGGTAAATGAAAAGTCATTTCAATCTAATAGTTTAATGATAGGTAAGGATGCTTATGAAAAAATAATAAGGCCCAACCACATTGTTACACCCCAATGAAGGGGTATATAAAAGTAAGAAATGATTGTGCTAATAAAATGGGTAAAATAATTAGCACATGCTCAAGGAAAACAAAGCTTTGCCAATCAACTGACATGGAACAACATGAAATTTTAATCTAGATTACTAATAATTAAATTTCTTTTAAGAAAACCCAACACTAGTATAAACAACTATGTTTTGTTTTTTATTTAGTAGCATCTTAAGATAAAGCTTTTCGCAATACGAATTAACAATCATTTAAAGATTTTAGCAATGACTAACATCAAAGAACTACAAATTCTTGTCCAATATAATTTAAATTGAAAGTTGTCAACATATTTTAGAATAGACACTTAAAGAGACAATAGAAATCGTTAAATGAAGCTTCTCAATTTGAGAAAGATTCCTAGAAGTTCCTGATTCTCTCAAGCAGCATTATAAAAAGGTTTTTTTTGGATAACATCTTAGTATGGAATATAGGAGTTACAACAAATAAGAGCACTGTATGCTCTTTTATGTACTCAACACAAAAAAATAACTTTGATTGCTATCATGGAACATTTGTTTGATAATAACAAAATGCATAAACTATCGAAAAGATTAGCATTTAAGAAAAAGCTAGGAATACATCAAATAGGATTAAGGTATTATGTTTTAAAAGCATCCATTGTCTAACCTTAAATGAGGATGAATAGTCAATTCACATACTTATTTGTAATCATTAATACAAAGGTTCCTCCAATCCTATGTAGGAAGTATTGAATGAATTCAATGATTAAATTAGTCAATGATACATAAGAGAACACCCATTCATAACACCTTTAATGACATGGACAAGGAAAGGAAAGGGAAAATTGGTTTAGAAATATATGATTGATAGTTAGAGAATCAAGCTTTGATTGATCAATTCTCACTAGTAGTAATGCAACATTTATGTAGAACTAGATGAAACCACGCACATCTTCTTAAATCTACAAGAATCATACTCCTTTGCCAAAGTTGTAAAAATTTTAAAAAGTGTCATTGATGCATTTAATATTCACACAAAATGAAAAAAATTTAATAGAATTATGTTGTCATTAAAATATTAAATAAGTTTCTCACTTCAAAATTAGCTTTCGTTTTCACTTATAATTGTAAGCTCTAGCCTTACTCCTTTTGTTATTTAGTTATCAAGATATTAAATTGTCAATAAAGAAAATTCTTAACATAAAAATTTCTTACGTTAAAAATAGGTACATTGCTTGCTAAACAATCTTGAGAATATGTTGTTTTTTGTAGTTCATTATATAGAGCATTTAAGATAAACGAATAAAAATTAAACATCATTATTATTAAATATTTAAAAGGTCTAAATTGTATGCATAAAAGTTTTTTTAAAAAAATTAAACAATGGTTCGAAACAATGAAAATATGGCAATACAAATTAAAAATTTAATAGAAATAAATGATAATTATATTAAGAAATAACATAAAAATATTTAAAATTGTTTGTCACATTCCATTGATAAATAATTATAGAGATATATGTTTTTCGTTAAAGCAAAAATTAGAAAACAAAAGCTTTTTGGATTGAGAAAAAATGATTAACAAAACAAAATATTAAACTCCTTAATAGAACGTGCCTTTCATAAAATGCACTTGAAGTTATTAAATATTAAATATTACAAAATAATAAAAAAATTACAATATCAAACAAACTCAAATATTTGAAGTATAATGAATTTGTTTTTGTTGTTAAGTAAAACATAAAAAACATTAAGAATAACAATATGACCTTTCAAATAAACATTTCATAAAAATGTCTATTATTATGCATGATTAAAAGATAAGATGGAATTGACATGAAAATCTTAAATAATGTTTACATAGAGTCTAATTTGACTCCTTAACATTATTTCAAAGTAGTCACTGATAATATAAATACAATAAATATTAAGGGAAAGTACTAATTAACATAATCAAGATTCTTCCCTTATTTGTCGCACATTTCAATGAATATTTTTATTAAATAATAACCTTTAATTTGTTATATTATTTACTTTTTTGATGAATGTTTTCTATATTATTTTAGATTTTTAATTAAATTTAAATTTTTATTTATCTTTATTAAATTTTTGGTATAGTTTTAATAATCAACACATTTAGCATCTTAAATAATTAATATTTTATTGTATATTTTTTAATTTTTAACATGTTTTATTTGTATTGTGAGTGTTTTTAGCTTGGACTAAGAAAATGTTTATCAACGATTCATTTTGTTCATTATGTTTTTAATAGTGTATTAACATTGACTTATATTGATGATATTATTTTTATTTTGAATATATTTTAAATAATCGTATCTATATTTAAAATTTAATTATTTGTCAAAATTATAAGTTTCTATGTTATGATATTTATTAATGAAAAATTATTTATTTTGCAAATTGCATTGAAACTTAAAATTCTTTGATGTTACAAAATATTTAATATTTTTAATATTACATTAAACTAATGTTTTTAAGATTCAAAATTTTTTAAATAAGAAAGATTTTTTAGTTAATTCAAAAGATTTTTATATTTTGATTCCAAGTGCTATTTTATTTGGCAATGATATTACTTCACAATACTGTAAGCCATTTTTTTGATAAAATAAAATTTATTTCATGGTAAATATTACAAAATTTCTTGTGTGTTACATCCAATTTTTTACATAATATAACATATGTTTGAGATGATTTAATCTAACACAATTTTGGTGGTGAGTAAAAAATGTTATCATGTGATATCTGATGTAATTTTCCATTTAGGTAAGTTGTAGTTAAAGGCAATATTATATCACTAATGTTATGCTCGCATAGTGCATGTGTCAAATGCAGAAGTGATGAGGATCATCATTATATGAAAATATCTAGTTATGAACGGCTAAGACATCAATAAGCATATTTGCATGATGTGTTTAACGTGTCTTATATATAACGTATTTATCTTATATAATATAAAGAGAGTATCACAACTAATTAAAGAAATGACATCAGTGTGCTTTCTAATTCTTTTCTAATTTGAAAAGATGCCTAGGAGCAATATATTTATTTAATTTTCGAAAAATTTCTCAAATTAGGTTTTTTAAATGAGTCAAATTTATTGTAAATTTTGAATATCGTTTTTAATGAGTTTATTTTAATTAAAAAATTCAATTTTTTATTGTTAGATTATCTTTTTTATATTTAATATTATGAATCATCAATCGAATTTATGCTTTCAAAATTTTGAATAAAATTAATATTTTAAATAAGTCTTCCTCATCACAATTTTATTTCCTATGTAATAATTTGTAGTTTTCTTATATATGTAATCTCATTGTTTTTTATAAATTTTGGATTCGTTTGCAATATGTAGTTCAACATAAAAACTATTTAATGAAATCTATTTTTCATAAGGAATAAATTTAAGAATATTTAAAGATTCCTTATATCAATATTTATATTTTAGTTTTATTGATAACTATAATTGTCTTAATAAATTGGAGGTGTACAAACTTATTTGTCATCATTATAAATGTAAAAAACATATATTGATGATAGATATAATTTTAATTAATATTAGTTTTTCTTTTGCTCTAAGAAATTATTATATTCATTATGCATATTATGGAATAATTATATGCAATTGTCTATTCATTAGATTTCATTTTAGTTAAATATTTTTTTTATATTTATATATTTACTATGCTTATTTTGTTACATACAATAATATTTTTATAATCTTTAATATTTTTATATATTTCATTAACTTTTTTTTAACAAGAATTATTTGCAATAATTACAGAAAAAATTTTCTAGTTCTTTACAAAATTTTATTAAGTGTAAATATTGAATGATGTTTGCTACTTTAACTATTGTTTCTTTATAAGTTTTCGAAAACATATTCTGAATAAATAAATTATTCCAAAAAAGTTTACGAATATGGTTGTCAAAAAAAATTCAAATTTTAGTTTCATTGATGTTGTGCTTTTTATGATTTAATAATTTATCAACTACTTAATATTTTTGTATAGCTAGTACATATAGTAATCTTTTCACATATTTGCAAATATATTTAAAAATTTCTACATAATGTGCTATACTTTTGAATTTTAAAAGTTTGTATGAATATGTTTTACAGGTTATCATAGATATAATGGTAATATAAAAAAATAATTTTTAGAAATTTAAATACAATTTTTACCATTTATTTATTATATAAGTTTGTTTTTTAAATATTATATATACTTTTGTTAAGTATGTTTTAATATTTTAAATATTATTTCACCTAAGTTATTTTTTAGTCTTTCATAGTTGTTTAATATTGTTTAAATGATAAAGAATAAAATTTTCTACAAGAGAAAAATAACAAATTTAAATTTCTCAAATTATTATTCATAATTTGTCAATAGAAATCTAGAAATTATAATAAGCATTCTTCATAGATAAAAATATTATGGGATAAAATTAAATATTTAAGTAAATAAAAAGTATTAATATTCAATATATATACAAAAATTTGTCTAAGATATTTTTGAGTAAGACATAACATATTTCAAACAAAATGTTCTACTAAATGATCTCATAACATTTGAAATTTATATTTTTTAATCAACATATGTCTTCTAGCATTGCTTTTTTATTCTTTTTGTTAACGTTACATTTGTTATTATATTTTGATTAGTATAGAAATTTATAATTAATGTAAATTAGCTTCATTAAAACCTAGCAGTCTAATTACTTTTTATTTATCTAAAATGTTTAAAATTGAAGATAAATTATTCTCAATTATTATATATAAAAAATATAAAAACAATTGTATTGTAACAAAGAATTTAAAAAAATTAGCAACCCTTTTCTATATATTGTATTCATTATAATACATTTTTATTCTTTTATACCCACATTATGTAAAAAAATGTAAAAAAATGTAAAAACAACTAACATTTTTTTAAACCTACATATAAAATGAAGTTTATCTCTATCAAGAAGTTCATTTATAATTTAAAATATTATTATGTTCATAACATTTCAGAAAGGAATTGGAACAGTTTTTTAGTCTTAAAACATCAACCAAAAAATAACAATTTCATGTTCCAAAGAAAAATAATATGAAAAACGAACAAAATCAGTTTTCTAAAATTCTCTCATGAATGTGAATATCAGTTTTCTAAAATCCACAAATTCACTCAAACAAATATATTAGTAATTTCGAGGGTTTGATGTTATCAAAAACATATCATGACTAAATGTCAACAACATGACAAATTAAACAATCCAATACTCTATGGAATGATCACAAAACAATTGACCATCATTTGATAGTGACATTATCTCCTTTCCACAATCGTTTTGGACTATTCCAACCATTTATGGGACCATTTTGTACCCACACAAAATGATGTTTCATTTTCCTTAAGGCTTTATCATTCCAAAATTCACCTTAAGATGTACTCTAATAATGAAAGTATTTTTAGGAATATTAAATGTCTTGTGTGACATACATATTGGCTTCAAACATATTAATTTTTTGAGAAAGCTAAATCCGCCATTAAGAGGTGACTGGCTTCATTAAGAAAAGCATCATATAATCACTTCATCAAACTTGGTCCTTCTCCTTCTTTAAAGGCACTTCCATAATTATTTAATTTTTCCACTCTTCCAAACATTTATAAAAAATTTCCATTTCACTCCTTACTACCATAACTATGCTATTAATTGCTTTCCTCTCACAATTCTTCCTATTTGCTACATAATTTTGATTTTCTTTGATATCCCTTTTGGCAAAAACCTAATAAAGACTACATTTTCTTGCACATTCTATTGCAAATGACTTTTGAAAGTTTTTTAGACAAATTTCATAAAAACAACTACTCCAAGTGTCATATATTTAATTAAATAATTCATATATTTCTAACAACTTTTGTCCCTTTTGATTTTTTTCCTCAAAAAGTAACTTATAATTAAGTTAATATTATTTTTCAAAGAGTGTTGGCATTTTTTATGACATCCACTTCAATTTGAAGTAGAATTATTATTTAGGGTTTCTTTTTATTTGTTCTACAATATTTGACTTCTCGTCCATATAATTAGTTCTTTAAAATTATAGTCTTTGTGATCTTATACAAAAATATCCATATACAAATTTCATTTTTTTACATTGAAAATTTTTTTTTAAATCAACTTACATTTATTCAAAAAATATTAAATAAACATTAAAGTCTTTTGAGTATTATATAAACTTCCCTACATATAAGAACTTAATCATTGAAATTCAAAAAATGTTGGGATGCCTATAAAGAGTCCTTTCGTTTACTTCTGAAATAGCTACTAGTATGTATAAGTTGTCCATTGCACATTCAGCATGGGATGCTCTTCTTCCTTATATTCTTTATTTCTCATGTTAAGAAGCCCAATGGCCTTTCCTCATGAAACAATCTTGGATGCATCGCTGTGCTATACATGTCGTAATAGCAATACCTTTTATTAAAGTTGAAAGACAATACATGATGTGTACTAGCTAATGATAATGCAAAACTATCTTCTAAATATTGTAACAATTTATTTGAATAATCTATTAAGGAACAAAATTATTTGTCTTTAATTAACCTAATTTTCCAAAAATTGTAATGCATTTAATTAGACATGCCTTTATTAATACATTATGCTCTTCTTAAAAGTCCACTTTCTTAATTTTCTTTTCAAAATTTTGATGGAGTAAACCTATCTTTATTAATTCATGTTTTGATTATGTGGATATTCTTAATAGTTTCTAAAATCACATCTATATAAAGTAGAGCACTCTATATTTGTTCATATCAGTATAATGATAATTAATATAGAATATTATACAATACTATGTAAACTATCATCTCTATGCTAGATTGATAATTATTATTTTTTTAGAAAATTTATTAATAGTGAAATAATTACCTTAACTACATAAAAAGCATAATTTTCATAACCTTAACATATTCTTATGACTTTTAAATATTGTCATTCATTGATTTCTATTTTTAGTCTAGAATGTTGTGTTAAACATTAGGTGACTATAATATGCATCATGCAACCTTTTAAAAATGCATGATGTAACTTTGAAATCCATATGTAATATAATTGTTTTTACTATGCCATATAAGTCTTACTCTTTTTTCAACATATATTTGACCTATTATTTTACGAAACAAATGTGCTTTAACAGCCTACATATTAATTTTTATGGTGGATAACATAATTTTCTATTAAGTTTAATTTAATGTCTATACATACATATATTTTTCTTTTAATCTTCCTCACATCACCAAGCTGGGTTAAGACTCTTGTTATCAATATGCTGCAATGACTAACATAGTGAAGTTCCTATTTAATATGGATATAGCATATATTATTAAATTATCTATCTAAATACTTAAATTAGCATCCTCTATGTTACACATCATGTAGTGTTTCTCTCCTTAAAACAATAAACGCTACTTTTACTTTTCCCATGGTGATATAGGATCTAAAAACAAAAATTCCAAAATAATTGAAGCCATTTTAATAATCCCATTGTATAAATAGATTTAATATCAAAACAATTATGAATAAAATATTATGTATGATTCAATAATATGAAGGCCAAACATGAAAACTTAAGCATAATTTGATTGTAGAGCTACATCACTAAGTAGATCAGAATAGGAGATTGGAATTAAATTTAATGCAAGCTATCTCAACACAATATTCTTCAAATAGATAAACCAATTAGCATTTTATCAAAAAAAACTTAGTTGTAATGGAATATACTCGAGTGGTGTTTGATCAAATTATGCATCAAAATAAAGAAGTAGATTCAAAAGAAATGAAAGGATTTGCAAAACTAAAATTGGATGACAAACAAAGATTGTCGTATGACATACTTTGTCATTTTTTATTAAAATATTTTTCCAATATGAGAATGTAGACAAGATTTTGTTTATCAAAGATTGTACTAGTTAACTTCTAGTCCAATATATTTTTATCAATGAACTTTGACTTTTCCAAATGATTTGGTAAAAATGTTGGTGTAGGATTTGTGATGAAGATAATCAATGAGGTTTCTCATTTTTCTCAAATTACAAGTTAACTTGTTATACCCAGTAAAAAGTTTTATGTTAATCTTTAATGAATTAATTTTTGGCTGGGATGATTTCAGATCGACAGTAGGATGAGCCAGGAGCTCAATCAGAGGCTAATGGAATTTCTGAAATTTCTGGGGATTTTTCGGAGCACCGATTTAATTTTTAAGTAATTTTCCCTGTTTAATTAGATTTATTGGATTTTTAGAAATTCGAAAATCCATTTAAATTAAACCGGAAATTTGTTTTTACCGCACGTGAACCGGACCGGAACGGTTCAGCGGAGGCGGAGACGGTTCGCCGAGTGAGTTTGCGCGTGCGTTCTGATAAGCGGATCGGACGGTCGTGATCGACGGTTGGGATTGAACCGGCTGATCGGGTGCTTACCGTGTCGATAGCGTGTCGACAGCGCGTATCGGGTGCTTACCGTGTCGAAAGCGTGTCAACGACGCGTAATGGGTTTCACCGTGTCGGCCAGAAATATAAAACCCTCGCGAAACGATTAGGGTTCGTTCGGCCGACCGATAGAGAGAGTTTTTCCGGCGTACGGCGCGTGATTCCAGCGGCCTGGCAAGGGGCTTTTTGTGCCTGGAGATTCACGGGAACGAGGAGAGTCAATTCATACCGGATTCGTTCGGCGAGGAGCTGCGGCGAGCTGCGGACGAAGTTCACCGTTGCCGGCGTCGTTGAGGTAGGAAATTCAGTTTAAATTAGTGATTTAGTAGAAAATTAAAAGCATGAAATACTTTGCTTAATGAAAACAAGCATGTGGATGAAAATCGGATTTAATTGAATGCTAATTTGTGTCTTTTGCAAATTTCGGAATTCCTGGAAAAATTCCCATTTCGCCGAAAAAAATTTATTAATGCTTAGGAGCCTGTTAGGAAATTGTTCTCCTTGTTCGCAGTCGCCGGAAATCGACGGAAGGATCGTATTGGTCGGCGATGGCGGCGGCTAGGGTTTCGCGGGCGCCGGGAGGAGGAAGGAGATGGATTAGGATTTAGTTAATTAGTTAATAATTAATCGTAAATTAATTAATTAACAATTATTAACTTAAATTGGTGTTGATGAGAGAGAAGCGGAAGGATTTATAATTCGGAAATTAATTCCGAATTTTCGGAAATGATTTATTTAATTTTAATGCGGCGCGGAAGAGGAAAGACGGGAGGAATTAAATTCGAAAATTTATCCCGAATTTTTGGGAAAAAGAAAATGCAGAATATTTAATTCGGAAATTAATTCGAATTTTGGAAATAAGATATATGAGGAATTAAACTCGGAAACTATTCCAAATTTCGAAAAAATGGATAAAGACGGAAATTGATGACGGAATTCAAAAATTTCCTGAAGTGGGGAAAAATGTTATCAGTGATGACAGTACAGCTGGAAACAGTCAGACAGAAGTATGGTACATGGATGCTACCAGAACAGTCAGTAATTGACAGTTGTGTTGCCTTGATGGCAACGGCATGGATTGAGTCAGTTTATTCAGTGTTGGCATATTTTATGGATTGGCATACTGGACCGGACTACTATAGACCCTATATGATGTTTTAGGGTAGTTGTGGTAGGTAACTGTGCGGTTCAGGCTTAGCTTCCACAGTATACATGTGACTGGTATGCGTCTTGTCGTACCTGGACATATGTTGCCGAATCTTGGAGTTAGAGAATTGACAATGACTGTAGGGGCGTGAGCTTCTATGGAAATTGTTGGTAGAGGACTCCTTGGGACGGTGGCTGAGTCGATCTCTCCTGGTCCATGTGTGTAGGCCTGCGCGCCTGAGAGTGGCAGGGGTGTCTCGCAGTGGCTAGCCAAGTGTGTAGGCCTGCGCGCCTTAGGGTGGCAGGGGTGTCTCACGTTGGCTAGAGATTTTGTGACTGGATCTGTCTATAGTCTCCAGGAGATTGATTGACGAGAGACGCTGCGGTGTCGGGTGCTTAGGCGCCATGCGTGTTTCGAGATGGGCGTTCCCACTGGCACGCTACCTGGAAGCCCAGAGGAGAGCTACTCTGGTGTGACTGGGGGTGACTGTGGTTGGTCGGAGTCTGGGACTGAGAGTGCCTATCCACCATACCTTGTTATGCTGTATTCCTATATTTTGCTATTATCCTTCTCTTGCATGTGAGTTTTACTAGCTGTCTTTCCTACTGGGCGTAGCTCATTCCTGTATTGTATATTTCAGTGGCTCGGCAGACTTGACGCTACCTGATTAGGTGGGATCGTGGTCAGCAGGCTTGTGGAGGATATCTGATTGTGATTGTCTGAGATATTCTGGTTAGTTGATTGTTGCTGTTGGATGTATTTAATGAGGTTGTTATTCTCATATGTCATGTAATATGTGAGGGTAATTCTGACTTATGTTTCTGGTTGGATAATATTGCACTTGTTGGACTTGGTCTTATTCTTGTAATGTAGTTTCCATTTACTGCCCTACCTTATTGTCTTGGAGTATGGTGTGTGGAGTGCTATATTTTATTTGTGGATGTTATATATCTTTTTGTTTGATGGTGAGGTCATTACATGACTATGGAACTTAACCGTGGGGGTTCAGACTTCTATTAGATCAGTTCTCCTACCGGTATGGGGTAGGAGTATTGGGTCTAGTAGGAGTAACATTGCGCGAGTCCATCTGTTAATTCAGGAGTCATGAACCTGATTTGACGGTGTACCCGGGAGATGGGATCCACATTGTTAAGGAAAGTAGGTGTGTAATGATGTGTTATATTTTATGTTTTTGTAGGCTACTCAGGTTGGTATGGGACGATCTGAGCTGTCTATATAAAAAAAAAAAAAAAAAAAATGTATGCCAAAAATCAGCCTAGGAAAAATGGGGTGTAACAGTAGTGGTATCAGAGCCCTAGGTTAAGATAGTGGGGCTAGACATATCAGAGCCCTAGGTGAGGATAGCGGGGCTAGACATGTATAGGAGTTCAACCCAAGGTGGGGAGAACTGTTGATTCTTTTGTTTACTATAGTAGTCCATATGCCAATTGCCAAATGACGACTCTAATGCCAGATTAGTTGCTTTTGACAGTATGGCTGGTACCAGGAGACTTTCTTCTCGTGGAGCAGCTAGAGGCAGACCTGTATCTACTACTCCTACCCTAGTGACGAGCCCAGCATTGCCAGTTGAGCCAGCCGTGGATCGTTGGATCGATGCCTTCATGCGGTTGCGTCATCGGAGCTTCAGTGGGTCGGCTGACCCAGCGGTGGCAGATGACTGGATGGCTCATATGCTTGAGCTATTTGATGCCTTGGGATGTCCATTCGGCAGGAGGGTAGTACTTGCTGCTCTAGTATTGGAGGGAGAGGCTGCTACCTGGTGGAGAGGCCAGCGGCGCGCCATGTATGGGGAGGCCCAGAACAGCGAGATAGCATGAGAAGACTTTGTTGAGGCATTCAGGGAGTGCTACATTCCGACTTCTGCTATGTCTCAGTTCAGGAGGGAACTTATACACCTCAGGCAGGGCCAGATGTCAGTGAACGATTACTTATCGAGGTTCACTTATCTGACGAGGTACGTCGCAGAGCTGGTGCCTTCTGAGGAGCGCAGATGTGAGATGTTCCTGGAGGGACTTCATCCTATGCTGCAGTGCCAGCTAGTTGTGAGTCGGTTTGCCAGGTTTCGTGACTTGGTGGAGGCTGCGAGATCAGTTGAGCTTATTGACACCCGGATGGAGGCCCAGAGAGAGACTCACAGCAAGAGGAAGGAATTCAGAAATGTCCAACAAAACAAAAAGGATAAGAGACACAGAGATCACCGTGGTACTCAGGAGGGCGTGGTCCAGCCACGACCTATCTCTGAGAGACCAGGGCAGCAGACAGGTACCCGGACTGGGGGGATTATCTGCTACCATTGTCGACAGCCCGGACACAAGAAGTGCGACTGCCCAGAGTTGAAGAAACAGAGGATCACAGGACCGGTTGGTTCATTTGGGGGACAGCCCAGAGTGTTTGCACTGACTTGGCAGCAGGCTTCAGAGTCACCAGAGGTGATCACAAGTATGCTTTATTTTGGCAACGTGCAGTGCATGACTTTGTTTGATACCGGTGCATCTCATTCTTTTGTTGCTGAGAGGATCTGGAATCAGACATCAGGATCCAAGGGTTACTTGAAGGAATCCTTATTAGTTAGGCTTCCTGATGGGAAAGAGATTCCTACTGTTCAGAAGATTGACGGATCTATTCTGATTAGTGGACACGAGTTCGTGACAGAGTTGATATGTGTGCCACTAGCAGAGTTCGACATCATTTTGGGAATGGATTGGTTGTGCTACCATGCAGTGGTGCTGGATTGTTGGGAGAAGAAGGTCAGGATCAGAGTGCCTGGTTCGGGGGAAGTGATATACTTTGGTCTGAACAGGCAGATCCCTCTGATCTCAGTTCTTCAGGCAGAGAGGTTAGTAAGTAAGGGTTGTACTGGTTGGTTGGCCTATGTGACCGATAGCCAAGCCACCACTACCCCTATGTCAGATATTCCAGTGGGGAGAGACTTCCCTATGGTTTTTCCAGAGGAGCTGCCTGGACTTCCACCAGCTAGGGAAGTGGAGTTTTCGATTGATTTGGAGGTAGGAGTAGCTCCTATTGCTAGAGCTCCTTACAGGATGGCTCCAGCCGAGCTAGCAGGGTTGAAGACTCAGTTACAGGACTTATTAGACAAGGGACTCATACTCCCCAGTTGTTCACCTTGGGGTGCCCCTGTCTTATTCGTCAAGAAGAAAGATGGTAGTATGAGGCTGTGTGTGGATTATAGGGAATTGAATAAGGTTACTATTCGTAACCGATACCCTTTACCACGCATCGATGATTTGTTGGATCAGCTTCAGGGAGCAACTGTGTTCTCCAAGATTGATTTACGCTCGGGTTATCACCAAATCCGGATTAGGGATTCTGATATACCCAAAACAGCATTCCGTACTAGGTATGGGCATTACGAGTTCACAGTGTTACCTTTTGGATTGACTAATGCACCAGCAGTATTTATGAACCTGATGCATCGAGTGTTTCATGTCTTTCTAGATCGGTTTGTGATCATCTTTATAGATGATATATTGATTTATTCCAGAGATAGGGAAACTCATGCAGATCAGTTGAGGACTGTGCTTACAGTGTTGCGGGAGAATGAGCTGTATGCAAAATTCTCCAAGTGTTCCTTTTGGCTGGACTCAGTAGCATTCTTGGGACACATTGTCAGTGCAGAGGGCATGGCTGTTGATCCTAGCAAGATACGAGCTATTGTTGATTGGAAACGGCCATCTTCTGTCACTGAGATCCGGAGTTTCCTTGGTTTGGCTGGATACTATAGGAAATTTGTTCCTCACTTTTCTAGACTGGCCGCTCCACTAACACAGTTGACCCGGAAGGGAAAATCTTTTGAGTGGTCAGAGAGTTGTGAGAACAGTTTCCTAGAGCTGAAGCAGAGGCTTAGCACCGCTCCAGTATTGATGTTACCTACACAGGAGAAGCCGTATCAGATGTACACTGATGCTTCACATATAGACTTGGGAGCCGTACTGATGCAGGATAGTAGAGTTATAGCATATGCTTCGAGGCAACTGAAGGATCATGAGAAGAATTATCCCACTCATGATTTGGAGTTAGCTGCTGTCATTTTTGCCTTGAAGATATGGAGACATTATTTGTACGGAGTTCCTGTAGATTGTTTCTCCGACCACAAGAGTCTTAAGTATCTGTTCACTCAGAAGGAACTGAAGTTGAGGCAGAGGAGGTGGTTGGAACTGATAAAAGATTACGAACTGACAATAAACTACTGCGAGGGAAAGGCTAATCCAGTGGCTGATGCCTTGAGCAGACACGCAGTTGTGCATACTGTGATAGCTTGCGACTCTATAGCAGACTTGGATTGGGATGTTGAGAGATGTCAGGAACAGTTGTCTGTTCAGAGACTGGCTCACAGACTCAGTTCGTTGACTATTCGGGCTGACTGGTTATCTGAGATGCGTGATCTTCAGCTTTGTGATGAAGAGCTGAAGGAGAAGTTAGAGTTGGCATCGCAGGGATTGGGAGGAGACTTTGCTCTCAGAGACGACATTTTGACTTTCAGGGGTCGCTGGTGTGTGCCATCACATCAGGAGTTCAGGGAGAGGATCCTTCGAGAGGCTCATTATGGAACTTTGGCTATGCACCCTGGAGAAGTCAAGATGTATAGGAATTTGAGGAGTGTTTTCTGGTGGAGAGGTTTGAAGGCAGATGTTGCTGCTTTTGTTAAGAAGTGCCTTACATGTCAGCAAGTTAAGGCCGAGCACCAGAGACCTAGAGGATTGTTGCAGAGATTGCCGATTCCGGAGTGGAAATGGGATGACATCACTATGGACTTTGTGACTGGTCTTCCTCGTACCAGACAAGGTTTTGACGCCATTTGGGTCATCGTGGATCGAATGACCAAGTCAGCCCATTTCTTATCAATTAAGAAGACGAATTCAGCGGCACAATTGGCAGAGGTATATATTCAGCAGATTGTCAGATTGCATGGAATTCCCCGATCTATTGTTTCTGACAGAGACGCCAAGTTCACATCACAGTTTTGGAGGAGCTTACACACTGCCATGGGTACACAGTTGAAGTTCAGTACTGCTTATCATCCTCAGACAGATGGACAGTCTGAGCGGACTATTTGGACCTTGGAGGATTTGCTACGCTTGAGCGTACAAACTTACTCAACAGATTGGGCCAGACGGTTACCCTTGGTAGAGTTTGTGTACAATAACAGCTTCCAGGCGTCGATTGGTATGGCACCTTACGAGGCATTGTATGGGCGTAGGTGCAGATCCCCTCTTTGTTGGGAGGAGGGTGATTCCAGGAGGGTGTGGGGACCTCAGATTGTGCAGGAGACCACAGCTGAAGTCAAGTTATTGCAAGACAGATTACGTATTGTACAAGATCGCCAGACGAAATATTATGATCCTAAGCACAGAGCTGTTGAGTTTTCTGTGGGAGATAGGGTATTCCTGAAGATCAATCCTATGCAAGGTCTATTCCGGTTCGGGAAGCCTTCTAAGCTTCGACCTCGTTACATTGGACCCTATCCTATTCTAGAGAGGATTGGTGAAGTGGCTTACAGGTTGACACTTCCTGAACATCTGATTGGGATTCACAGTGTGTTTCATGTTTCGAATCTCAAGAGATATGTGCCAGATCCTTCTCATTGTATCAGTGATGATCTTCCTGGTTTGCAAGTGACACCAGATTCCTCTTATGTGGAACTACCAGTTCGCATCCTCGAGGAGAGCAGCAGACAGCTGAGGAACAGGTCATTTCCTATGGTCAAGGTTCTGTGGAATAGACATGACGAAAGGGAGGCAACCTGGGAGCTAGAGCAGGATGTTGCGGAGAAGTGGCCGAAACTTCTTGCTGAATTTCGAGGGCGAAATTCCTGATAAGGTGGGGAGATTGTTATACCCAGTAAAAAGTTTTATGTTAATCTTTAATGAATTAATTTTTGGCTTGGATGATTTCAGATCGACAGTAGGATGAGCCAGGAGCTCAATCAGAGGCTAATGGAATTTCTGAAATTTCTGGGGATTTTTCGGAGCACCGAGGTAATTTTTAAGTAATTTTCCCTGTTTAATTAGATTTATTGGATTTTTAGAAATTCGAAAATCCATTTAAATTAAACCGAAAATTGGTTTTTACCGCGCGTGAACCGGACCGGAACGGTTCAGCGGAGGCGGAGACGGTTCGCCGAGTGAGTTTGCGCGTGCGTTCTGATAAGCGGATCGGACGGTCGTGATTGACGGTTGGGATTGAACCGGCTGATCGGGTGCTTACCGTGTCGACAGCGCGTATCGGGTGCTTACCGTGTCGAAAGCGTGTCAACGGCGCGTAATGGGTTTCACCGTGTCTGCCAGAAATATAAAACCCTCGCGAAACGATTAGGGTTCGTTCGGCCGACCGATAGAGAGAGTTTTTCCGGCGTACGGCGCATGATTCCGGCGGCCTGGCAAGGGGCTTTTTGTGCCTGGAGATTCACGGGAACGAGGAGAGTCAATTCATACCGGATTCGTTCGGCGAGGAGCTGCGGCGAGCTGCGGACGAAGTTCACCGTCGCCGGCGTCGTTGAGGTAGGAAATTCAGTTTAAATTAGTGATTTAGTAGAAAATTAAAAGCATGAAATACTTTGCTTAATGAAAACAAGCATGTGGATGAAAATCGGATTTAATTGAATGCTAATTTGTGTCTTTTGCAAATTTCGGAATTCCTGGAAAAATTCCCATTTCGCCGAAAAAAATTTATTAATGCTTAGGAGCATGTTAAGAAATTGTTCTCCTTGTTCGCAGTCGCCGGAAATCGACGGAAGGATCGTATTGGTCGGCGATGGCGGCGGCTAGGGTTTCGCGGGCGCCGGGCGGAGGAAGGAGATGGATTAGGATTTAGTTAATTAGTTAATAATTAATCTTAAATTAATTAATTAACAATTATTAACTTAAATTGGTGCGGATGAGAGAGAAGCGGAAGGATTTATAATTCGGAAATTAATTCTTAATTTTCGGAAATGATTTATTTAATTTTAATGCGGCGCGGAAGAGGAAAGACGGGAGGAATTAAATTCGGAAATTTATCCCGAATTTTTGGGAAAAAGAAAATGCAGAATATTTAATTCGGAAATTAATTCGAATTTTGGAAATAAGATATATGAGGAATTAAACTCGGAAACTATTCCGAATTTCGAAAAAATGGATAAAGACGGAAATTGATGACGGAATTTAAAAATTTCCTGAAGTGGGGAAAAATGTTATCAGTGATGACAGTACAGCTGGAAACAGTCAGACAGAAGTATGGTACATGGATGCTACCAGAACAGTCAGTAATTGACAGTTGTGTTGCCTTGATGGCAACGGCATGGATTGAGTCAGTTTATTCAGTGTTGGCATATTTTATGGATTGGCATACTGGACCGGACTACTATAGACCCTATATGATGTTTTAGGGTAGTTGTGGTAGGTAACTGTGCGGTTCAGGCTTAGCTTCCACAGTATACATGTGACTGGTATGCGCCTTGTCGTACCTGGACATATGTTGCCGAATCTTGGAGTTAGAGAATTGATAATGACTGTAGGGGCGTGAGCTTCTATGGAAATTGTTGGTAGAGGACTCCTTGGGACGGTGGCTGAGTCGATCTCTCCTGGTCAATGTGTGTAGGCCTGCGCGCCTGAGGGTGGCAGGGGTGTCTCGCAGTGACTAGCCAAGTGTGTAGGCCTGCGTGCCTTAGGGTGGCAGGGGTGTCTCACGTTGGCTAGAGATTTTGTGACTGGATCTGTCTATAGTCTCCAGGAGATTGATTGACGAGAGACGCTGCGGTGTCGGGTGCTTAGGCGCCATGCGTGTTTCGAGATGGGCGTTCCCACTGGCATGCTACCTGGAAGCCCAGAGGAGAGCTACTCTGGTGTGACTGGGGGTGACTGTGGTTGGTCAGAGTCTGGGACTGAGAGTGCCTATCCACCATACCTTGTTATGCTGTATTCCTATATTTTGCTATTATCCTTCTCTTGCATGTGAGTTTTACTAGCTGTCTTTCCTACTGGGCATAGCTCATTCCTGTATTGTATATTTCAGTGGCTCGGCAGACTTGACGCTACCTGATTAGGTGGGATCGTGGTCAGCAGGCTTGTGGAGGATATCTGATTGTTATTATCTGAGATATTCTGGTTAGTTGATTGTTGCTGTTGGATGTATTTAATGAGGTTGTTATTCTCATATGTCATGTAATATGTGAGGGTAATTTTGACTTATGTTTCTGGTTGGATAATATTGCACTTGTTGGACTTGGTCTTATTCTTGTAATGTAGTTTCCATTTACTGCCCTACCTTATTGTCTTGGAGTATGGTGTGTGGAGTGCCATATTTTATTTGTGGATGTTATATATGTTTTTGTTTGATGGTGAGGTCATTACATGACTATGGAACTTAACCGTGGGGGTTCAGACTTCTATTAGATCGGTTCTCCTACCGGTATGGGGTAGGAGTATTGGGTCTAGTAGGAGTAACATTGCGCGAGTCCATCTGTTAATTCAGGAGTCATGAACCTGATTTGACGGTGTACCCGGGAGATGGGATCCACATTGTTAAGGAAAGTAGGTGTGTAATGATGTGTTATATCCTATGTTTTTGTATGCTACTCAGGTTGGTATGGGACGATCTGAGCTGTCTATATAAAAAAAAAAAAAAAAAAAAATATATGCCAAAAATCAGCCTAGGAAAAATGGGGTGTAACATAACTAGGATAAAAAAGGTATCTTTTATCATAAATAAAGTAAATAAATGAGATGTTAAAACTTCAAAAAATAAGAAAATCATTGAATCGAAAGAGTTAGTATAAAATGAAAATCACCTTAGATGTAATTTTAAGTCACCTCTTTTCTAGAGTAAAAACCACTGCCTTTCTTTAAAAAGAAATTATATATGTTGCATCTATTTAAGAATTTTTACTACAAAAAAAAGGGAAGCGTTGAGGAAAAAATTTTTTTAGGTGTCCATGCTGGAAGATTTTAACTTGTTTATGAGAGTGAAAGTTTTAGAATTAAAAGATAGGACAAGTGACTGCATTATTGTGACAAAAAAGTGCATACTTAAAATAAATAGTAAATGATCATGAAGTTTTAATTCAAAATAAGGGAAGGCTAGTAGAAAATGATTATAATTAAGTGGAAGGATTATGCTTAGAAGGAATACTTCAACCAACGTTAAGGTTGAATGCAACATGGTCATTTTTAACTTTTTCTTATTACAACTTTTCTAAACTATACCAAAAGGATGTTAACAACAACTCCTTCAATGTTGTTCTTTAGGAGAAAGTGCATGTTGAATAATTGGATTTCATTCAACATTATGTTCATAAAAATCATGTACATAAGCTATTGAAAGAATTAAATGAATTGTAATATGAACAAAGATCCTTGAATTACATACTTAGAAGATATGTATTCAAACATTATTTCTTAATGGGAATGTAGATATTACATTGTTCACCATGAAATATGCTGATGAACTTCTTCTAATCAAAGATTATGTTGATGACATCATATGTGGATCAACCAACTTGGACTCATGTGAAGGATTTAGGAAGCTTATGGGTGTAGATGAATGTATGGGTTATGTCATCTATAAGACTAAATAAATTAATTTTAGGCACCATTTCATCGGGGACCATATAAAATGAAATGTGGTAGACATTCAATTTGTTGTTAACAGCATGTAACTAGTTGGCACATTAACAAAGCTTCATATAAAGATTTATTCCATAGAATTAGATGATTTTTTTTATGACAAAATAGGGGGAAATTAAGCTTCATTTTAAGAGAAGTTCCTTGAGTGAGGAGGAGCTCATCTGTTTGCTCCAATTACTTTCAAATCTAACTTCCCTTGATAATATAAAGCAATTGTTTCCTTGCACTACATTAAATTGTGATATCAAGCAAATGTTTTATTGGTACTAAGAGGAATGTTCTAAGATATTGTGATGTTAATAATCAAATTAAATAGCATACTAATTGATTATGTAGCTTAGCTAGTAGTTGCAATAGGTGAAGAATACTAGAGGGAGATTACTGTTGGAAGAATAGGTCAATTCACTAAATATATCGATATAACCATGTGTGGAATAAGAATGAAAAGGATTTTTGTATGGTCAAGCATCAAAGTGCTTCATTTGTGTATGAGACATCCTTACCTTCTAAATTGGTATTATAGAGATGATTTATTATCATGCTGTCCATATAATGAGGATTACTATTAAAATTTTGTATCATTTTTGTATATTTTAATTACATACAATTTTTTTTCATGTGAATAGTTTTTTATTGTCTTAATAACTTCATAATTTGTGAATCATTTACCCCATTTTATTTTCACTATCATCTTAATATTGTATTGTTCTTTCTTATGACTTTTAATTTCCTTTACAAAAGAGATAGTAAGCATTGTTGCATTATTATGATGATTTTTTAATATGTGATAATCATCATCTTTATAGTGTAAAATTTTTTATGTTAATGAATTCCTTTTGTTGTATTTTATTATTTCTCTTATCCTCTTATTGTGAATGTTCTCATCAAGCTTATTTTTTTAAAAATATTTTCGATTGACTCTAAGAAGAAATATAGTTAAGCATTTTAGATAAGTCATTAAGTCATTAACAAGAAGATTTGTTTATATTTTTTTAATTTTAAATAAATGAAACATATTTGTCTTTTATATATGCTAATCATATCTTTTAAAAACTTAAATATTTTATTTTTTTCTTAAAATTTTTTTTATAAATATTTTCTTAAATTGGAACTAATCTTGACATTTTTTATGTTTTTGAAAAATTTGCTATTGATAATATTTTCCAAGCTTTACCTCTGAAATTTTTTCTTATGTTTGTATTTTCATTATTTATACATTTGAAGATCATAGTTTTCTTGTTAGTTAATTTATTTAAATATAAATTATTATTATAACTTTTATTTAAAATATTTGCATAAGGACTAAGATTTTTGCAAACACATTTTCATAATTGTGCCATAGAAGAACTCTATTGATATATAATGCATATTCTATATAATTTTCTAAAAATAATTTATTAATTTGGTAATTTAGTTTTTTTATTATTTTTTAATTTTTTTTTTTTCAAAATTAACTTAAAAAAATTATTTAGCATACAATGCGTCTAGTTTTAACAAGGTAAACTTAGTTATCATTAAATTCCTTTTAATATTTTATAGTAATTTAATTTTTTTTGTTCTTGTATATTAAAATTATATTCCTATTTTCTATGATTTTTTATTTTGACTATTCCATGATGGTATTCAATACCTATCGTTCATTCATTATTTTTTATAAGCTTTTTCTTTAACTACATATAATTTAAAATATTAATTATATTGACAAAATCATATATTTTATGATTTGTTTTTGCAACACTTATTTTTATACTTACATATTATCTACATAAGTTTAATATATCATATTATAGATGGTATAATATCTTCTATTTTTTTATTTATCTATATATTTTCGTTTTTCTCAAACATTTTTTTACATATGGTTTTATTGACAAAGAATTTCTTTTGTCATTAAATAATAAGTAAAATATTTATTTTTAAGCAAATGAAAATTTTGAACAATTTGGAAGAAAGATTTTTCATAAAAGCTAAAAAAAGAAATAAAAGAAATTAGGAAATTATAAAAATAAATGAAATTCAGAAAAAAATGAATAAACAATTTTAAAAGTTAAATTTATCTATAAATGTTATAAAAACAAAATTTTTGTAGTGCTCATGCAGACAAAATATATCATTGTTATGGAAAGACCTAAATTTTAAAATGTTGTAAAATTATTTAAAATGATTAAAATCTTATGATATTATAGAAAATGCTTGCAAAGTTGTTTTATGGTGACATAATTGAAAATATAACAATCAAACTAGTGTAATTGAAAATCATTGAGGAATTAAAAAATAGTTAATAATATAACATGTCATAAATCAAGGAATATAACTTCTCAAAAATAAATAAAATTTTATAATGATTTGTAATCAATACTTGAAAATTAAAAAATAAGTCTAAATTTTTAATAAAATGATATACTAAGAATTATAATATCATATTACTAAAACAATTATCGGAAGATAAATGTGTGGAGGAAAAGATAGCACCTTTGCTTAACACTATGAAAACAATGACCAATATTAATAACTATTATTATCTAGATAAAATACTAGAGGCAAAATATATTCTCCGCAATTTTTTTACACCTTTTAACAATTTTTTATAAATAAATTCTTTTTTTTCAAACTTATTTCACTTTTCATGATGATACTTTTGGTAACTAAGTTATGGATAGTTTTTGATATAATAGGTATTCAATTATCATAATTATTTTTATATGATTTAATATTATTATTATTATTTAATTACAATAAAAAAATGTTGCTTTGCTTATGTTATTGTGCAACTTTGAAACGTATGCTTAAATTTACAAATTATTTTAAATTAATTTTTAATATTTATCATGCATTTTTTTCTTTTTTTTAACTTTCTAATTTAATGTTAACATGTCTTACTTAACTAACTAATATTTTAAATTAAACAATTTTTTATTATACTATTTCTATTTGGAAACTCTTTGTTGAGGCATTATTCTTAATGATTATCTTAATTATTTACAAAATAGCTATGCTTCTATAAGTTTTTCATATGATGTAAATTGTTTCAATATTTTTTACCAAAAATAAAAATGTTGTTTAACATCTATGATGTTTTTGTTCTAAAAAAATGATGTCAAATAACTTCTAATTATTTAATTTATATTATATCATTGATGTTCACGTGTTCAACTTCTTGTATTGCATGGCTTACATCACACAATCTAAATATTTATAATCAATAAAACATCCTTATTTTAATATTTAAAGTGAAAAAATTTTTATTTGAAATTTTTTTGGACAAATTAGTAAAACATTTCTAAAGTTGAACATTTTTTACTTAACTTTCTATTTTTAATTTTCATTTTTTTATTAAAAATTTTGCCAATTTACATTTGCAAAGTTTATTTTTTATTAAATTTTTAGGAAAACTTTCCCAAAAAGCATTTCTAATTTTTTTATATTTTAAAATTTGCACGAAATAAATATGGAAAATATTTTTTGCTAAAATATTATACATATAGATTATATGTGGTAAAATATTTTCCTGAATTATTGATTTTTATATATTTATCAATTTTTTTTTAATTTTTAATGTCAAGTTTTTTTTACTTGTTTCTTTAGGAATTGTTTTGCTACATTTGTAAAAATTTAATTAAGTTATAATACTTTTATAGGATAATGGTACATTTTTATGCTTTTATATTTTTACAAGTTTATGAAAGCTATATTTTCAACTAATTATTTTTCATGTGATAATTTTTTGAAATCTATCATTTTCTTATTTGTAAAAGATGTTCATGAAAAATGCATTAATTTTTTAATAATTAATATTTAACATAAAAAATTCACCTTTTTGAACGTATATAAATATTTTGAAATATTTAATATTTAACTTTTTTTTTGAAACTAGAAATTATTAAAACAATTTAAATATTTATTATTAAATGGTATATTTTAGTATGTTATTTCCTTTCGATATTGTCAATGTAGTTTCAAAAACATGGAATTCGCTTAATAATATTTTTTTTCTTTATTCTTTTTATTCTCACCAAGTGGAAAGTAATTTGTAATTAATTTTACAATTTTAATGCACTTTATTGACAATAAATTTTTATATTTTAAATTTTTTGTACTTTTAAATAATATTCAAATATATTTTTATTTATTAATTTATTTATTAAAAAGTTTTTAGATTACATTTTTTAGAGTTTTTTTCCCTATATGATATATTGAACATAATGATCAAATATTATATAATTAAATTAATTTAATAATAATCTTTCATTTAATTATTTTAAAATTTTATAATTTTTTGTACTTTACTAAGAAAATTTGTGTTCCATTTAATGCATATAGTAATAATTAATTAAATCATTTTTAATGCTTTCATTATTTTGTAGCTCTTTTATTTTTTTATATTAAAATTTTTGTCATGATTTAATAATGTAAAAGTTTTTTTAATATATAATTCACATATTTTAAAAATATAGTTGCACTTATTTCGTAATAATTTGTTGTTGTGTGCTTCGTTACAATTTTATTGAAATGTTTCTCAAATTATATTTTTTGTTATAATATTTAATTTAATATGTTTTACACATTTCTATCATTTAATATGCTTAAAATTTCTCAAATTAATCTTCTTTTATTATTCAACTAAATTTTCACTAGTTCTTTCATGCAATATTTTTTAATATTAAAAGTATTTTATTTTGAATTTTTTTTTCATTTAAGTTTTTTATTAATGCTTTAAAATTGTAGTACTTAGCAAAAAAATTTTCAATTTATGATAGGTTTACAAAATAGTATTATGTTCATAATATTTTCATAACATATTTACTTTCACAATAAGTTTAGAAAAAATATAATACCAAAATGTTTTTTGTCATGAATATGTATTAAAATGCAAATATTACAAATATTGTCTTAACATATTCATTTAATTTTCTTAAATATTTGATGTACATTATTGATTGCATTAGCATATTTTACTAAAATTTATTATTAGAAAATAGTTTCCATTAGTTATTTGGAATTATTTTAAATATTTTAAAAATTGATCAATCATAACTTTTTCACTATTTTATGTTTTTATTAAAATAAACATATTTTATTTTTATTGAAAAAAAAATTAATATTTAAAATACGAAATGTTTTGTTTATAATTATTTGATTAATAGTTATTTTTCTCTTTGAAAGGTAAGACATATTTAAAGGAAATGAAAATATAAGTTAAATAAAATTAATATAGTATCATTAAGATAATAAAATGATTCTTCCAGTTTAATCTATTTAATTTTTTATTATTTAATTTGGAAGTTAGGAATTCCACAGATTGTCCCAATATAAAGAAATTTGTCAGTTGAAGGATAAAATTATTGTAGTGCCAAAATGTTTATTATAATCATAATTATAAACAAATGGTAAAAATGTTTTTACATAAAGCTAGGAAAAAGAAATTTGTTATTAAAATTTTTAAAATTCAAAATATTAAAATTTTCAAAACTAAAAATTTTATAGGTTATTAAACATATATATCATTTAGATTATGAAACATAAACAAAATTTACATATAACTGCAAACATAAGAAATAAGCAAAGTTAAAAAAGGAAAAAAATTAAAGAAAGTAAAAGTAAATAAGAACATAAAATATATAATATTAGAAAAATATTAATAGCAAAACATCAATATAATGTGAAAAAACATCTTTTGTAAAAAATAGGGGTCGAACTTTTGCTTTCTAGGAGTCAAAAAATGAAAATAATACACGCTACAAGATATCTAAAAATAATCAAAATACAATGTAAAATTTGTCATAAAATGCAACTAATACATATGTTGAGAAAATTATTAAAGTAAAAAATAAAAACAAAAAATAATGAGAAACAAAACATTTCAGTTATCAATAACAATGTAATATCATATTAGTCAAAAAAATATAATCACATCAAACTATGATAAATATTTTATCGCAAATAAAAAACTGAACAAGAATGATGGAAGAAAGTAGATGGGAATCAAACAACTAGATTTTCTTTCTTTTATGACACAAAGATAAAGAAAAAGTCGATGAAGTTTAAAGGAAAAGGAAGCAAGGCCAATTTATACTTTCCACTTTAATTTCTTGCTTGAGTCCAAAATCTCAATGATGTTGAAATCAAATATTATAATGTCAATTTCATATTTCTATTCATAGAAGTATTTTAATTGTTCATAAAAGAAATCCATCTATCAAAAGATTAATTTCCAAGTATAGAAAACTTTTCTTATACATAAACCATTACAAACAAATAAATTATACAGTTGTAATCATGGAAAAAAATATTCCTATATGTTCATTAGTAAGTCTTCGATTAGAACTTGCCTTATATTAGTTAAATAAATAAAGAGGTCACATACCCAATATATTTATACTCTTAGATTAAACATTGAGTTCAACATTTATTTGAAACGTGTGACTAATCAATTTATCCAAAAAGATATTATATATGGAAATGAACTTTTATGCTTAGTTTATTTTCTAAATTAAGGATAAGAAAATTTTCAGAAGTAACACAAACTCAACTTTCTTATCTTTCAATGCCCTATTAAGAAAAAATTTTAGGCAAAGAAACTCAGATGGATGTGTTACAGAATGGTAATGGTCTAAAGTTTTACAACAATAAGAAGTAAAATTATAAGGACTTTATTAAGATGTTGATAACTTTCATTTAGAGTTGATATAAGTGGTTAAATTTTTTATAGTACTTCACATTTGCATTAGCATTAAAGAACGTCAAAACTTCGCATAATTGGTAATCATCGATGAAATGTAAACATGAAGTGTTTAACAATAAGATTGATATTTTAAGTCATAGCAATTACTTGATCAAAGCGTCTTGCACCTAATAACACAACTAAGTTTTTCTAAGTATAATATAAATGTAGAAATATAAATCTGTCACATAAAATATTAAGAAATTTCCAAACTTGATAACAATATAGTATGTTTAAGTGTCTTTAATTTGAATGGATTTATCAAAGTTCATTATAATGTGTAAAAGAAGGGCAATATGATTAATATTATGATGTAACTAACCAAAATAACCACTAATAAATAACAATATTCTCAATAATAAAATTTATTGCTTCTCAAAAAATTTTATTAGTAAACATATTAAGGGATTTCACATAATAATCAAATAGATTCTGATAGTGGATTAAGTAATATAATATGATAAATGTGTAACACGAATCATTTTATGGTTTGAGTGTAATTGAAATGCATGTAACTAAAACATAATTATAGATTCTCATGTTTACGATATTGAATGGAAGGGAATGTTTTTTTCAAGAATGATAAGTTTTCGTAAGATAGCACTGAAATTAACAAGAATTTGGTTACTTAATTTCAAAAAAACAAATATGAAACTAGTCTTAAAAAAATATTCCTAATCCAAAAAAAAGTGAGTCACTGGTAGCATAAGAATCACATAAAAATGTGGAAAAAGTTCAATGATAAATTATTTGAGAACTTGCTTTCAAACTATGCTATAAATAATCTAGAAATAGGTTTTGACTTTTGGTCAGCCATTTTTAATTTCAATTTATGTTTAAGTAGTTAAATGTAATTACTTAGCAAAGTTTTTCATTAGTTTGGGTGTAAGGGATACAAGTCACTTGCAATTATTACTCACTTGTAAGGTACTCTGTCAATATAATGCATAATAAGGTTATGCCACATAGACAAGATAGGAAGGCCATAAATGTGGTTGCTAATATACTATTGATCACAAATAATTTAAGGAAAGCTTATAACAATGTGTTGACATCATGTATGTAATCCAAAATCCAATGACTTAGGGTCTTCGTGAGGGTTAGAAACAATTGCTAAAAATGAGGAAAGTGCGGCCAAGTGTGACAATGAAAAATGTAGTGGTGTTGGATCATCATGGTTGTTTGATTAACACAAAATTGACTTTGATCAGAAAACAATTAATAAGGAAGACACATGTGACAAGAATCCTATAGTTCGAACTGTGTTTTTCTCAAATACCCTTAACAAGAAGAATAATGATGGAAGAAAAAAGATAAGGGAAGGTAGTATAGGATATGCTCGACAAAGTTGATGTCCAATGTAAAATGCAACAAAGAAAGTCCTTCACAATGTCAAATAATTAAGTGCAATTTGGGGAATACTTTTACATGTGGATATTTGTCAAAATTGATCTCATATGATTCAATTTCAATGTAATATGTTTTTAAAAATATGTCAAAAGTTGTTGTTTGAATGTATCCACACCTCACTCAAAGAATGGTTTAAAAATGTTTTAAAACAATAACTAGTACAATTGTTGCATGCATATTCTTGAAGAAACTTTACAACATACACACATTTAAGCTGCTTCTAGTATTTGTTAAATAAAAAGAAATCCAAGGTATATCCAAAAGATGGATTGTAGACCTTGTGTAGAATAAAACAACATTTGGCCTAATAATGCTACACACATAAAACACAAAATGATTTATAGTACTTTGCTAGATATGAGTGGAATGCCAAGAACAATGCACAAAAACAAGATAAATGCATATAGCAAATATTAGTTACACAAAGTACATCTTATTCACTAGAACCTACTAACCACTAGACAACTTACTAATCACTAGACAATATAATCAATTAAGGTAATGATAAATTTGCATAGACATTATTGATCATTTGTTGATGTTCATAAGTAGCCTTAACGATATCTATGAAAGTTTAAAATTAAATTAAAATTTGGAAATTGTTAAATTTATTTTATGAATGCAAAACTATTCTAAAGTTTTCATAAGTTTTATTAAATATAGAGATTTTGGGAATAATGGTATGTAGCATTTCATAATGAAATCAAATTCTACTATGCCTTTAGTAAATTAATTTACTCGTATTAAACAATTTTAAAACCTTTTTGAACTTAAAAAACTTACATCTACTTATCAGAAGTCTTATTGTAGATGCAGTGTACATTGTTGTGCATAATTTCCTTATCAAGCACAAGCATCAACAAGATTGTGAGAATTCTTTCTTATATTCTATAAGTTCTACACATGAGCCTCATTTTGTGGGATTAAGCAAAGAAAGTTTTTTTTTAGAACTATAACTTGATTAGGTTTTTGTTACAAAAGTAGCCACTTTGTGAAGGTCAAGTTGAATGCATAAAGACCCAACAAAGGCTGGCTTTAGCATATAAGAGGCAAACTTTAATTATGTTCCGAGTAGCAAAACGTAGAAGTTGTTGACTAGAATTTGGAGAAAAATATTCAAGTTGAGGTTGTGTGTTTACCTTAGGAAAAGGGCCTATGATGTTTTCTAAACTTGAAGTGGCAATGGTTCACTTGGGTGGAAACTAATCCAACAAAAATGCTTTAGGTGTTTTTTAATACTATTATTGTTATTTTTTTCACTTGTCAAGAATGATATTACTAGTGCTTCTACAAGTTGGGTTATTTGGGACCAACATTTGTTATCTTAAACAATTTAGCAAGCTATTAAAACATGTAAAGTGGGATCTTCAAAACATAGAACGCAAATGGTTTCTAAGAGCTATAGTCCTTTTGAGACAATCCAAACAAATAGTCTTTTGTAGGATTCTCAATGGGGACATCAATTAGACTTTTTGATGCCAAGATACTAGTCAAACATTTGTAGAACTTTTAGACAATCATTATTTCTATTCTTCTTTTACATACTTAAGATAAACTCTAAACATTTATAATAGGCTCAAAATTCATACCAAGAAGTAAGAAAGAACAAAAAAAAAGGTCTATTGAGCCCAGTTTTGTAATTCCCTTCATATGTTCCTCATCGTCAGCCTGACTACACCTTAGAGTTTACATGGACCATGTTTGCCTGAAGTAGATCAATGAATATGGCTTCTATGTATAATCTAGACCACATGTTCATATGACCTGCAAACACATCTAGATTTGCTACATCAAAAGTTTTCCAATGCAAACCAACATAAAGTAACGTAGTCTATAGAACCCTTAAACAAACTCAAATATATTAAACTATCCTAACGTACCATCCCATTCCACCATGCATTGAGCTAGATCTGATCCACGACACTATTGTTGTCATGTCGACCCATTGACATGATCTATGACGAACTAACTCAAATATAACATAGGAACCAAAGACACTACATCGACCCCATGACCTTATCCACAACCCAAACGTTGGTTAAACTTACAACACAACAGTTGGCATGCAATCTCACTAAAAAGATCCATGAAAATCTGATACAAATATCACTTGCAAACATTGCACAAACTTACCAAATAATGAACTAATAATATAGCTTCTTAGAGAGCTATTTCAAAACTATTTGGTCCAAAGAAATTTTCGAACCCAAAAAGCAACTTTTTGACCAAAACTTTGGCAACCACTTTTTAGAAAATAGATATTCAAAACTAAAATAGTGGCTTTTAAAATTACAATTTGGTAGGAGCTTTTTAAGATAAGTCTTGCATTTTTATATTCTATTTTTTACTTTGGCACTCTATAAAATTGGAGGTATAGTGGTGCAGGAGCGTCTAAAATTAGCTCACAAACACACAATTACTAGTGTCGTATTACTTTCACAAGCTACAAAATTTATTGGAAAATTATTTTAAAAAAGTTAAAAATAAATTTTTTATTGATTTCACCACTTCCATCATGTGCCAATGTTTTGTTGTCATCTGTTAACTAGAGAACATTGGTAGACCAATGTTCATCAATCATCGACTCTTTTTGCACTGACCTATGACACCCACCTCAACTCGCCAATCCAACAAATCCTGCCAACCCTTTCTTTTTGCCAAACCTGAGGCAACCTTAAAACTGAAATGAACATGCTAAGACCTCTATTTATGTTGCATTGTCTTCACATAGCAATTTTTTCCACAAGTCATTTTGCCACTCATTATTCTCGCCACCCAAAACATTGAATTTATTTGAAAATTGCTTAATTCAATAAATTTCGTTGTTTTTAATACTACTTTTCATTTTTTAAAATAGTTATGAGTTTATCAAAATCCCTATAAATAAGGATGTTTATCATATAACAAAAAAATAATGAAATTAAATTTACTTTGTTTATGTGCTTCCACCTTTGTGAATAAAGTGTATATGCCTATCCCTTGTTGGAGACTCCAATTTTACTTATGAGAGATAAGGGTCGAAGGTGAGGTTCTGCAACCAATACATCCGACAACCAAACCCCTTTTGAGAGGCAAGGATCGAATGTGAGAATCTATCTAGTAAGAGAGTTGATAACCAAATAAATTCTCGGTTCTCTTAACATCCACATAAACATCAATAGGTTTAATTTTCAACAACTTTTACTTTCTAGGTGACAATCTAATGGTAAAGTTACTCTTTCTTATTTTAGTATTTCATATAGAGTTTATCTAAATATTTTTTTTAAATATCTAAATTTGGATGTTACAAAAATTATTATTTTTTATTTTATGCTTAATGCTTGAGCAGTCAACTCAGTTTAGTAATATGCACTATAGTTTTAGTATGCCAATCTTTGAATAGTTCTTAAATACCACATATTTCTTATTACTCAGATTATTATATAGTACCTTCTTTATATTCTGTAATAATCTTTTGAGTATCTTCAATATCGTAGGATCCAATTTCGACACTGATTGAATTTCAAATATGTCATACATCAACTTTGGTCTCAAAGACTATGATTTTTCACTAAATTTTTTTTCCTTTTATTTAGTAAATTCAACATTGGCATTAAACATAAGTTTTTCTACTAAAAAAATTTCTTCTACTTAATAAATCAAGTTTGGTTTTCAACTAATTTTTTGATAATAAAAATTTTCTTTTTTTTATAAAAAATGTTCCTTTATTTTCTACTTCAATTTTATTTTTTTTTACAAAAAAGTTTTTCACAAATTTTTTTCCTTTTTGCTTAGCTTATCCAATAAGAAAACTATAACTAGTTACTTTGTTTTAGGAGGTGATACAAAAGTAGTGATACGACTCCCCATCATTTTTCTTGGGACTTATCTAGTTCTATCTATGAAGTGGTATCGCAAAAATAGAGACCTTGATCATTTGCCACTTTCCTAGAAGGAAAACTTTTTCTCAAGTTTGCTAGTTTATAGTAGTGATTACTTGACTTTCATATTTTTTTACTAAGAAAAAAAGAAAAGGAAGGATGTCCAAAAAAGTTTTTCATGATATCCCTTGTATGAAAAATCTTTGAATGACCATGAGATCTAGTACTTCTTATGAAATAATAAATCAAAATGAAGGATAAGTTAAAAACTAAAGACTATTTAAATCATGATACAATACTAAAAATATCCTAATATATAACCCAACTCACACAAATATTTGGTTAAATCCTCCTAAACCAATAATGTGACAAAAATCTTAAAAATGAAAGGGATAATAAAGAAGTGCGACACATAATGATTTAGAAGAAAGAAGTCCTAAGATATGTAGAAATTATAAAAGACATGACGATCCTTTCGGTAACACTGATCAAGATATCTATAGAAGAGATCATGATAGTAGAAGAAGAAATAAACATTCAAATTAGCCAAGCCAAAATAATGATTTAGATATATCTAGTAATGAGGAAAGACTTAAGAGGCATCGAGATAAAGAGCACATCCTTAATGTGAAATTGGATGCCCTAACATTTTATGATATCTATGATTCTAATGATTACATCAACTGACAGACTAGTGTTGATGATTATCTTAATTGATAATAATTTAGTAAAAAATATCAATTTAAGACTAAACACATCAGTACTACTCGTAGATTCCTTAGAAAGTTAGAATGACAATATATTATCAATGATGAATAAGTACACCAAACTTGGAGAAATCTTGAAGGTTACGTTGCACAACAGGTTTGTTCTAATAGCTATAGTGTTGGTATATTAAATAAATGACAAAGATTTCCCTAATGTGGTAGATCTATTGAGGAGTACATTAATAAATTTGAGGATTATAACCTAAAAGTGATATAGATAACCCAAGCATATAGGACTATCACATTTTATGAAATGTTTAAGGAAGTACATACATGTTGAACTTAACTTGAGAAATGTCACCACTTTATAGAAAATGTATTGCCCAACTAAAAATATGAAAAAAGTAGAATTTCTTATTTTAAAAGAAATGATGAGCCAAACTCTATAAAGGCTTAGACCACAATATTTCAACACACTAATAGCTATAATTCATCTACCACATCCATCAAAATTTGTAAACCTCCCAAATAAAAATTGTCGCCCATTTGTTCACCACATTCCTTAAGACAACTCACATAATGTAGAATTACCTATTTTAGGTCCCAAAAAAAATTGTGTAGTTATAAGCTACCTAAAGAAATCCATGATCATGAACCTAGAAATTGTTAATGAAAAAGAAAAGTCAAAAGAAGAGAAAAACATAATGCATGATGATATAATTGAGTCAGAATTAGAGGACATAGAAATTTTAATAGTAAAATACACCCCTATAACTCCATAATCATAAAATGACTAAAAGTGCACCAAAATGTTTAGCAACAACATAAAAATTAAGGAACAACCATATTTGTCGAGCATTAGTAATGGTAGTTACATTATTATAATATCACCTCCTTCTACTAAGAATAATAATAACGTGACGTAATGGTTTACTGAATTCCAAAAAGAATTTCCAAATTTATTTATTATAAAAATCATGACAGCCAAAGATTTTCTTTTATGTCACACTTCATTTTGATTTGATGATATGGAGCAAAAAAAATTATTTTTTGAAAACCAAATAAGTTTTCCTAAAAAAAGTTTTTTAAAAATAATTAAAATTAAGAAGAGATTATTAGAGTGATATTAATTAGTTTATTATAAAAAAACTATATTTAATTGTTAAACTTTGTTTTCATTTTGTATTCAAAAATCAAAAGAATCTTACTAATATTAATATCATGACTTGACGTGCCAAAACATAGTTAATTTAAATATTTTTTAGATTTGTATGATTCACCCCCTCTGATGGATATCGTGTTCACAAATTTCTAGCACTAAATATTTTTGTTGTTTTATTATTCTATAAATTATATTTTTTTGTCTTTCATGTCATTTGTTTATATGTGCTAATATGTATTTTATCGAGATATATATTTTAACATTTATATATAATAATTATTGTCTATTTATAATATTTTATATCTTATTTTTAAATTACATAATATCTATCCCTCAAATTGTTAAAACTTTCTTATCGAAACATACTACAATTAGAATTTTGCTAATATTTTTTTGAACTTTGCAAAAACTTTTTAACATTAAAACTTAATTTCAAATATTTTCATCTTTATTAATGAATTATATTTTCTATTTTAGTTTTTTAATGCAATGTTCTAACATTTTTGCAATTTCCAATCATTATTATTTCTTACATATTTAAAGTTCATTTCTCTAAATAGATATTTAATGTTGTTGTCCTAGTATAATAATATTTTCTTGTAAATACACAACTATTTTTTTCTTAATTCTTAAAATTAATAACTTCTTTTAATTTTACTTTAGTCTATTGTACTCTCAAATTGTGTAAACATGTTAGTCAATTTTATGTACCTAAAAATCTTTTCTTGACTAATTAATCTTATTTTACTAAATTAAATAATTGGCTTATTGTCTCTAAGATTAAATTTTTTTATCTCTTTTAGCCTTCTTTAATCAATTTAAATTATTTGTAATTGGAATGCTAACACAAACACATTTAAAAAACTATGATGTTATGTCATTTAATAGATTTTTTTATTGTTTATTTTTTTTAATTAATTGCAATATTGAGTTTAACATGTTTATACTTCAATATACATGATATTAATGTTATACATAATGTTTTGAATATTAATTTCTTTTAACATCTTATATGTTTATTTTTACATTTTTTAATAATTTTTTATTTTGTTAATTTTTTTTGGAGGTTTGATTACAAAGATACGTTTTTTAAAGAACAAATATAAAAATTAAATTTCCTTTTCAAAAAAAAAAAATATATATATATAAAAATTAAATTTCAATATTTTAATTACCATAAAAACTATAAAATTTTAAGTTAATTTAAATTTTTTTTTATGTTGAACTTATTTTTTAAAAACTAGAAAAATATTTTATTGTTGTAAAAGGCTAATATTTTACTAATGAAAATATTGTACTTCTTAATTATTTTGCAATTTTTTTGTGTTTCTCGGATAATGAAATATCCATCACTTATTGATCAAGATAATAATTTTATTATTTATATATATTATATTTTATATTCTAGTTGAACTTAACTATACTTGGTTTTTCATATTTTTTACCTTTAATTATTTTGCTTTTTTCTTTCACTAGAATGATTGCACTTTTTGTTTAGCAACATTTTTGTCGCTTCAATTGTGTCAAATTATTAAAAATAAATATTTTTAGTTTATTATTTTTTGAAATAGATTATGCAATCAAATCAAACTGCATCTCTAAAAGGCAAATATTATATAAGATAGAGAATAGAAATGGCTAGTGGATGTAGTCACATGCCTTCGCTATACTTATCAAAAGAATTATTAAAGATGAGGCAAATATTCATTTCTTTTGTAATCTTTCACTACATTTTTTATTATCCAATTTAATCTAATTTCAACATTTTGGGTTCTTTCAATTAATTATTTGTTTTTCATAAATCGTGCTATTGATTTTTAATAATATGAGTGTTTGATATCATTATGATTTTCTTTTATGATTGTATTTTCTTAAAATTTTCAAAATATTAACTAAAGTTTTTTGGTACTTGATTATTAATAAAATATTTTGTTATTAAACCATATAAGAACTTTTATATTATCATATTTAAAGGATTTGGCTATGTTAATGATTGTATCAAATAATTATTCAATATTTTGTAATTAATTTTAAACATTTGAGCTCTTTAATTGTAATAAAATTTTCTAAAGCATATTTAAATAAAAAATATTTCCTAAAACATTATTTTGAATACTCATTATTTTACATAAAACTTTATTTTGATGTGTTATCCAATTAACTTTTAATGTTAAGTATTTTTTAATTATCCTAATTATTTGATATATTTTTTATATTTCTTGCACTATTTTCAAGCAACAAATGTATAATAAAGTATGAATATTTAAATACTTATTAAAATTATTTATTTTATATGTTCAATAACGTCTTAAATTCTTTTTATCATGATAATGTTCAATTTTATCTTTTATGTGCATTTTTATTTGAAAAAAATAAAAACTATTTTTGTTATATGTTTTCATTAACATGTCACCATATGTTTTCAATATTTAAATATTTTTAATTATCAAACTAGCATTTTTATACATATTTCGTTTTTATTTTAATTATTATGACTACATGCATAATTGTTTTAACATGGTTGATATTTGGACTCCATTTTAATCAAACTATTTAAACGTTCAAGTGTGTAATTGCCATAGTAGTTCTATTTTATTACATTGCTTTAAACTTGCTATGTCTACATCAACATATTAATTATCAGTATTGTTTAAAAAAGACTCTTTTAATAAAAGATTATTTATAATTGAATTACCCAAAATTACATTTCTTTTTTCTCCCATCATAATTTTTATTTTTATTTACACATTCATTAAGAACTTTTTAGTACAATATTTTACCTATAACGATCTTAGTTTTTACTTCCATTTTTTGTAGAGCACTTTTCATTTACCTTTCTTTATTAGAATTGTTTGTGGGAACTTTTTGTGTGCAAACGTTTTAAGAGATTTAATATTGCATAACACTATTTTTTGTATCTTCTTATGCTACAATTTTCTATTTCACTAACGTATCTTGTTTTTCAAAAATGAAACGAATCATTGAAAATGCATGCAAACTTTTTTTGGTTTATTAAAGTACAATATTTTGCAATTAAAAATTAAAAAAAATTTAATGCATAAATATAATTCTTAAATTTTTCTTAAAATAATTAAAATACTTTAACATTAGAGTATGTATATTCTTATCAAAATATCTTTTGGTTTAATCCAAGATTCATGAGCAAAACAATATTAATCAAATTCTATGAGTACTCTTAAAAATATATTCTTTTGGGTAAATATTTCAATTAATCATAATTATGAAAAAACTTAAGAAAAAAAGTTTAATTAAGCAAAAATGAAAACTATATAAAAAACATAAGAAAATCATAAGACTAAATACAAAAAATATTTAAAATTTCTTTAACATTTGAAGTGACAAGCTTCTATGAATAAATTATCAAAAATAAATTGAAGTTTCATAAAGTGAATTAAAAATATTAGAATTAAATAAAAATGAAATTTTAAAATAAAAAGTAAGTAAATGATTATATACATTAATATGATAAGAACTTCCATAAATATTCTACCATAAGTTATGAAAAAAATAATATTCTTTTAAATAATGCAATAAAAGTTTTGGGGAAAAAGAAAGGAAAATAGTGAGGTCTACCAAATTTACATGAACATTAAATTGTTTGGCATAACATTTCAAAATGCAATGAAAAATACTTTCAAAGACAAAAAGTGTAAAATAGTCAAAACATAAAGAATAATTAATGAACAAAATTTGAAAATATTAAAAGAAAATGTCATACTATTTAAAAAAATTATCAGACACAAATATAAAACCTATGTTATTATAATTTAGAAATTAAAAAATGCATAAAAGACTACAAGAAAACATGATCTTCATATATTAAAAATCTAGCATACTTATTACAGATTATCTAAATTGATTACTGGAATGAGAAAGTATGGCATCCTTAGTGCGATAAACCCAACTATATAAACATTTAATTTTTAGGAAGTTATGTTGAAAAGGTTTTCTCTTTTGCCTCGATTCCACAAACATAATCAATAATTTTATCCTTGCTTATTTAGATAATAACTATAACATATAAATTTGTTTCAAAATAAGAAACTAAAAGCTTCTTAAAAAATTTCAATGATAATATTTTTGAAAAGAAATTTTATTCAAAATGTATCACATTGTACTATAAAAAAGGTATTTCATGCTTTTGATTATCTACATATATTGAATGAAGTAAATTTTTTAAAATAGGAATTTGTGCTACTTATTCTTTTGATAATATCTATCCCTTTTAGCAATTATTCTTAACTGAAATAGTTTAAGCTCCATAAAAAAATATGCCTAAATAATTATTTGACGTAAGCAAATAAAATCTGATTTCCATTAAAAATTTTAATTCTAAGAAAAATAAAAAAAGCAATAATATTGGATGTTATGAACTAAATGAGCACATAACCACTTGTACTACAATCCTTCTTTACGAAATCTATCTACCTTAACTATCTTGAAAATCTATTCTTAATCATATCTTAATATTATTTAAATAAATTTTACAAATTTTATATTAGAATTATAATAATTAGTTAGTAAAAATAATTCTAATTTATTTTAATTGGAACCAATAGCGTTCACACTACCTAAAATATGTTTGATGTTATTAAAGCGATGAGAACACTTGTTAACAAACCTCTCAACTAGTCATAGTACTAAGCAGGACTACAAAAATCATTTATGAGGTTCTTGGATCAAGTTATCACTATTGTAATCTCATATATAGTATATAGTGCATTGCTAGTCGTAAGCAAACTAAAGGGCAGTCAACCCCAAATGTGGGACAAACAAAGTTTTTTTTGTGATTCATGCTTATGAATTGCAATCATAGCAAAAATTGTCACGTTGTATAATTTCTTGATCAAATAATTTTAATCTCCTCTTTGTTTCTAGGAAGATAGATATTGTCCTTCATTAGATGATACCATTTCACATTCACACTATATAAGTTATTTTATACATAAGATAAAACTTTTGTTGTTTGATCGGTATTCATGTCTAATGGTCATAATGAAATCCTATTTCTAAATAGCCTCAATTGAATCTTATCCATTCAATTGTGCAGTTTTCATGATCAAATAGTCCCATATCATTTTGATCTAGTAGCTCATGCAAAACAACCCTTTTAGTCATTATTTTTAGCTATTAAAACATTTTATTTAAATTACAATTTTTTTATTAAAAAATATGAAAGTAGTCTAAATAATAAGATTATTTTTCTTATTTAATAAGTGTTTTTAGTTGTTAAATTATGTCTATGAATAAGAGAATCTTTGAGTGATATGGATTAATGAATTTTTACACTTTCTAAAAGTAATTTTCAACTAATCACATTCAAGTCATTTATAGTATGTGATCATTATTGCTTCAATATATTGCCTCCTTTAGTCGTCCAATTATTAAACGTAGTGTTCTTCTCAATCAGCAAAGTTATAAATTTTTGTTATTCATAATTGATTTAATAAAGACACTTGTGCCTCTTTAACCATTTTTAATTTTATTTCACCAATTATTTTTCTACTGTCACCATTTTATATTATTTTAAGGTTGTTGTATGTGGTTTCTTTTGTTTTATTCTTGTAATGGTTTAGTCTACCTATTTTTTGAGAAAAAGCCTTATTGTCAAAATTTTCTTTGTGTGTGACATAACCTTGTTTTAAATTGAACACCTAAAAATAATTTGTGTATATTTTAATTCTTATATGTTTTTCTATTTCCTAATTTTTATAAACTTTTTACCAAAATAAATAAAAATTTTTTAAATTAAAGTTGAAATTTATAAATTTTTTTTGAGATTTTCCCAAGCTTTTCAAATGTACATTAAGCTATTTCTTTTAGTATGTGTAAAAAAATAGAAATTTTAATTCTTAAGTAATCGTCATGGTCTTACAAACCCATAGTTAAATTAGTATCACAATAAGATTTCCTTCTTACAACAAGAAATTCTACAAGTGATTTAAGGCTCAAATTAATTTTTTAGTTAGTTTAGGAGAAAGTAGTCCTTCCTATATGCCACCACTCTTTTTGTGGTGATATAAATCTCTATTGAAGGACAAAAATAACTAGTTATTTAAAACGCATTAATGATAAATGCTAGAAGTAACAAAAATTCCTTATTGTTTTCCTACTAATAAAATCTCACAAGATTTTTTACTACTGAATTTATTAAAATTATACATTGAATACTACTAAATTTAATAGAATCATGAATTTTAAAATACCTTATAAAATTTGGCATGAGTTACTTATGATTTATTAAGTATCATTTAAGAAGAATGAAATAAAAACATACAAGAAAAAAGAAGACAGAAAATATCTTTGAATGAGTCAAAAATGATTATTACAAGTGGAATGGAAGAAGACAGTGAGGGACTCTGTTGCATTATGGTTGGAGATGAAAAAGAATAGTGTATATCTTTAAGTAAGAAGAAAAATTTCTACAAAAAATAGTGCAAACAATTACTTTATGTTTGCAAAAGATATGAAAAGTTTAATAGAAAATAAAATAATTCAAAAGAAGAATATAATGATTGTATAATTCATGATTAAAAAATAGAGAAAAGGTTGACATATATTTTGAGAATGTGGAAAGGCCCATGATTTAAAACAAAACGTTAATAATCATGCATCATTAGTTAAGGAATCGAGTGATTTTAAATACTAATACTCTACTTCATCACTTTTCGAAACAAAAACTAATTTGTAGAGAAATGTTTGTTACACATGTTAGAAGATCTTATATACATACACATGTTGATAGTTTACATGCTATAATCATATTAAATGACATTATTGCATGCAACTTGGTCTTACATCACTTGCATGTAAGATTAAAGCTAATATTTAATTAAAATTTCCAACTTTTGCACTAGGAGTCAAATGAATAGTAGCATAATTATACAAAAATATGTTAAACCCAAAATAGCTTGGGTTCTCAAATCTAATAATTAAAATCAAGTATTATGCATGTAAACTTTGATTAATAAATTTAAACTAAAATATTAGTATGAACTTTAATAAAGAATAAACAAGAATTAAGAAATAAAGATTAAATTATTCAACTAAAATAAATAGAGAAAGATGTTGTAATTAATCAAAATCATAAAACTTTAACATCTATTTAGGATCATCATAAAGAATAAATTCAATATGAAAGTTTGATTTGTTTTATAATTGATTTTTATTATTAAAGTCAAAAGTAATGTGCAAATCCTAGGAAATAAGAATTTTAAAATAATCCCTACAAATAAGAAATTCACTTAATTTCCAAATATGTTTTATAAAAATTATTCTATGTTAATTAAAAAATTTAATTTGATAAACATATTAATTTATAATTTTTGTGATTAAGAAAAATAAATATAAAACTTTAATGGTACACCAAAAACTTTTTTAGGCTCTCTTCAAGTTAAAAGCTACGTCCATCCCAAAGTAAGATTGAGAAAAACTATTCCAGGTTTTTTTCCTACGATTCATGTGAAAATTAATAGCTTTTAGGGGTTCAACTATAACCTAGGCTTTTATGATCTCAACCCCAACTTTGCTCTTTTTAGATGAAATTGACCTTAGGCTTTCACAAATTGTTAGTCACCCAACCTAAAAGAAAATACAAATATAGCAATAAAATATTTTTTTATTAAATAAACATACAAATTTTTGCATCCTTATTTAAGAGTGTACAAAGGCAAAAAAACTCAATAGTATAACAAGATTTAACAAAATAAAAGCTTAGAAGAATTAGAATTGGCTAAAAGATTCTAAAATTCAAGTTACAATATGTGGGTACTTCTTGGAAAAATTCATGTCAGTAGAAATTTATAGAAAAGGTTTGTTCATAACTATGAGAAGATGAAGCAAAAGCTTTTTAAAAAGCTGTTATCAAACGTATTAAAATGTATTTCCAATTGGCTCAATATTCAAAAATGACTACTTCAATGACCTACATAAGTACAAGTTATTTAGCCATTAGGAATGATTGAATGATTTATTGGATCAGCTAAGAGGTGATTACAACCAACCAACAAAATGTTGTAAAGGAGGATGAGATCTTAGTAATTGGATCAAGCTGGATTCGATCTAGACCATTTACTCAAGGTAGATGGCATCTAGATCTTTTGATTAATCAACTACAAAATTGAGAATGATCTCAACCATATGGTTCAAAATGGATTATTTAAAGCCACATGATTCAAGAATAAAGTTTTCACAAGAAAAGACATCTAAGGAATTCAGACAAGTTCATGACCATTGGATGTCGAGCAGGAATCAAGCACTTATAGTGGATGATGTAGTAACCCTTTGGTCAGCTGATAAAATTGAGAGCTAGGTCAATTAAGATCACTACTTAATGAGAGAGATGATCTCCTTTGTGCCACCATAAAAATGAGTGATCAGACGATAACGAGCAGTCATAATTTTGGAAGTAGATAAGTAGCAAAGGATAGTCCCACATTGCATAGTGTTAAAGGGATGTGCTCTTCATAAGCATTTGCACAACGTAATTTTATTAGCAAAAAAGGGGCCGGCTCCCCCCTGTGTAGTCATGATTTAATCATCCAATTAACTCATACAATTACATAATTACAAGTCAATTTTGGTCTTATATAGCCCAACTAGTTTCAAGACTATAGTAGACTACCTTAACCTAATTTTGTTTTAGTCACCAGTCCCAACAGTTGCAAATGCCTACTTTAGCTTAAGCTTTAGCCAGGACCTTTGCTTTTTGGCATTACTAAGATGTAGCTTAATTTTTTTATTATTTAACTATGAAAATTTGAGCATAATTATTTTTTATTTAATTAAGGTTAAATAATTACACAAATATAAAATTTTTGAAAAATATAAGTGTATGATTTAACCAAGAAATAATGATTATTAAAGTATGAAAACTTTAAAAAAATCGTTTTTTTATTTAATTAAGGTCTAATAATCCACTTAACACAGAATTCAAAAAAAATATAAGAGTGTGATTTAACCAAGGATAAAATGATTAAAAATTACAATCACGTTTCATAAATCAATGAATAGTTTAAGATTCAAACTAGTAAAAACTTTGAGAGATTAAAATGTGTCTCAATAATTTGGTTGCCTAAATATGATTTGAAATTAATATAAAAATTGAGTGTCATAAAATCAATAAGCTAACATTCTATTTTATAGTAAAAGAAATCTTATCAAAACTAATGCACATGTGTTAAATTTTGTTTGTTGACAATAAACACTCTAAGTACTTCAAAAAAAATTAAATAATTTTTTACTTTTAGATGCACATTGTTTATACTAGTGGAAAAACATGAAGAAGTGCAGCATAAGTGAAATCCCATGAAAAACATTCTTGATGGACTAACAAGCGATCAAAAGATATATTTTGAATTAATTTTGAGGTACTTTAATTTTACTTTGATTAAAATATTAACCTTGATTGAAATATTATCACAACAAAAAAAATTAAATCTTATTAATATTAATATTCTAAAAAATATTAGGTCTAAAAAACATAATTCTTCTGTATTTATTATCTTGAATTAATTTTTTAATTTTTTATTATATCTTAGTATTTATTCAATAACTTCTACAAAATGTATATTATATGTATAATAATTAATTTGAAAAAAAATGCTAACTAAAATAATACAAATTATTAGTAAAAGATCCAAAAGTCTTTATAGTGCCTAAAACATGCTGGTTATTGTTAAAAGGTTTGTAATAAAATTCCCAAAGCTCGTCGTCAATTGCGATCCAAAGTACAACTAAAAACATTGTTCTTAGGACCTTAGAATGGGTTAGTGCTCTCATATCCACATATATAATTTCTAAATCATTAATGACAGCATGAGTAATGAACTTTTGCGAGAAACTAGAGGTTACTCAACCCCAAATAAGCTGACTTTTAGGAATTTGTAGGCTTTATACACAAAACATCTTTATTCACTACCATAATGTGGAATAAAGAAATCCTTGTTTTTATAAAGCATGCTTCTAAATTATCGGACTAACTAGGACCTTCTGATCGTGCAATTTCATGCTCAAGCGAGATCTCCGTCTTTTTATAAAGCCAGATAAGTCTTGTTATCAAATCAAGATATATTTTATTGTTCTGATTAAATTATTTTTCTAAACATCCTCATGAAATCTCGTTCATCCAACATGCAGTTTTCCTAAAGAAATAGTCTCAGATCATTCCAATAGAGCAACTCAGGTGCAACATCAATTTTAGCTCTTTTTAAGCCATTAGAATGTTTTATTTAAATAATAATTTTTCAATTAAAAAAATAGAAAATAGATGATACAATAATTCATGTTTTTCTTTTTCAATAAATGCTTTTAGCTATTCGAAGAAATCTATAAATAAGAGAAGTTTTGAATAAAATGGATGGATGAACGTTAATGCAATATGAAAAAATTATTAAGCCGTTAGTAGCCCATGATAATGGTCACTACTATAGCTACTTCCTTTAGTTATCAAACTCTTAATTACAACTTTCTTCACATGTCAGGTAAGTTACTGATTTTCTTTACTCCTAGTTGATTTAACTAAGATAGTTGTACCTATTAAATCATTTCATTAACCATGGAGTTTTAGTTGGATTGATTTTTATTTTATATCACCAAATCTTTTTCCTCTAATGCTATTTTAATTTGTTGTAAAGCTATCATAACTTGCATCTTTACGTGGGATAGCCTATACGTCATTTGGTAAATGGATTTTATAATGTTTTTTTGACAAAATTTGTGTGGATTAGATGTAGGTTCTCTAAATATAATCACCTAAATATCATTATTACATATTTTAGTTCTTATTGATTTTTTATTTCCAATTTTTTTATAAATTATTATTATTAAAAGAAAAACTAATATTTTTAAATTAATTTAAAATTTTTATAAAATACTTTAAAAAATTTTATTTATGATTTTTTGCGAGAAACTTAAATTTTTATTCATAACAATTCATCCCCTTCTTACTGATCTAAGCTTCATCAAGTCACTATGAAGTATTATTTTATGAGGGATGGGTGAATTGTTTGGAATAAAAGATTGCCTTTCTTAGAGAATATTTAGAAGAATAATTTAATATATTTTTTAAAAGACTTATGTATGTCTTTAAAAGTGAGTTTTAGCAAACAATAAATTTATTTTAAAAAATGTTAACTCCATTTTAAACTATGTTGATTTTCTTTTAATACTAAACTTTTAAAAAAATATCAAAAACTTTGTATAAATAAAAAATGATAGGAAAATTGTTTTTAGGTGACTCAGCTTAAAATTATTCCTTTATCTACCCATAAAAAGATATAACAAAAACCAATATCACTAATATAACACTTTCGCCAAATGATTCATAGGTTGAAACCTTACAACAATAAAAGAATAGAAATTGACTACTAGAGCCTCACAACCTAACAAACTTGAAAGAAAATAAAATAATTTAGTAAAGCAAAATAAAAATTAATAGAAACGAAACTTTATACTTAAAAATGATGAATGAGTTAACCAAAAAAAATTAAGAACTTCACTCATTTGGGAAGAAAGTAAGGATTATGAGCTTGATATGTGAAAAACAAAGCATAAGGATGTGATGACGAGCAGTGGGTGCTTACGACTTAAATATCATCACTTGAAAATCTTTCTTTAAATTTTGTAAAAAATTCATGTATCAATTTTGCTTAGGAAATCACTAATTTATATACATTTTTCTAATTACTAAAAGCACTTACCAAACAAATCAACTAGTTATTATAGATAAATTACAAACATCTTAATGTCTTGAAATAATGGCTAAAAGAGGCATTACACAAGAACTACTAGATCTAGAGGCTCTTAGATCATTTGATCATGAATGAAACATGATCAGATAGCTTAGACTAAATAAGCACTATTTGATCTAGGCCAATCGATCTAAATTGTGATATAATGACCAGATTTGGCTCTTATGCATGGATAGAACGAGTGTTTAATTATCAAATTACATTAGTTATACTTAGGGTTCAAGATCATCGAACAAAACATCACGACAATGGGTCAACACAATAATCCCTCTACCTTGACGATAAAAAAAGTTTTAATAAAATGCATTAAAACATAAACTATTTATAAAAGTAAATATCATAACATCTACATGTATGCCATATTAGTTTAATGTTCTCCATAATTCCTTCTCATTTTAACATTTTAATTTCTATTCTCTCCTTCTTTGTCAACTCGATATTTAGTATATTGTTTGCAAATTTAATTTTTTTTTAAATTATCAATCAACTTATAAATTTCTTTAAGTCTATTATGTTCAAATTTTACCAAAATCTAATGATCAAGGACTTGCATAATTTAATTCAAATATATTTAATTCATTCATTGTAATTATTACTTATTTAAGCTATCATTTGTAATGGATGGCTTAAACTTTGTTATAATGGATTGTAGCTATAAATGATTAAGTTTTAACACCAATCATAATTTCAACTATAATTTATTTGTTTGTAAGATCATTACTAAAACTCAATGTTTTAGGATTTTCTATGACTATTTTTATTTATTTATTTATTTTGAATTTTCTAAACATAATTTTTCAAATTCTATTTGTGCAACATATATATACATTGTTTTAGTTGAAATTAATTGATCAATGTTTTAACATATAGTATTTGATTTTAAATATTAGATTTGATATCATAAACTAATTTAGGACCAACACTTTCAGTTGTAATTGACAAAACTATTCTTATTCATATAAATAATTTTTCCAAAAGTGCTAAATCCTCATAATAAAATAATAGAAAAAGAGTGATCTGATCATGCAACATAATAAACTTGTTAATAGAATAAAATAATTTGATGACACAAAATGTAAATTAATAAAAAAAACTTATGGTTGATGAAAGATTATTGAGAAATAAGAATTTTAATTAAATCAATTATAATTAAAGAAAATTAAGAACTTAGCATGTTTGAGAAAAAATCAGAGGTTATTAGTTTGACGATTGAAGAATATACCATCAGAAAATGTCCATAAGCATCGACAACTAAATGTTTGAATAACATGACCTAAAAAGTTTTATTCAGATTTCATAAAAATGTTAGCAGTCTATCTTGTTGAAGACTTAACGTATTTATAAACTTTTTAATGACTAAAACAATCGTCCAAATTAACTAACTACTCATTATTATTTAAATTAAGAAGTCCACCATAGTATTTATTTAATAAATTGTAAAAATATAAACAACTAAAGACCCACTACTTAGGAGCCACTCGATTGAAAAGCTCTTAGACCATTTCAATGTGAAATCTTCTCGATTGGATGCATAAGATTAAAAGCACTATTTAGAAATTAGGATATAATTTGAACCACTAAATCTAAATCAAGATTTGATTGTTAGATTTATCTCTTGCATGTTGATAAAACATGGACGGTGAGATCTCAAATTTATTTTATTAGACAGATGATCTAAATAGGTGTTTTTAAAAAAGGATGAGATTAGAATTATTTGATCACATAATTGTGCGATTGGATGGTAAAAACACTCGCACAATTTTTAGTACCAACTTGTGAAACGAATATAGGATTTTTTAGTCCTACATTGAATAAATGATGGATTATTATAGATTTTTTGGAGCTTTCCTAATTTGAAAATTTTTCATTTTTTTGGTTTTTCTACCATTTACTATGCTTTAAATGTATGTTATGTTTGGATTCTTGACTTATGAATGAATCAAAATTGTTCGATATATTTGGGAGTTATTTTATCGACATGATAAACATTATTAGCTGTATTCAAGCACTGTACTATAACTGACACTTTTGGTTTTTTAAATAATATATTTTTATGTTGTTTTAATTACAATACTATTTTTTATAAAATAATTTTAATAAATAAAATACACTTTTTGCAACAAGTTTTGGAAAGAGAATTTTCCAAGATATGATAAGAGAAAAAATTATTCTTGGTTAGTAAAGATAAGATCAAGATTTTTTTAGAAACCTAATTCTTTTTTAAGATTAATTAAAATAAGACTAAATCTTTTTACCTTGTATGATCGATTTCAATCAAGCTTAACATCTAATCAAAAGAAAATTAAAATAAATAAAATAAAATTTAAAATAAATCTCTTTTTTAAATTCAAACCATAACTACCCTTCTTTTTTAACTTCTTTTATAAACACAAGAATAGGTTTTCTAAAATTTACAAATATTCTTTAACAGATTCATTAATAATTTTTAGGATTTTTTATCATCAAACAAAGTACCATGACTGTGGGTCATTAACATAACACATTAAACCATCAAATACACTATGAAATTATTGTAAAACTATTGACTATCATTTGATATTGATGGTCTCTTTTCCACAACACTTTTCGACCATTCTATCTATTTATAGGACAACTTGCTAACCACTTGAATATTGTCTCATATGCCCAAATGCTTTACCATTACAAAACTCTTATTTGGTCTAGTGAAATATTATTAAGAATATTAAATGTCTTGTGTGACATAAGTATTAACTTGGATCGTGACTAATTTTCTTAGAAAATTAAATCCACCTTGAAGAGGTGACGAACCTTTCTTCCTAAAAAAAGCATCATACAATCTCTTCATGAAACTTGTTCCTTCTCCTTCCTTAAAGGCACTTTCATAATTATCTAATTTTTCTACCTCTTCCTAGCCTTTACAATTTTTTCCAATCCCATCCCAATTATAATATCTTTGTTATTGTTGCTTTCCTCTCAATACTCTCCTTATATGGTACATAATTTTTATTTTAGTAGATATCTAGCATGACCAAAACCTTGTAAAGGTTACTATTTCTAGCACATTCTATTGAAAATGACTTATATAAGTTTTTCAACAAATTTAAAAAAACAACTCCAAGTGTCATTTATTTCGATAAATAATTCATATATTTCAAAATTCATTTGGCTCTTTTATTATTTTTCGTTAAAAATTCCCAGAGAATTAAATTAAGATTTCTTTTAAAAAGTTTTTGAATTGTTTTATGACATCCATTTCAATTTGAAGAATAATTATTATTTAGGGTTCATTTTCATTTGTTCTACCATATTTGACTTCTCATCTATATTATTAGTTGCTTCAAACAATATTTTTTTATGATATTATAAAAAATATACCTACGAAAATTTAATTTAATCACATTCAAAATAAATTTTAAATTCATTTATATTTATTCTAATAATATTAAAAACTCTCTTGAAGTTTATTCAATATTTTGTAAACTTCCCTTCATATAAGAATTTAATCGTTCAAATTAAAAAAATATTAGGATGCCTCCAAATGAACTCTTCATCTACTTCTGTAGCAATTACAAGTCAATATAACTTATCCATTGTACATTCGTTATGGGTTGAACTACGTCATTGTTTTCTTGAATTCCCACATTATGAACCCCAGTGGCCTTTTCTCATGAAATAATCATGGATGCACCATCATGCTACTTTGATCATTTTTAAATATATAAGTAGTATTAGCAAGAAATTTTATTAAAACTAAAACAAGAAATTAGTATGTTCCCTGGCTAATGATAACAACAAACCTATCTTGAAAGTAATGTAACAATTTATTTCAATAATGTATAAAGGCACAAAATTCCTTGTCTTTAATTATCCTCATTTTCCAAATATTATAATGCATTTTATTAGACTTACATTTAACAATACATGATCCTCCTCTTAACAATCCACTTTCTTTATTTTGTTATCAAAACTTGCTTGGAGCAAACCATTTCATTATTAACTGATGCTTTGAATAAGTGGATCTTCTTAATAGTTTCTAAAATCATATCTATATCAAGAAGGGTATTGTTAATTAATTAATATTAATATAACAATAATAGCACCATATATTATATAGTACTATATAAGTTGTCATCTTGGTCCTAGTGTAACAATTTTTATTGTAAGCAAATTAATTAAAAGTCAAAAACATATCCTAACTACGTCAGCAACTTAATTTTTATAGACTTAATATATTATTAATTATGCTAAATATTCTCTTTCATTGACTTTTATTTTAGCTTTGGATGCTATTTTAAACATTAGTTTCTTTAATATGCATCACACAACCTTTTAGAAAAGTATGATATAAGTTTGGAATCCTTAGCTAATATAGTAGTTTTGGGGATTCAATATAAGACTTACTATTTTGTCAGCAAAAGTTTTACCGATTTGTTTTTGAAAAGAAAGTTTCTTAATAGGTAATATATTAATTTTTATTGTAAAAAATCTCATTTTTCAATTTGGTTTAATTTAACAACTCTACCTAAAACTACTTTGCTTTTAATCTACATCACATCACCAAGCAAGCTTAAGATAATAATCTCTTGCTATCAATATGCCAGAATGACAAATGTAGTAAAGTTCATTCAATTTGATATGGATATAACATATATCATTCAGTTATATTTGGTGCATCTATGTTATATACCAGTCAATTCTTATCTCCTTATTAAAACATTAGTAGCTAATTAGGATCTCAAAATTATAATGCCATAATAATTTAGTAATTCTAATAATCTAAATGTTTGAATAAATTTATTAGCAAAATAATTATGAATAAAATATTATATGTAGATTACAATAATAACAAACCAAAATATGAGAACTTAGGCATATTTGGATAGGGTTACAACAATAAGTAGACAGATATTGGCGATTAGAAACCAAGATAATGGAGGCCATCTCTCTATAATATTCTTCAAATAAATAAACCCATATGCTATTTAATAAGGAAACTTAGCTGTAATGGAATCTACTGAAGCGGTGTTTCATTAAATTATGCTTCGAAACAAAGAGGTAAATTTAGAAGACATAGATGACTTTGGAAAAGTAAAATTGGTAGACAAAAAAAGATCCTGGAATGAAAAACTTTATTGACTTCTACTAAGACATTTTTTTAGGTTGGGAATGTAGATAGAACTTTGTTCAACAAGGATTGTGCTAATTAATTTCTTCAAGTCCAACATTACTTAGATGATACCATATTTGGATCAACAAACTATGAAGAATGTGAATGATTTTGTAAGCTTGTGGGTGTAGGATCTGAGATGAACATAATTGGTGAGGTTTCTTATTTTCATGAATGCATGTTAGGTAGGATGAGAAACGTATCCTTGTTCTTGAAAAAATTATATAAATGATATGTTCAAACATAAAAAATAAGGAAATGCTTGCATCAATGAAGTTAGTAGAATGAAAATCACTTTAGAGATGTAATTTTAAGTGACCTCACTTTTGGAGTAGAAACCAAAGCCTCTCTTTAAAAAGAAATTATATATGGTGCATTTGTTTCAAAATTTGTACCTCAAAGTATAAATAAAGCATTAAGCAAAGATTTTTCTTATTTTGCCATGATAGATGGTTTAAACTTGTTTGTGGGAGTGAATGTTTGGGAATTAATAGAAAGTCTAAGTGACCAAATTATTGTGGCAAAAAGTGGGTACTCAAAAATAAAAAAGTAAATGATAGTGCGGTTACATTTAAGAATAAGGGAAAGCTAGTGGCAAAGGGTTATAATCAAGTATGACTAAACTTGGAAGGAATACTTTCACCATTGGAAAGGCTGAAAGCTACAAGGTCATTTTTATCTTTTTTTATACAAGTTTTTTTTACACTATACCAAATGGATTTTACGAGCACCTTCATAAATGTTGTTATTTAAGAGAAAGTGTATGTGGGATAGTTTGATTGCATTCAACATTTTCTTCATAAAAATCACGTCCATAAGATAATGAAAGAATGGTATGAATTACGACAAGAACAAAGATTGTGTTTTCAACTACATAGTAGATTTCTAGTCAAACATTATTTTAGGATTGGAATGTAGATAAAAAAACCAACTTAGACTTATGTGAATGATTTAGTAAGGTTATAAATGTTTGATTTGACTTGAACATAATGGGGAAGGTTAATTTTTTTTTTGTATTAAAAGTTAAGTAGGATAAAGGTACCCTTGTCTCCAAAATAAATTATAGAGATGAGATGTTAAAATTGCATGATCTTGGGAACATCAAATGAATTTTGACTTTCAAGATTCCCTACCATACTATTGAATAAACACAAGAAAGGTAAACCAATAGATTTTAAGGCATACTAGGTAATGACACATTCTTTAATTTACTATTAGAAGACCTAACATAGGCTTCAGTGAGGGACTTTTTTGATCAATTTTTATGAGGACCCAAAGACTTCCAACATGAAGTTATAAAAAGTGCATTTTAATAATAGCTTCAAACAAAGGTATTAAGGTTTTGGTAACAAAAAATTGTGTTATATCATGTTCTCATAGGACATGGCTACAATGATTATGTAAGTTTTTAAAAACATAAGAAATGCATTTTAGGTGCTTGATCGCTTTTAGCACCACATAAACTAATGATCTAGCAAAAAAAATGTGGAACTATTCTTTTAGGAAAAAAATGAACCACAATATATAACATTGAGGGGATTTTTAGTAAAAAGTTTTTTCTTGAGAAGCAAATTAGATTATATCGTATTACATTTACATAACATTCCCTAAAAATATAACAATTTGAATGCTTTTTCTCAAATTCAAAACCTTATAAATTACTATAATATTGAACAAATTGATTTTAGGCAACATTTCATCCTGGACTACGTAAAATTAAATATAATAGGCATTTAATTTGTTGGTAACAACTTGCAACAAGATAGCACCATAACAAAGCTTCTTGGTAAAGATTTATTCCATAGAATTACAAGTCCTTTTTTTGATGACAAAATGGGGTGAAATTAAGCTTGTTTTTAAGGGAAGTTTCTTGAGCAAAAGGGATCTGAAGGTTTGTGCTTTAATTACTTCCAAATCTAGCTTGACTTGATAATATCTAGCAAATGTTTTTTTGCACTACATTCAATTACATTATCATAAACTTTGATGGTAACTCATCATAAAAAAAAGAGGTTGTTGGTCCCATGAGCAATTCTCTATGATATTTTGAAGTTGATGGCCTTATTAAATAGCACACCAATTGATTATAGCATGTAGATATGATAGGCAAAAAATATTGTTATGACATTAATGTCAAAAGAACAAGTCAAATAATTGAATATATGGAAATAATTGTGTGTGGAATAAGAATGGAAAGGATTTTGGCATGGTCAAGAAACCAAGTGTTTTTTTGTTGTAAAATGAGAGGAAAAATGAATAATAAGAGAGATAAATTTTATGTTTAGCAAATCTTTTTTTTCCAAAAAATAAAAGAGAAATTTTTTTAGTTTAAAATAAAGTTTTTTCATTAAACTTATTGACAAAATAAAATTGTTCAATCATAAACAAAATGTATAAAAGATTTTTAAGTGGTTTGATAAAGACTTTTGCCTACATCCACCCCCAATCCATGAACAGGCTTCTACTAACTACTTCCTTTTGTTGAAGCTGATAGAGTTAAAACAAATATATATCGGTGCTTTAATGAGATACAAAATTTTATGAAATTTAGGCTATATGAAAAAAATTGAAACTTTACAATTTTTTCTTACAAAAGTCCATACACCTTTAAAATTTTTAAACAAGAGTAGTACTTCTAATGAATGAAGAGATGCTACTAGGAAATAAAAAAATTATAATGAGAAAAAGTAGGAGAAATGGAGCTCGATGAAAATCCATAGCTCAAATAATTACATGGAAATGCCTTGCTCACAGTTTGAACTTTACTTGGACATGTATGAAAAATTTCTTGTTTGATTCAATAGCTCCAATAATTACATTTAAATGCGTTGCTCCCTATTTTTAATTAAAACAAAGAACTCCCAAAATAACTCTCACAACAACTAAAATCTATTTTTTAGAAAGCTAGCAATAACAGACGGAGATGATGGTACAACTACATCCATTTAAGTGAATGGAGTGGTAACCATCCGATCAACTTAAATGATAAAGGCTCTAGATTTAGTCATGACAAGATAAGATTTAGATAGTTGCATTCAAAAGTTTGGCAAACAGAAATGATGTTCAGATTACAATTCACATATGAAAAGAGACTCTCAATCATTCGATCAAAAATTCTGGATAAACGACTTTAGAATGATAACTATTCATAAATATGAGTGTAATCTGGACAGCTCGATTACAAAAACACAAAATTAGCTAGTGCAGAAATTTCAAGTTTGGAAATACCTTTTTTTTTGTTTGATATTGTAAAACAATTGAAGTATTCTACACATAATATACATCAACTGCATATTACAATAAGCATAATGATTTGGGAAATCCCAAGTAATAACGCAGGTTGTTAGTGGTTATGTATGGGTTTAATCTTATTCGATTTTCTTAAACAAATTAAAGAGTTTGCATTGACTCATTTCACCTAAGCCTATTCATAAGCAATGCCTACAACAAATTAACCAAGAGACCACAAAAGTAACTTGACATAATCAATGCTTGGGCTAGACTCATTTCAGATTCGATAAGGTTCCTGGCTCTTTGGGTTGCTACTCGCTATTTGGCCTAAGCTCTTTGGAGTTAATATTGAGAATGCTTATGAAAAATATAATAATAATGATAATAATAATAATAATAATAATAATAATAATAAGTTATAATAAAATTTTTTTAACTTTTATAAGATTTTCATGAACTTCAATTCTATCAAATAAAATATAACTTGAACCAAAGTCAAATATGTATAAAAAATGATTACCCTATTTGCCATAATTATGAATAAATTAAAAATTTAACATGCTTATTGTAAAAATTCAAAAATGAAGTTATTTTTGGATTAGCCTCTCTACAAAGACCATTGTCATTAGCTCCAAAGTCAGTAGATTGAGCCATCAAATAATATTCAGTGTTTATGTTATAGTTCTTACCCCAACAAATCTATATTGTTAGAATTCTCCATGAAATCTAACTAAAACTATACTAAGTTCAAAAAAGTAATAGTAAATGCTTAGTTTTTTATCATCATATTAAAAGGAATAATAATCATCCCCAGGATTAAAAAAATAAATCTAAAATAAAATATAATAATAACGAAAAAATTAAATAATTTAATATTCAACATTGTAGTATATGCCTTATCTGATAGCCCATACTTCTCTTGAATTATCACTTACCTCACCCTTGATTCTAACACTTAGTTTTATCTATTTTTGTAATAATTCAAAGGGGTTAATGAAATCTAAGCTTAATCTAAGTTTATTAAATATTTTGATAGCTAATGGATCAGTAAAAATATCAACTAGTAAAATAGACAATAGTACAAATGACAACAAAATTATTTTTTTCACATATACTCTCTAATAAAGTTAAATTTTATATCTTTTTTTCTTAGCATTGAATGGAGTATTTAGATAAAAAAATTGTATTTAAATTATCACAAAAAATTAGAATTCTATAAATTGTAACCCATAAATCTAAACATTATTGTTTCATCCATAGAACTTAAGTTACCCATGAAACTTTAACATTTTTTCTTACAAAATTTCTTACACTTTTAATTCTTGAAACAAAGGTGGTATTATTAATGAATGAAGAAGATGTTTTTAGTAAATGAAAAAAATTATTATGAACAAAGGAAAGAAAAATAGAGACTGACTAAAATCTATTGCTCTAGTAATTGTGTAAAAATTTATTGCTCATAGTTTGAACTCCATTTCAACTCGTATGAAAACTTTCAAATCTAATTCAATTATTTTAATGTTTTTTAAATTATTTCTAAGTATATTTGAAATAAAAAACTCAAAAAATAAATCCCAATTTGCTAGAATCTGCTTTTCAGAAAGCTAGTCGATATAGACAAAGAAGACGGTACAACTACCATCCGATTAAGCAAATGAAACTATAATCGTCGAATTAGGTTAAATGATAAAGGGCCTAAATCTAATCACAATGAGATAGGATGCAAATTATTTTACTTGAAAGTCAAATGGATAATAATAATGATTAGAGTCTTGTTCACTTAAGAGGAGAGATTCTCAACCATTTGATCAACTACTATGGACGAACAACTATAGAAAATTAACTTTCTTAAATATGAGCATGATCTAGACTGTTCAATTGGAAAAATGCACATTAGTGTAGAAAATCCCAAGTTCTTTTGATAACTTTTATTTCATCTAACTTTTTGAAACATTTGAAGTGTTTCATGCTTATATTTCTCCTAACCTGATTCATAGGTAATGCATTGAATCGATTAACCCAAAGACAGCAATAGTAAACTGACTTTACAGATACTAAAGCTTAACTCATCTTAGATTTGATTAGTTCTTGGCCTGTGGAGGTGCTTAAGGTGCATGCACCAAGATGGTATGAGTAACTTGATTAGAGCCCTTTGGGCTCAATAGTTGGGTGTGCTTAAGAAAAAAATATTTTTTTATAATAATTAAAAAATATATATATAAAAATATTTGAATATTTCTAAGATTTTCAAAAACTCAAATGCCTTCAAATGAAATACAACTTAAACTAAATTCGCACATACATACAAGATTGATAGTTTTATTGCCACTATTGCAAAAAAATTAAAGGTTTAGCATGGTAACAAAAAATATTTTAAATAAAAATTCTTTGTAAATTTTCCACTCATGAAATATCATTGTCCTCGACTACGAAGGTAACAGCTTAAGCCATCAAATTGTAATCACTATTTATGATATAGTGTTTAATCCAACAAAATCTAGTCCTTACTAAGCTAAACAAGACATCAGTAAACACTCGGGTATAAAACATGAAGTATGTGAAAGAAAAATTTATCATAAAAGCTAAAAATAGAAGTAATTGAAATTAAAAAATTATAAAATAAAAAAATTAAAAATGGAAAAAACTATGAAACAATTTTAAAAATTAAAACTATTTATAAAAGTTTTGAAAATAAATTCTTGTTTGACACAACTGGAAAGGGTATTTTATATATGTTTTTATTATGATATTTGATTTACTCTCTTCTACACATTTCTCTCATTTGATATGTTTATCATTTTATTTTTCATAGAACAATTTTATTGTATTATTTAGCTAAGTTCATTAGTTCGTTCACTCTATATTTTAAAATATTAAAATATTAAATATTACTTATTATTTTGTCTTTTAAATTTTTTTATTGACGCATTAAAAGTATACATCTAAGCAAAATAACTTTTAAAGTAGGATAGATTTACAAAATAGCATTATCTTCATAATATTTTATTTAGTATTTTTATTTAAAAAATATTTTAGCAAATAAATAATACCTATGTTTGTTTTGTCTTTAATTTTTAGTTACATGCAAATATTGCAAATAGTATCATATCTTATTCTTTTAATTTTCTTAAAATACATTCCGTACATCGTTGATGCACTAGAATATTTGTTCTAAGATCTCATATAAAAGAAATTTATTTTGAGATTTATTAGGAATTAGTTTTTTAATATTTTGAAAATTGTTCAAACATAATGTTTTATACATTTTTATGTTTTTATTAAAATAAAAAATATTATTTTTTATTATAAAGTGAGATTCAATAGTTAAAATATCTAGAGCTTTTTTTATAATGTATGAATAAAAAAATTAAAATTTTATTTGAGAGGTAAGAAAATGTAAAGAAAATAAAAATATAACATAAATAAACGAAGTAAAATATTATTAACATAATATAATAATTCTAGCATTTGATCAATTTTCACTTTTTTTATCTATTCTGCAAGCTAGGCAAGCTTATAATTGTTCCAATATAATGGGATTTGTCAAGCGAAGATAAGCAAACTTGTTGTAACAAAATTTCTATACTAATAGAAATTATAAAGAAAATAATTAAAAAATTTTCGTAATACTAGGAAAATAAAATTTATTGTTAAAATTGTGAAAATTTTAAATAGCAAAAGCTAAAAAAATTATTTCGGATATTAAACATATATATTATTCAAATTATATATGATATAAACAACAAATTAACAATCATTATAGACATAAGGAATAAGCAAATGGAAAAAATTGAAGAAAGTAAGAAAAACAAGAACACAAAATAGATAATTTCACAAATATATTCATAACACAACATCAATAAAATTTTCCAAGAAAACATGTTTTGCCAAAAAAAAGGGTGGAAGAAATATTTTTAGAAGCCACAAAAAGAAAATAGTAGGACCTATAAAATATTTAAAAGTAATAAAAATATTATGTACAATTTATTATAAAATCTCACACATATGTTGAGAAAATAAAAATTAAAAAAATCGAAACAAAAAAAAATAAAAAATAAACTTTTGTTGGTTATTAATAATAATTTAATATTACATTTGTTAGAGAAATATAATATTTAAAAATATGAAAAATATTTTATTACAAATAAAAAATAAAACAAAATTGATCGAGGAAAAAGGTAGCATGTGAATTTGTTAACTACTTTTAGATCTTTCCATTATGGCACCACGATAACAAAAAATGGACAAAGTTTAAAAGAAAAAAAGCAAGGCCAATCTAAGTATGAAAATGTTAACCTCCATGTATCAAAAACTATCCTTGCACATAAATCATCATAAAAAATTAAATTGTATAGTTTTGATCTTCTAACAAAAATCCCTATACCGTCATTATTAAACCACATAATATAACTTGTCTTATATCAATTAAACAAACAAAGAGTTTACACACATTATATATTTACACTGCTAATGTATTTATTGAGTTAAACATTTATTTTAAAAGTGTGACTAATAATTTTATCCAAAACTATTCATATACATAAGCAAATAAACTTTTATGCTTAGTATTATATTTTCATTTAGAAACAAAATTTTTTTTGAAGTAACACAAATTCAACATGTTTCTCTTTTGATGCCTTATTTAGAATAAGCATAAGATAAATAAAGTCAAGAAAAAAGATTTCAAAAATGTAATACATAAAAGATTAATTACTATAATGAGTAAAATTGGGAAGACATTACTCAAATATGACAGGTTTTATTTAGATTTCACATATGTGGATAAATTTTTGAAACTTCTTCAAATTTTTATTTGTGTTAAAGAAAGTGAAAACTTCACTATTGTGCTTATCATTGATGAAATTTAAGCATGAGGTATTTAATAGTTAGACTGATGTTTTATGTCGTGGAAATTACTTTATCAAAATGCTAAACACCTACTTAACACAACTATGTTCTTCCAAGTATAATATAAATGCTGCTATGTAAATCCTTCACACCAAATATTATGACAGAAATTTTGCAGTTGATCGTAATACAATTTTTTGGAGCGTCTTAAACTTTATTGGATTTATCAAATTTCATTGAAATGATTATAAAAAGTGCAATAGGATTAATATTTTTAGATGTAAGTAACCAAGGTAATTCCTATTAAGTAATAATATTCTCATTAATAAAAAATTTAGCTTTCCAAAAACTTTTAATATTAAATATAGTAAGAGTGCACATAGTAGTCAAATGGATTCTGATTGTAGATTAAGTAATATAATAAAATAAATGAGTAGCGTGAATAATTTTATGGTTTTAGTATAATGGTAATACACGTAACTAAAACATAATTTTAGATGCTCATTTTTAGTACATTGAAAGGAAGGGATTGTGACTTTCAAGAGTAACATCTTTTCATAAGATAACACTAGATTGGCTAAGAATTTTGTAATCTAATTTAACAAACATAAAAATAAATCTAATCTTCTCAAAATATACCTAATGTAAAAAAACTAGGCCACTAGTGGCATAAGAATTAAATCAAAATATGGTAAAATTTCTTTGAAATTTTTTTTTTAAAACATGCATTCAAATAAGGCTAGAAATAACATAGAAAGAGGATTTGACCTTTGGTAAGCCATGTTTAATTTCAATTTATGTTGAAGTTGCTAGATGTAATTACTTTGCTATGTTAGTCACTAGTTTGGGGGAAAAAGAGACGAGTCACTTGCGACTATTACTCTCTTGTGATCTACTTGGTCAACATGACATATAATAGTGTTGTGCCACATAAACAAGATAGTGGGGCTAAGGGTTTGGTTGCTAAAATACTGCTACTTAAGAATTATTTGAAGAAAGCTTATAGTAATGTGTTGACATCATATATGTAGTAAAAATGCAATGATTAAGGGCCATAATAAAGGATGGAAAAAAATTCGAAAAATGAGGAAAATGCAACAAAGTGTGACAATGCAACAAGTAGTGGTTGTGGATAATCTTGTTTATTTGAATAGCATAAATTATACTTTGACAAGAAAATATTGATAGTCAAGGTTACATATGATAGGAATCTTATAGTTGGACTCTAATTTAGCTCTAATTCTATTAATAAGAAAAATAAAGACGGAAGAAAAAAGGTAAGGAAAGGAAGGGTAGAATATGCCTTCCACTTTTTCAGTCTATTTGCAAACTAGATCTCCATAATAACAATGATGATATTAAATGTCAAAATTAAAAATTTCCATTTTTGGTAAAAAAAAGTCTTAATACTAAAAGAAAAATGACAAAGACACCACAACATAAATAATTGATGCAAACATTAAAATATTTGTAAACATTTTAGCCTTATACCTAACTTTTTATAGTATATTATAAACTTACATTTTTAAATAACCAAGAAAAATGCTTATATGGCTATTAGATAACCTTATAGTGTCTCTTATCTTGCACTAAAAATGTTCTAAGCGGAGGAAAGGTATAATATAGGATAACCAAATTTAAGATCAATACACAAATTGAGGTGAATAAGAAATGGAGCTTGAAAACTTATTGCTGATGATCTAAGCGAACTCTTATACGAAAGTATATAGAAAAAACCAAAGTTTGAATAAAAGGAAATGTAATAGAAGACAAACCTACTCCGTTCTTCAAGAGTATGAATATGCACAAAATTACCTTCATGACTAAGAAATGACACAGCCAACTATTAATCTCAACATTCTAATTACATAAAAGCAATATTTATGTAATAATATGAATCCATTGAGCAAACAACAACTTAATTTCATCAATTCACATAAATACATAAAACTAAAAGCGACATTTCATGGAGAAAAGGAAAAATTAGCCAACAAATTTAATAGGCCTCTTCCATCTCAACCATGAGCCATATTCAACAAGATTTCGTGGTGCAAACCAATATTACATGATGACAATATTTCACTTTTTATTGACTTGCTTTGTAATATTCCAAATGTTTAAATTGATTCTCAATTATCATTTTATGATATAAGTTAGTATTCACTTTCATAATGAGAATAATTTTTTAAATATGTTCACACAAGGTTTTATCATATTAACTATTCCATTTTATTAATGATTTTTCGGTGTTATGAAATGTTTAATTTTTTTTGCAATGATAACTTTTATTAGCATGTATTATTTAGAAAAATTTTCCAAGTATTTGTTGAACTAATATTTTATATTAATGGCATCTCTATTTCCTATGATTTTAATTTTTTTTTGCTTATAACACATATCATTATTAACTACTTGCTAAAATTAAATATTGTTTAAAAAGTTTATTTCTTTTCTTGTAATAACATGTTTATGATACATCTAATAATTCGAAAACTATTTGATAACAAGAAAATTTGTATATGTTCTCTGCTTGTATATAAAAAATTAGTATTTGACATGTTATGGATACTGGCATAAGGATCATAGATTTTTCATTATCTACATAACATTACATATGTTTTCTTTTCTTATTATTTTTATTTACATTAAATTTTTTTTTCTTATTTATGAAAATTCTAAATTATTTTATAATAACTATTTTAGTCTTTTAATATTTCATTTTTTTTCATATGGATCAAATAATACCTATGTTATTGGCCTCTTATGCACCATGACTTAAGTTTAAGTTTAGTTGATTATAATATTAATAAAGTAAGCCACTAACAAGTTTGTCTAGTCAGTCACATTATGCTAAAGCTATGTGATCTACAGATAACACTTTAGTGAATTAGAGATTAATTCAAAAAGCTTAAAATGAAGTACAAATGAACCTCAAATTAGGCAAATTCAAAATCATAATTGAAGCAATAAGCATGCTCAAAGCGACTACTCAACAACAGATCATGATCATTCATGATACTAAGACAAGTTTTCAATTTGCAAAAGAAATGCAAATTGAAGTTAGAAAGAATCGTGGAGGATTGAAAGAAAGAAAGTTCCTTCTCAATCTCAAAAAATCAAGAACAATTTTGGAAAAACATTGTGTGGAAATTTTCCAAAATTTATCATATATCATTAAATTTGCATGTATGATGTTTTTAAAAATATGTCAATACACATCATTTGAATATTTTCACACATCGCTCATAAAATGGTTTTAAAATATTTTAAAATCCAGTTATTGCAATGGCAGCAAACATGTACTGAAGAAACTTTATTACATAGACACACAAAGATATAAGGTAGTTCGAGTAATTCTTAAGCAAGCATAAATTTAGGGTGCATCCAACATATGTCTATGAACCATGTGTACAATAAAGAAACATTTCTTCAAATAATTGTACAAACCTATGCCACAAAACAATTGATAGTACATTGTTATATATGTGTTGAAAGTAAGGATAAATGCACATAAGCAAGATGAGGCATATAGACACTATTCCTAACATAAAGTATATCTAGCTCACTATAAATTATTAATCAAAAGTAAATATGATAGTGGTAAACAATAAATTTGCTTAGCAAGTAGATGTTCTTAGTTAGTTATAAACCTATCTTTGAAAGTTTAATATTAAATTCACAATTAGAAGGGTTTAAATTAACTCCAAGAAAGCAAAACTATTCGAAAGTTTTTATATGTAGAATGAATAGAAAATTTTGGAATTTGTGCTACATAACATTTCTTAATGCAATCAAATACTAATATTCCATCATTAAATTATTTTTATGACATTTAGTTATTTTAAAACCATTGAAGACAACAAAAGCATACAATTACTTAATGGAAGTTTTGTTTAAGTGAAGTAAATTGTTGCACTAAATTCCCTCATCAACCTCATGCATCAACAAAGTTTGCAATAAAGTATTTTTTTACATTTCATATGTTCTACACACGACCCAAATTTTATAGAATCTTATGTATTATGCTTTAAGCAAAGGGATTTGTTTTTAAGAATTATAACTTGATTAGGTTTTAAATACAAACATAGCCATTTTTGTGAGGGTTGAGTCTAACCCACAAAGTCTCATAAAAGTTTGGCAATAACATTGTAAGAGACTGAAGTTCTTTGTGCTTAAGAAAATCCCACAAGAGGGGGGGGGGGGGGGTGAATTGTGATAATTAAAATTTTCTTTCAATTTTCAGTTTCAATTAAAAATTAAATCTTCTAAGCATGAATAAGAAGAAATAGAACACAAGATTTTAAAGGTGGTTCGACACAAAATCGAGCCTACATCCACCATCAACCGATGTCGGGAAAAACGACACTTAAAATACCAAATTACAAGTGAGGTTTTCGTACGGTTCACCTTAAACCTACTTAGGATTTTTCCTACTGCTAATCCTGAACCTACTAGAGTTTTTCGAGGCTCAACTCAAACCCCATGCTTTTGCACAATCTTGGGATGCCCTTACCCCAATGAAAGAAATACAAAAATTGTCAAAACATAAAATAACATTAGGAGAAATAGGACGCACACACGACCGAGAAACGGAGGAATAGCGATTGAAAGATTGTTGAAGCAAAAAACCTCTAATTTTGGAATCCTTCTTGCCGCTTTCTCTTTATGAAATTGGAAGACCGTATTCACTTGATTTTGCTAGAAATCATGATTTGAAACCTTTGGGATCTTAACAAATGTCACCTCTGGAAATTCTTCATTCTTTCCTATTTATAGAGCTTAAATTTGAGCTCTAAAATCACTCCCAATGGCTCTTAAAATCAAGTTGCTATTTGGGTAATGGACGGAAAGCAGCTACCGTCCGATTCGGGCCCAAACACGGCCAGCATAGATTGATTCTCGAATTTACCGTTTGAGATTAATCCCGTCCGTTCCATCTGGGCGGGCTTGATCTAATCATTTGGATTGTGCCAATGTTACCCTGCATGTACTAGTAAAATGTGTGCAGACATAATTAAAATTAAAATAGTTACCTTACTGGTTTTGCATCTTGGCGCATATCTGCACTGCCTGGGTTCAATTCTTCTTTATGTTATTTTATGCTGAATAATCTCAGTCGTCTGATCGTGCTTGCCCTTCATCCTACTTTGATAATTAGATTGGATTTTAGTCCCACATTAGATACAACGTTTCGCCATTGCGCTTTATAAGGCATTCGCGTCAAATTACTCTCGAGCCGCTTTGGTGTTGGCTCCTCCCTTCCCTTGATGAGGATTTCCTCCCCTGGTCGGGTTGACTTGATCTTACACTGTGTATTTTAGCATTACCTCTGGGCTAAATTTGTCGGTTTCTTATTAGCGTCGACAGCAGCCTGAATTGTTCGTGCTCCTTTCGTCGTTGCCTGGGCATGAATTTCTTTGGACTACGCGCTCGTCTTCCAGGTCAGCCCACCATTTTTTTATATTTATATATATATATTTTAATTTATAAAACCTTGGAAGGGCCAGTGGTCGGGTCTGGTCGACCCGCCCAATACTACAGTGAAGATTCCCAAGAGTAACGTTACCATTGCCTACGGGCTAAATTTGCCGGGTTCCTTTCAACGTTGCCAGCTACCTGATTTTGCCGTGCACCATTCGTCGTTGCCTGCAGCTTGAATTCCTTTGGACTACGTGAACGTCTTCCGGGTCAGTGGACCAATTTTATATATATATATATATATATATATATATATATATATATATATATATATATATATATATATATATATATATATATATATATCTTTAGTGATCCTTCGCCGTTGAAAAAAGCGCCTTGAGAAGTGATCCTTCGCCGGCTGATCTGACCCGTCTTGGCATTCGCGCCTTCGTCTTCCTCCCTCTGCCTTCGCCGGCGCCCTTCCGATGGTTGGGACGCCGCCTTAATGGCTCAACCACCCCTCCGCTGGTCTTTCGCCGAGGTTCTCGGCAAGGCCGAGGATTCCTCTCCCTGTCGGATCCGGGGTTCCACCTTCTATAAAGGTGCCCCGGAAGTCACATTCTCGTCGGAGGAGGTGGAGAAGCTGGCGGAGCCGCTCCGGTTCTCGCTTGTCTGTAAATTCTCTCACGGCAGACCTCCCTTGGTCGCCATCCGCTCCGCTGTGGCCAAGTCCGGCTTCCAACACGAAGTCCAGGTGGGGCTTCTGAACCAGCGCCACGTCCTTCTCCGTTTCCTGTCGAAGGAGGATTCCCTCCTCTGCTGGATGAAGAAGGTATGGTTCATCCGCGACTTCCCGATGAGACTCCTTAAGTGGTCTCCATCGTTCCGCTTCGACGCCGAGCCGTCCCAGGTCCCGGTCTGGGTGGCTTTTGAGCAGCTCCCCGTTCACCTCTTCAACAAGGCCTCCCTTTTCTCTATTGCGGTGACGCTAGGGAAGCCTCTGAAGGTCGACACGGCCACGGCGGCCCTGTCCCACCCCAACGTCGCTAAGGTCTGCGTTGAGCTTGACCTGGCCTCTCAACTACCTGACCGGATCCGCATCTCCTCCATCCCCGGGGTGAAGGCGGGAGGCTTCTGGCAACGCGTCACCTATGAGAACCTCCCCCTTTACTGCGACAACTGCTTCACCATTGGCCACGCCCCGTCGGCCTGCAAGCACCAATCTGGCAAGGCGAAACCTAAGGGACAGAAGGTGCTCTTGACTTCGACGTCGGCGTCGACGACTGACAAGGGTAAAGCCCCGGCTATCCAGCCGGACCCCCCAGCCCCCCGGTCCTTCAACGACCCTGGTCAATGTTCCCATTCTTCCGCTCTGCCTGATGCTGAGTCGTCGCTTCCGGCCACCCTTCCCCCTGCTCCACCTCCGCACTGTGGCGTGGGCATCCTGGGCCCGCCCCCTGAATTGGCCCCGGTTACCGTTTCTCCTCCTGCAACCTTTCCTGCGCCCTGCAGGCCTATTCCCATTCCCGCTTCGCCGCCCGAAGAAGGAGAGCTTCTCTCCTCACCGGAATCTCTCGTTGCCAGTTGCCCGGTGTCCCCGACCGGTGGACTGATGGTTCAATTGGAGGATTTTGTTCCGTCGCAAGCTGCGGCTCCTCCTCCCCCTCCCTCTCCCCCTCCTTCCCCTTCCTCGCCGTCCCATATCCCCCGCTCCACTGATGTGGTGGCCAGTGACAACGAATCGAGGTCAACTTCCTCGGTTCCAGATGAACCCTTCCTGGAGCCGCGGTCGAAAGCCAAGAGACGGAAAAAGAAATGGGAGTTCAATCCTGACCTTCCGGTACCGGTCACCAGGAGCGCATCCGGCTCCACCCCCCCCCTCCCCTCTCCAATGATCAATTCGCGGACGTGGAATGTCCGGGGGGTGGCGAACAACGCCACCATTGGCAGGCTCAAGCGTCTCATCTCTTCCTTCTCAGTCGACGTCCTAATCCTTATGGAGCCTTTCATCCGCGGCGACCAAATCCCCTCCGTCTGCCGCAAGCTCGGGCTCGGTGGCGGGCTCTATTCCAACAACGGGAAAATTTGGGTCCTGTGGTCGGATCGATGCTCTGTCCGGCCCATAGGCTCTTCTGCCCAATCCATCCTCTGCCAGCTCTCCGTGGACGGCGCCCCTGCTTCCTTCTTCACGGCCGTCTACGGGTTACATTCCAGAACCCTCCGGCGACTTCTTTGGGAAGACCTCCTGGCCCACTCTTCGTCCATCGGGTCTGACCCTTGGTGGATCTGCGGAGACTTCAATGTCTCCTTGCACTCCGACGACGTCTCTCAGACAGCTCGCTTCTACCGGTCCGCGGCTGAGGACTTTCGCCAACTCATTGACGGCGCCGGGCTCCTCATCCCGCCGGTCTCTGGTAGCATCTTCACCTGGCAGGGGAACCGCAATGGAAAAACCCTCCTTAAACGGCTGGACTACTTCCTCTGCATCCCTCGCTGGCTGGATCTCTCGCCGGACGGCCACATTGATATTCTTCCCCGGACGGGCTCGGACCACGCCCCGATCCTCTTCCGCTCCTCGGTCCCACGCAATCGGGTCGCTCGGCCTTTCAGGTTCCTTAACGTGTGGCTGACCCACCCGAACTTCCTGCAGGTGGTTTCCAAATCCTGGGGGGACCCAATAGCTGCTTCGGGTCTTTACAGGTTCTCGGGTAAGCTCACACGACTCAAGAATGACCTGAAGAGGTGGAACTCAGCCGTTTTCGGCAATGTTTTCGCCAACAAGGCGAAGGCAGAGGCGACCGTCTACGAGGCGGAGCGCCTGCTCGCCTCGGCCCTCTCCCCGGAGGCTGAATCGGCCCTGCGGGTCGCCAATGACAACCTCAACTCTATCTTGGCTCGGGAGGAGGAGTTCTGGAAGCAGAAGGCTGGCCTCCGCTGGCTTCGGGATGGTGACGCGAACACGGCCTTCTTCCACGCTTCCGTCAACGTCAAGCGGCAATCCCTTAAGCTGAATCGCCTGGAGCTCCCCGTCGGCGGTTGGACGGAATCGCATGACCACCTCTGTGACTCCATCACCAACCACTTCATGTCTCACTTCCGCGGCTCGGGCGGATCCACCCAATTGACGTCCGAGCTGCTCCGCCTCATCCCTCGCACCGTCTGCGCCTCAGAAAACTCTATCCTCTGTGGCCAGGTGACTCCTTCTGAGGTAAAATCCATCATCCTCTCCATGCGCGACTCCAGTGCTGCCGGCCCCGACGGCTTCACGGTTCCTTTCTTCAAAGCTTGCTGGGACGTCATCGGCGACGACTTGACTACAGCGGTCAACGACTTCCTGGTCGGCACGAAGCTCCCTCGCTCTGCCGGCGCTGCTTGGCTCTGCCTCATCCCGAAGGGCTCGGCGGTCGCCTCCCTCTCTGACCTTCGACCGATCGCACTTTGCTCGGTCTTCGGGAAGCTGCTTTCAAAGGTGCTGGCTAACCGACTCTGCCCTCTTCTTCCCTCCCTGATCTCCCCCGAGCAAACCGCGTTCATCCGTGGCCGGAACATTGCCGACAACATTCTCTTAACCCAGGAGATGGTCCACCGTATCGACCGCAAGCGGAAGGCTCCCAATGCCCTGTTTAAGCTGGACATCCGCTCTGCCATTGACAGGGTCAGCTGGCGGTTCCTGGATGCAGTTTTGGATGGCTTTGGGTTCTCCCAGCTTTTCCGTCGCCTCGTCGGCCACTCTCTCGACGCCTCTTGGCTCTCTGTACTCATCAACGGCGAGCCGAAAGGTTTCTTCAAACCTTCTTGTGGAGTCAAACAAGGTGACCCCCTCTCCCCTCTCCTCTTCTTGCTTGCCATTGACGTACTCAGCCGCGGCCTCACCGATCTGGTTCGCTCTGGCAAGATAGACAAATTCTCCTCCCCTCGGCGCTCTGCTCCTGTCTCTCACACCGCCTTCGCCGACGACTTCACAATATTCACTTCGGCAAGGAAGGAATCGGTCTCCAACCTCGCCGGCCTGCTCAATTCCTTTATGGAGGCTTCGGCGCTTACCCTAAATCCTTCCAAGTCCATAGTAATACACGGGAAGCTTACCCCAAAGGCCTTGGTTCGCTCCACCAAATCGATCCTGGGTTTTAGGCGTGCTCACCTACCGCTGGCCCACCTGGGCTGCTCCCTCGACAGAGGCCGTTCGAAGTCGATCCACTTCCAACCCCTCCTGGAGAAGATGGCTCGCCTCATCGCCTCGTGGAAAAACTGGCTGCTGTCCAAGGGCGGGAAGAAGATACTCATCAACTCCGTCCTCACGTCGATGTCGGCATATGTGTTGGCGGTTCTCCTCCCTCCGAGAACCATCATCAAAGCCGTCGAACGGCTTCTTTCCAGGTTCTTTTGGGGCGGCAACGACAACTCCAGCCGCCATCACTGGGCGGCGTGGGGCAAGATCGCCAAACCTACGTCTTCCGGTGGCATGGGCATCCGCGATCTTGGCTCACAGGTCATGGCGCACTCGGCCAAGCTCTGGTGGCGCCTCTTCAACGTTCGTTCTCCCTGGGCAGACTTCATTCGGAGCAGCTACGTCGACTGCCTAGACGGAATCCGGTCCTCCGCTGGCGATTCCCCGTGCTGGCGCCGTATGGTCTCGTTCCGCCTTCGGTGGCTTGCCCTTGCGGCGTGGGACGATGACCCGGTCGATCAGACCGGTTCACTGCTCCACCGCATCTGGTCCGGGTGTTGCACCGTGAACCGGTTCGAACCGAACCGGGCGTACACCCTTTTTAACAACCTCTTGCTTCCTCCCCGTCAGCTCTCCTTCCAAAACGACCTCCTCTGGCACCGACTCATTCCTGAGAAGGTTTCAATTTTCCTCTGGCGCCTGCACCACGCCGCCCTCCCCTTCCCAAAAGCTCTAAATCGGATTGGCATCTCGCTCGTCTCGAAGTGTCCCTTTTGCAGCAATCGGGATGAATCGGATCACCTTTTCTGGTCCTGCTCCATCTCCCGCCCCATCTGGACCTGGTTTGAGGTCAAGCTCGACGTCCCCCACTCTTCTTCCACCGACATCTCCAGCTGGTGGGCTTTCAAGACACAGATTAGCTCCTTAGCCTTCACCATTCCAGCCTTCATCTGCTGGACGGTCTAGAAAGCATGGAACGCCGCCACCATCTCTGGCCTTACTGTTTCGGCCAGCGCGCCCTTTTTGGAAATACAGCATCTGCTAAGGAGAGCTTATTTGGCGAGGCGCCGCAAAGACAACATGCTGGAAAACTACTCTCTTTCCCTCTTGGGCCTGTTTTAGGTTTGCCTCCTCCCCCTTGGCATTTCCTTCTTGTGCCAAGTGTACTTTGTGAGGTGGAATATATTTTGTTTAAAAAAAAAAAAAAAAATATTAAATTCTAAAACCCTAGACAGTCCAGTGGTCAGGTCGGGTCGACCCGCCCAATGCTACAGTGAAAATTCTCGAGAGTAACGTTGTTTTTGGGTGTTTTGTGAGAATTTTTGTGTCAACATATTTAATATAAGTGTGCCAAAATAATTTTATAGTATCATAGTATTATAAGTTTTCTAAATGACTATAAAGAGAAATTCATGAAAAATAATTCCTAAATAATTTTAAAAAATCAAATACCAATGTATATACTTTTTGTTAATAAAGCTTGGCCCAAAAATCAAAATTGAATAATTATTACTTTTATAAAATTTTTAAATATTAATACTACTAGTGTGCTACATCGTCTAAAAAATTGGACCATCAATTTTAATAGAAATAAAAAGAAAATTAATTATGAAAGCTGTAGTACATTTCTTCTATTTCCTTGAAGCTTGCCACGACTCCAAGAGCCTTGAAGACCACTATTTTAGACATTTAAAGTTAATGGTTGTCTTAATTTAATATTAACAATTTTTTTTAGAGCAAGCCCATATGAAATATAAATATTTATTCTTGACTCATCAAACACAAGGGTGTAACAATCTCCCCCTTTTGATGATGGCAAGATAAAGTTTTAAATATAAAAATGTGATAAAAATAAAGTTTTAAGGAAAAAATTCTCAAGGAGGAAATTAATAATTAACATGCTCCCCTTATCTTAATGCTTCCCCTAACTCCTAACTATTCTCCCATTTTGACATCACCAAAAGGGAGTGAACCTTATGCAATGTGTAAAATTCCTAATTGTTTCTTTAATGTTTGAAATTGCTACGATGGTATAGGTTTAGAAAAAAAAGGCCAATCCAAGCTTAGGGGCAACATACTCTGATTTGAATAATCTTTTGGCCACTTGGTGTCAAATAAAGTGATATCTAACATCTATGTGCTCAGTCCTAGAATGATGAACTTGATTTTTAGCTAGTGCTAATACTTTAGTTTTATCAATTTTAATAGCTGTGACCATAGTCTTGAAGTTGTTATCTTATTTGCAATCCTAAAAAAAATATTTCTACCGTCATTCTCATTTCAAATAATGTCCTAATGATCAAATCCTTTAGATGCGAGGTTGCAAATTTCCATCATCTAGATAGATTATTTATTTTTTGACTTCTAGATTGTCTAATTTTTCTTCATTCTTACTCAAATCTAAGTTATTTACTAATTTTATTTTATTTTTAAATGTTTCTCACTAACTTGTTGGATAGACTCATCAAACACAACATGTATTGTTTCCTCTACCCTATGATTCTAGATTAAAGACTCTATATGCTTTTTTAATAAATGAATACCTAATATGTGGACTTTTATTTTCTCCTTAATTTTGATTATATATGGTGTAAAATCTAAATTAGAAGTATACTACTAAATTAAATCATTAATATAAGTTTTCTAAATGTCCTAGACTATCATAGAATGTCTCCAACTATTTTGAAGACCTTTTCTTCTAGTCTTCTAAGTTCTACTCTTGGAAACCCAAGCAAACTTGGGTTGAGCACTAAATGGAGCTTTCATGTTCTCATTCTTAACAATCCATCTAAAATTTTATTCCTGTGCATACATATTTTTTCTAAAAAAGCAATCTTTCATAGTATATACAAGTTTACAACAATAAAAGAAAACCATATTTGATGGCCTAAGCAAGCTTACGTATTTAGGTTTTTTTAAAATGAAAGACATGTGCAAAAAAATAATCATGTGAAGTTTTTCTTACTCTAGCATGCTCAAAAAATTGTATTTTTCCTTTCAAAACAAAAATATCATGCTTCAAAAAAGTATTTCAATAATAAGGGAAGCCTTTTCATCACATATATATTGATTTTCTATCTTTTTCTTTTCATCTTCTATCATAACAAAATCAAACAATTCAACTTTTTTTTTGTAAACCGTTTTAATTTTTTATGAGCACTCATTAAAGAAGTCAAGGCGTTCATAATTTCAATATAATTACTTTTAAGAATATATCTTGTCCAAGAGCTTACATCATTTTCTTCTTCTTCTTTACATGAGGATGTTTAAGAGGTCTCATTTGCCATAAAACAAATCATCCTTTCTTCTCCTCTACTTGAGCTTGAAACATCCAAATCTTTAGATGCACTCCATGTAGCTCGAAAAGTTTTCTTTTTCTTCAAGCACTTCTTCTTTTTCTCCTTCATATGCTTGTCTTTAAGTTTTGGACATTTCGGTTTAATATGACCGGTTTGACCACACACAAAACAAGTTGGTGGCATCTTCCTCTCCTTATTGCTCTTCTTCTTCCATTTCCTATTTAGAAAACTTTTTGCCAAATTTTTTGCTAAACCAATAACATGAGAACTTACCTCATCCTCCAAATCCATGGAAGAGGCAGAAGTGGAATCCGAATCATATTTGGTGGCTTTAAAGGCCATGGGTTTTTCCTTCTTCCTTTCATGCTTCAACTTGCTTGTAGAAGCCTCTTCCATTACTCTCCTTGTCATCTCTATTTCGACTGTGAGAGGTTCCCCAAGGAGTTCATCCAATGAAAGTTTGTTGATATCTTTGCCTGCTTTAATAGCCATTGCAAGGGGATCATATTCCTTCGGAAGGATTCTCAACATTTTTCTTACAAGATTACCATTTGAGAACACCCTCCCATGATTTGCCAAGCCATTTGTAATATCATTAAATCGTAAAAGCATACTTTTAATACTCTCATCGGGATTCATTCTAAAAAGTTCATGGTCATAGGTGAGGATGTTAATTTTTGTCTCTTTCACTTGTGAGGTGCCCTCATAAGTTACTTAAAGTTTTTTCCACACCTTAAATGTCGTATGCAAATTCATGATTTGTGTAAACTCACTAGGAGAAATGCAATAATGAAGATAATTCAATGCCCTAGCATTTAATTGAGCCAATCTTTTGTGCTCAACATTAAAATCACTCAAAGGCTTGACTTCATTAGTAGAAGAATTTCTAAGAAGTTCACAAGGCTTAGTCATAACTTCCCATAATTCTAAATAGATTGATTGAATAAAAGTTCTAAAACGATTTTTTCAATACAAGTAAAATTCTCCTTTAAATAAGGGAGGTCGATTTGAAAGAAAACCTTCACACAAAGATGTACTCATCTAAACCAAAGAAGAAGCCATAAAACAAAAAATCTCAAAACCACAAATAAATTAAGAAAACAAACTTTATCTTAGCACAAAAGGATCTCCCACGTAATGTTACGTAAATCGGGATTCCTCGCTCTGATACCAATTGAAGTTCTTTGTGCTTAGGAAATTCCCACAAGAGAGGGGGTGAATTGTGGTAAATAAAATTTTATTTCGATTTTTTGTTTCAATTAAAAATTAAATATTAAAAGAAGAAATAGAACACAAAAGATTTTTAAGGTGGTTCAACTAAAAATCTAGCCTACAGCCACCCCCAACCGGTGTTGGGAAAAACAACACTAAAAATACTAAATTACAAGTGATGTTTTTCGTACGGTTCACCTTAAACCTACTTGGGATTTTTCCTACGCCTAATCCCAAACCTACTAGAATTTTTCCGAGCTCAACTCAAACCTCGGGCTTTTGCACAATGCTGGGATGCCCTAACCACAAAGAAGAAAATACAAAAATTGGCAAAACTTAAAATAAATTAAGAGAAATAGGAGGCACACACGACTAAAAAATGGAGGAATAGAGATTGAAAGATTGTTGAAGCAAAAATCCTCTAATTTTGGAATCCTTCTTGTCACTTTCTCTTTATGAAATTGGAAGACCGTATTCACTTGATTTTGCTTGAAATCATGATCTGAAACCTTTGGGATCTTACCAAATGTCACCTCTAGAAGTTCTTCATTTTTCCCTATTTATAGAGTTTAAATTTGAGCTATAAAATCACTCCCAACGGCTCTTAAAATCAACTAGCCTTTTGGGTAATGGACAGAAAGCAGTTACCGTCCGATTCAAGCCCAAACATGGATGGCACGGATCGAATCTCGAATTTGCTACTTGAGATTAATCTCGTCTGTTCGATCTATGCGGGCTTGATCTTAACCATTTGGATTGTGCCAATGCTACACAACATGTACTGGTAAAATGTGTGCAGACATAATTCAAATTAAAACAGTTACCTTACTGGTTATGGGTCTTGGCATATATCTATGCTGCCTCACTTCAATTCTTCATTATGTCATTTTATGCTGAATAATCTCAGCCGTCTGGTAGTGCTTACCCTTCTGACTACTTTGATAATTAGGTTGGAGTTTAGTCCCACATTGGCTACAATGTTTCGCCATTGTGTTTATAAGGCATTCGCATCCAATTATTCTCAAGCCACTTTGGGGTTGACTTCCCTTGTCCCTTGACGAGGATTTTATCACCTGGTCGGGTTAAATTGATCTTGCACTGTGTTGTTTAGCATTGCCTCTAGGCTGAATTTGTTTGGTTCCTTTTAGCGTTGCCAGTGGCCTGAATTCCTTTGGACTACGTGCTCGTCTTCCGAGCCAGTCCACCAAATTTTTATAATTGTATATATTTCTTAATTTCCAAAACCCTATACGGGCTAGTGGTCAGGTCGGGTTGACCTGCCCAATGCTACAGTGAAAATTCCAGAGAGTAATGTTGTTTTATGGTGTTTTGTGAGAATTTTTGTGTCAAAATATTTAATATAAGTATACCAAAGTAATTTTATATTATTATAGTATTATAAGTTTTCTAAATGACTATGAAAAGAAATTCATGAAAAATAATTTTTAAATTATTTAAAAAAATCAAATACCAATGTCTATACTTTTTTTCAATTAAGCTTGTCCCAAAAATAAAAATTCAATAATTATTAATTTTATAACATTTTTAAATATTAATACTACTAGTGTGCTACATCATCTCAAAATTTGAATAATTAATTTTAAGAGAAATAAAAAGAAAATCAAATATGAAATCTTTAGTGCATTTCTTCAATTTCCTTGAAGCTTGCCATGACTCCAAGAGCCATGAAGACCACTATTTTAGACATTTAAAGTTCATGGCTTGTCTTAATTGAATATTAACAATTTTCTTTAGAGCAAGCCCATATGAAATATAAACATTTATTCTTGACACATCAAACATATGGATGTAATAGAGACAAATTTAGATTATGTTCCGAATATGAAAAAATACAAGGGGTTGTGCACTAGAAAAAGGAGAAAAAAAAGTCAAGGTGAGGTTATGTGTTTACCATATGAAAATAACATGTGATGCCTTCTCAACTTGCTATGCAATGGTTCAATTAGGTAGAAACTAAACTAACTAAAATATTTTTGGTATTTTTTCATTACTACCAATATTATTTTATTTTTTTCACTTACCAAGAATGTAATTACTACTATTACTAGTAGTTGGATCATTTGGTAGTAATAGTTATTATCATAAACAATCTGCTAACTTTGAAAACATGTAAAGTTAGATCTTTAGAGCGTAACACATATTTTTCTAAGTGCAATTGTTTTTCGGTGACAATCAAAGAAAATAGCCTTGGTACGATTCTTAGTATGATCATCAGTTAAAATTTTTATACGCAAAAACCAATCAAACAACTATTGGCACTTTTCAGGAATTAGTTATCTATTCTTTATATGTTTAAGATAATGCCTAAAATTATATTCTAGGCTCGGCTTTAATGCAACAAGGGGGAAAAGGATCCAAAAAAATGGCACATTTTTGTCAATTCCTTTGTTTGTTACCCACCACTGAACATATTAGAGTTAATTGCATACATGGACCATGCTTTTTTGGAACAGATCAATGAACAAGTCTTTAAATCTAATCTAGATCACAAGCACATACGACATACAAACACAATAAGATCTAAAACTTTGTGCTTACAATGAGCACCAAGTTAAAAGTAGCAAAATTTTTAAGACCCCCAAACGAAAGTAGATCTACTAATGCTATGTTTACTTACCATCACACTTTGCAATGCACTGAGCAAGAAAAGATCCATGACAACATCGATGCCACATTGACCCACTATCTTAATCCACGACACATCAACTCAAATTTGACCAAGTTATCATCAACACTACAATGATCGAATGAATAGATCCACAACACATGTACTTCAATTTTACCTACAACACATTCATTGGTGTGCCAATTCACTGATTTAATCCAGAAAATGCCATCACAAATTGATTCTAATGACCCAGGCAAACATGGCTAACAAAAAAGAAATGAAAATAACACTTTTTATGAAGATAGCTTCACAATAGTTTGGACCTTGGATGATTTTGGCTAACACAATAACTTTTTAGAAAGCTATCTTCCAATAACTTTGACCAAAACTTTGGTAACTATCTTTTAGAAAAAAAAAATTTTAAAATAAAAGGGTAGATTTTCAAATTGATTTTTGGTAAGAGCTAATTACATCAAATTTACTTTTTTAATTTCTTTTTTTCTTTGAATAGGCTCTTTAGAAATTGTGAGACATACCCTTTTGAAGAGATGATCCTTACATGTGCAAAAGTCCTCATTTTTTGTTATGCCTTATTGAGTCCTAGGGTTAATTACAATGCCAACTCCAACGTGCTGAATCATTTAGGCTTCAATATTAGGTGGAACCGTGTGATGCATAGACGATGGGATGGTGCACAAGTTTACCTATAACACTACTATTTCACTTTCTTGTGGGCATTGCATAATGGTTCCTTTCAAATGATGTTTCTTTTACACCATTGACACACTTTTATTATGTCATTTTCTTGCACTTCATTATTTCTTTTAACATTGATACTTAATGTTTTCTTAGATTTCTACAACTACTTGTTGCTACCATCCTTGCTTTTCTAAATTCAACATTTTGTTTTGTTACAATCGTCTTTGTGTGTAGGTTGCTCAATTATTCCAACTTTTCTATATTGCTTATTGAAGTTTCTCAAGGCTTTTAATCGGCACCCATTTGACATTTATATTGTTCTTTCCACATAGCAAAATTTGTTTTGTCATACAACTTTCCAAATACCATTTCTTTGTGTCATTAAATTGGTATAGGCTTTCCAAATTCCCTTTCCTTGGATAGCTTTCTCATGTGCATTTCCTTTCTAGGTTCTCATTCTTATCATCTCATTTTTGTTTTTCTTAATTTGTGTAGGTTAATCTTTAAATGCTTATTACAGTTTGTAGCACTAGTTAAGCATAAAACCTTGCTCTATAGCTTGGTTATACAAGTTTTTTGCAATGCTAATAACAAAGAATTACTAAACTAAAAATTCTTTTTAATTTTCCTTCATTATCTCCTAATCTTAAAACGAAAGTAACAAAGCCCAAACAAGGGAGTTTTCTTTTCTATTTCCTAAAGGACACGATTTATACACATGATATCTTATAGAACTTGTCACATAGAGAGCCCACACATCAAACAAGCACAATGACCCTCCAAGATAGATTAATTAAACTACAAACTTTGGAAGACAAGCTAGAGAAATATGGTTTTTGTATAATCGAAAGCTCAAAATATGCCATTCTTTTCAAACCAAATAGTATCCACTCTAATCAAATAAATCTTATAGTCAATTTAGGTTAATACTAAGAAATTGATGGAAGTAATCACATGAAATCTATAAAATGCGACATTTGCATTTTTGAACCATTGCTTCAAATGTTTTAAACTTGTTGAAAAACAAAGGGATTGTTCGCACAAATGAAACTGGGAAAATAAACTCAACTATCTATAAAAATCATAGAAACGTACTATTAACAAAGGGGATCACCACTCGTCAAATATATGTTCCTCCCTTAGAAGAATTGCATACTTGACCAATGACTTGACTAACAAATGGATGAAAGTATGTTAATGAGTGCATTACTCATTTTGATGAGTATAATTGTATTGGGCATTAATGTAGACCATTTGGTCCCCCCTTTTAGATTCTGAGTTGTGCTTACAAATATGTTTAGAGGGAGCTTTTTCATGCAAAACATTCACACCTTAAAAGAGGCCTATGGGAATTCCACTAACTATGAAACTTAGAAACATTTATCAAATCAAAAGTGTTGAGGCATCAACCATGTTAAACTTCAAGTCGACCAACACCAGACGCTCCATAAGTAGTGTACCAAAACATACCACTCAAATCCCTCCCTATCCTTAAACTTACAATGAAACAAAACCAACCATTAACCAATCAGCCAAGTAACTTGTTCTCAGGGAGGACAATTATGGGGAATTGAACACCAATGAAAAAATAAGAGATCAAAGAATGTGCTTCCTAATCTCACTTAGCTAATGAATACTCTAGTAAGGATTAAGAGAACAACATTGATGTCACTAGACCATTATATTCATGAGAAGAACCTCCACCTAACCAAAGAGAAGCAAAGATTGAAGACATACCACCATTTGTCAAATCTTTATCAAGCTTAGAGGAAATGTTTATAAATATATCATAGAAAGTGGTAGTAGCGTCAAAGTTATTTCTACAAATGGTACATAGCATTGCTTAGACTATGGATCATTCATCATCTAAAGCCATACACTATTTTTTTATTAGCAAATTAAACATGTGTGATAAGAAAAAATGAATTATACCAGTTATTTTTGGCCAATAATTTCGAATATATTTTATGTGATGTTGCTCCTATGTTAATATTAAGTATCGTCTTATTATGACACTAGTTATATGACCATGATGCCATTTTTACTATCAAAACCAACGCTTACACATTGACATATCATGAGTAAAAATTTAACATACACTCATCAATGCCTAAACAGCATGTCAAACCTATAAAAAACAACCCAACATCACAAATAATAAAATCCTATTTGTGTCCCATGGTAGAGTAGATAAAGAATTTATTGATAGAACTTTAATTTATGCCATTGTAATACCATATATAGTACTACTTCTCATTGTAGAATCCTTTTTATCTTGCTTTTCTAAAAGTTTTACAAATGAACCCCAGGGTTTACCATCTCTTCTTGACATCCAATATTATGTAAACCTTTACTAGGTCCTAGTTACTAAATTTCTCATATTATAGAGTGAATCCTTTTTTAACATCAAGAACTCAACTGACATGTGCAAGACTGATTAGATAATGGATTTATTTGAGAAAGTCATAATCCTTGTGTCATTCCTACCCCTCAAGCCTTAAAAAGATTGGTTCATGGAGAATTTGTTTCAATAATAGGGAAATTAGCAAAATGATGTGAAGTATAGTTCATTATCCCTTACTTGGATGAACTTTTGAAACAAACTAAGAAATCTACAATTTTATCCAAAATCAATCTAAAATGTAGAATGCACCATGATAGAATATAGTTAAGGGATGAGTGAAAATGACTTTTAAAATAAGGGATAGATTATAAAAGTGGTTAGTGATTCCCTTCACCTTATTTAACACACCAGTTACATTTATATGAATATTGACCCAAATACCCTAATTAAGAAAGTTTGTGATAGTTTGCTTTAATGGCACTTGTACGTTAATTATACCATTAAGCATAAGTTAGACCACCTTAGAAAGATTTGTTCCATGCTTAGGGAGAACACCCTTACCCATCATAAAAAATGCACATTTGTTTCCTATCATCTTAACTTTTTGGGCTTCAAACCTTGAAATATGATGTTTCATCTTACTATGACAAAATGGAGCCTATAAATGATTAACCAACATCTTAGGAAATCCATAATATTAAGAGTTTTGATGGCCTACCATGCAAACAAAATTTATTAATAGTATTATGAAAAAAATTTATGAAACACAGGGAATCGATGACCCAAGCATTTATGCTCCAAACTCCACACTATACTTGACAAAGTATCTATGCTTAATTAGTTGCTCAAGACCACAATTAATAATAAGGATGTTTGCTTTATCTGGTATTTTTGGAAAAACATTTCGCATCTTTAGCAAATAAGGTTAAAGTTCTTATTTTCCTTTCATCCTTAGCTTTTGATCAAATTGAGTTCATAAATCATAGCCTAGGAAATCAATTATGGTGTTTGGTAAGGGAAAACATAAATAATTTCAACCATTTTTTACCACAAGCCAAAAAAGCTTATATTAGTTCCGTGAATATGTCTACAAAAATGAGCCCCTGTGAATCCATTAATGAATATAAAACTTTTAAGCTGTTTGACTTAACTCTATCACCAATTCAAGAACAATCATAAATGTTTACATATAAGGTAGGCTCATAAGCATATTAAGGAAAAAATAAATCTTAGTAATGAGTAGTACAATAGATTGGCTAATGCACACCACAAGCTTAAATAATTCTTAGAAGGATAGTTTTTCATGATCAAAATCAAGTTTGAATGGTTTCCTCTATGAACTTTTTAGAAGTTGCATTCAAGAGTAGTATGTGCATTCCAAATCCCAAAGGTTGGACCAAATGCATACATCGTGGAACTAAGTGCATACTAAGCTATCATCGTAAGAAGAATAATACGATTGAAGCAGAAATGGATGTTAATGCTAAAGAAACAAAAAGTTAAAGTTATCAAAGGTATGTTTTTCATTAGAAAGATTAACAAGGAAGTAAGGATAGTTTGATCATAATGGAAGAGTCATAAACACTAAACCATGTCACATTAGATATTTATGGGGACTAATCTAGAGTAGGTAACACATCAAAAATGAAAATCTTCTACTTCAAAGAAATTTGAGACGACACCAGTTAAGATTTTTATTGCACAAGAACCAGTTAGACTTGGGTCAACAATTCCAGGCAATCAAGCTATCTTTTTCTCTTGTGCTGAGTTGAAATGGACCTTAAAATTTTATTCTATGCTCATAATTCATAGCATGAATGAATGAAAGAACAAACAAATGGCCCATTGAGTCCATTTCCATCATTCCTTGTTGCCTCCATCGCACATCGTTGACTTTACCTGATTATACTCGATGCTAACTTGGACTATTCTCTAACAAAATAGAATAGTGAATGGGTCATTTAGGCTTAATCCCGTGCATAAGTTGCATAACCCTGCACGTAGATCCATTAGGTTGTAGTAACCTGTTAGATCGAACCACCAATGGTAAAGGTCATCTGCCAAGTCCAGACAATTAACACTAATCTTAGCCAATAATCCACTTTGTGATACATTGACCCAGATAAATCATGTGGCAACATCAACATCGCACAAGCCCCACCAATCTAATTTATGACACGACTTTCTTGATATGACGTTGGACATTGCTAAATCTAACCCAATGTGTAACACATTGGCAGAGAACATAATAACCAAATCCATGACATGTCAACCTTGATCAAAACCACAAGGACAATAATTAACCTGGTCACCTTGAAAAAAAAAATGTAGCTTTTTTTAAAATTACTTAGCAATAGCTTTGACCACATAACTTTTGGTCCAAAATAATATCTCCTTAAAAGTTGTTTTGAAATTTTTTTAAACATAACTTTGGCAAATAGGTTATTAGAAAGTAGTTTTTTCTAAAATGAAATGATTATTGCTTAAAAATGTACATAAAAAAAGATTTTCACCATCAATTTTTAATTTTGAATTTCTTTTTTTATTTTCTTCTGTTGTCTTTCGTTTTTTAAACGTTGGGAAGCCTATCCTTTAAAATGGATAATCTTTGTAAGAGCAAAATTTCCATTATTTAATTGTCTTTTTGAGTTCTAATTTTGATTATAACAAAAGTCTAACATGATGACTTGTTAGAGAACCAAATTTGTGAGTAGAGGAGGAAGGTTCGAATGATTAGACACCATTTTAATTTACTTGTAATTATATGACATTACTTTCCAATCGTAGCTACATAATGGTTTCTTTCACTATGTCGTTTCTTTCACTTTATTAAATTTCCTTTTACTTCATCATTTTTGTTCATTTTATCATTCCTTTCCACTTTATTTCTTAATGTCTTTCTCAAATTTCTTGTCCTACTACATATCATTGCGTTTAGTACTTTTCTCAATTTTTTTTCATAAGTATTTAAAAGAATTTGGCATGCAATTTTTACTCGAGATTTTTTGTAAAACTATGTAAAGTTTTTCATCGCTTTCAAGCAACACCCAAGTCACCTTGCTTCGATCTTTCATTATCAAAAAGGTAGTTTTATCAAACACCTTTCCAAGTGCACCATCTCTATATTGTTATTGGGGTAACTAGCCTTGCATACAATGTGACCCTTGTGTTGGTCTTGGTCCTCTCTTAGCTAAAATTGACTTTGATTAGTGCCTCGTGTGTGTGTTACATATTTATGTTTCTAGTGTTTATCATCTCATTTTTTATATTCTTATTTTATGCAAATTAATCTCTAGGTGCTCATTGTAGTTTCTACCACTTTTCTAGCATCAATTCACTTTTCATTTTTGGAATAAATGATGAATAAATTCTTCTTGTCCATAGATTTGAGCTAAAAAGCCCTATAGAGAATACTGTCTCATCCAAATAAGGTTTGGGCAATAACATTGTTTGGAAACCCTTAAATGCTGTTGAGGGGAAATCTCTTTTGAAGAATAAATGCCACACTTTGATTTTTCATTTAGGTGTGAATTCACATAGATGCCTAGAAATAATTAAGATAAAAGACACCAAGAAAAGCTCAAAATATCAATCTTCCCTTGATTTCCATGGTGTTAGGAAGTGAATTTAGTAAGCCATATCGTTAACTAAGATCAACTTTAGGCACATTATGTTTAGGATTTTGGGTGAGCCAAATAAATAAGGAATTATTGGTTGTTTCGTTTGGTGTTATAAAAGCTAAGCCTTAAAAAGTAGGGAAAAGAATTAAACACATGTTCTTGGAGAGGTGATGATGGATAAATTATATTTTGAAGAGAAGGAGGTGCATTCATTGGTGAACTCCATTATATGGATTGTGGTTGGATGTACCTCAATGCTATGAAATTATACTAGAAATATGCGTGAGTTCAAACAAGATATTTTGGTATATATGCATGATTCAATTTTTGCAAATTTGTTAAGAGGGCTATTGTAACCATATTTCATAACAATTCCTATATCAAATGAGGGTATACATAAACTTGTGTTTCAATAGTTGAATCAATGAATAGGTAATCCCCCATTGCCTATTAAAATGACTATTGAATTCAAATTTCACTTGAAAAAAAAGATTAATTATTTTTAGGAACTAATACTTATCATGATTAATACCCTAACATGGTATAATAATTACTCGCATAATAATGCTAGAATAGTTTTTAAATCTATTCTATGTGATGTGCTCTACAAATTCTACAATTTTCTTCCATGTTGTCCAAACCATAACTACTAAAACATGTAGCAAAGAAAATAATTTTACCTAGTGTATGCCTTAAGGTTTAATGGGAAGGCTTGGTGGAGGGCTCTGGAACCTTTTTCTACTAGGCTAGACTTTAAACTAATTAACCCATAAACTTTTATTTCATTTGAACTAGACTTGCGGATCATCTATGACGAAGGAATCCATATAATGGTAAGCTAATTTAGTATTTCTTGTATAATTGTGATATAATGGAAGACTATAGTGAAACAAAATTTTATGCAAGATGGATGATAACTTCACTAAGCTTGATCATAATATCTTTTTTAATATTAACATTCCGAAAACATCATTGTGAATAAACAATTTGTGTGCAACTTTCAACAAGAAAGAAGTTAATTGAGTTGTTCCAAGGAGTGATGTTTTTAACTATGAATGCCAACCTTGATCAACATTTCACAAAGTGTATCTTCATGCCAAAAGAGGGAGATAAAAAAAGGAACACTCTTTGTCTAAAAATTACTATTTAAGCGATGAAACATTTGGCATGGAAGAGACAATATTTATGTTGATGTATATGATAGAGGAATTAAGAAGAACAATATAAGAATAATGTTAATCTAATCCTTAGGTGCTTAGTTCCACAAAATCTAAGGTGCAAGTGGTATCATAGCTAATGTCATTGGTTTGAGCCCTCGATATGCCAATATGGAAAGATTATTGGTGTGAAAAAGTCATGTCTATATGGTTCCACCAGTATAACAAGTGTGAAATACAGCATTCATATGTTCGTATGACTAGCTTTCTTTTGCTTGCTTAATCCTTGAAGGTGTGGATGTGTGTATGTATTCTTCTCTTTTAGGTTCCTTATCTTAACTTTTTTATGCCATGATGAATGCACTATAAGGCTAAGCTATGTGCTCCTCCTCTTAGCATTTCTTTTTGAAAAAAAATGTCACTAAAGCCTATACTGGTATCATGTCAAGGATGTTTATAAAAATAATAACGTAATAAAAGAAACATAAAACATTTAATAAGGGATATGCTCTAGTCTCACAAACAAGCGTTATTTAACGTAAAGTTTGCCATCTAATCCACAATAGTGCTCCTTTCATGGTAAATATGGGCAAATTTAAATTGAGTAAAAAAGTCATAAAAAATATATTCATGTTAAAATTTTTCCATTTAGGAGTAATTTTGGTAGTATAGTAGACATTGTGGTAATGTAGCAGTCAATCCCAATGTCAAAACCCATGCTGTGAGGAATTTGTAAGGTAATTAGAAATATTCTAAAATAAAAAGCATATTTTTTCGATCTTAATTGATATTCTAAAACACACACAATAATTTACAACATAGATTGCCTCATTGTTGACCATCATTTAGCCACAATAGGGGTAAACATATATTGTGAAATAACTTGTAGCCTACATTACAAAACATCTAGAGGATTGTTTTGGTCGTGGAAGTAGATGAGCGTGTCAACTTCATATTTGGTTTGTTACTTCTATTTTATTATACATGATAGAGTGTAGCAGAAATATCATTGACTAATTCTTCTTTTTAATTCCTTGTTGTGGATCTAGATCTTGTCTAATAAATCTTAAAGATATTAAATTGCATCCAATAGTTATGTGTTTTCGTAATTTGGTAGCCACTAAAGAAAAGAATTGAAAATTGATGGTGAATATTTTTAGCACCACAAACTATGATTAATGGTTTCATAATGAGGGTTGTCACATCGAACATGTCAACTATTTTTTCCCGTCAATGTAGCTATCAATTCGTTGGCACAATAGATAATAGAATTCATTAGATCAACATCCTTATCTTGTATTCAATCATAACTTCAACACCTCATTTATTAGGAAATCTTAATTCTAATTTAGATTAAAAAAGCTTTGATGTAGATATGAGGGAATTACTTTTTGTTTATACATGTAATGCCAAACTTGTGAATGTCATTTAATCTCATTAACTCTATTAGTTTTTCAAATCTTTTATTTTCTTAAGATAGTGAAAAACAACAAATATTATGGCACTTCCATTATCCATTTCTACTTGAGGTTGTACCTCTACTTTCTAATGCCAAAGAGGAAAATTACAAACACTTCAAATTCATGCAATGCAAGTTCAACAACTTAGATTATCAAGATTTGTTTTATATATGACCATAAATGTTATTTTTCCTTCCAATTATCAAGCTTAAATTTTTGTGTGACTTGCTAGTGATTAGTCTCCTTGCTTTCTTATGTATTCCTATCTAACAAACTTATTCTCACTTAAAATAGAAAAAAAGGCTATGCAAACAAAAGCCTATTACTTTAACAAAATTAATGCATGAATGAAACTAGTCAAGCAAAGTCTAAATAATACATGTTATTTGTGTGTGTGACATGAATTCAATCCATAACTACTTGATCGCAGACAAAAACAATCTACTAACAAACTAATGTATATTTTGCAAGAGTTCAACAAAAAATAAATGACTAAAGAGCTTGCATGTTCAGTGATGCATGCCCAAAATGGGGCTCAAAACAACCCAATAAAATCGGATAAAGCAACAAAAGTACAATAGTTTTTTCGACTTATTTTTTAGTTAGGTTTGTAATTGTCTTTCACATGTTTTGCATCATAAATTTTGATAAGTTTTTTAATGATATTTTTTCCAACAACTATTTAATATGAATTTAGATGTTTGGCAAGGTCTTAAAATCAATACTAAGCTTGATGGAGATTCACTAAGAGCATAACACCAAATGATAGATAGTGTTCTCTTAATGGTTCATATTCAAGTTGGACAACTTACCTTATGATTATAATTGAGTTGAACTATTGAATTTTTTAAATTTATTTAATTTCCTAAATTTTTTATTTTCATATTAGTTTAGTGGTTCACATATGTTCCGCATAATATTTGTATCCCTCTCAACATATTGTATGATTTTTGCATTCTTTCATTAAGAATAGTATTTTAGTTAGTTTTTCTTTTGATTCTAAGTTTAGTATTGTGCCGTATTTAAAGCTCTATTATGGAATGCAAAGAAAGATTATCTTATGTTAGCATTCAACTTTTGTAAATAATGTTTTATTTTTCTGTATGAGCATACTACTATAAGTTATAATCAAGGGATTTTAGGTGATGAATTCATATGTAATTTATGATTTAAATTTATATCCACCATTTTTTTCATAATTTCCTCACCACCTTCCAGCTTAAGTCCTACTAATAGAAATTCCTAGCCATCCTAATGTAATAATATTTGGCCATTAAGGCCATTTATCTTGTTGTTTATCCTTTAAGTCCTAAGCACAATAACTCATTGGACATTATATTGCTCTCAAGTGAGCAACCCCCAAAAAGGTTCAAGTTATGCTATCAAGTTCAATGAAAACCAAGATTAGGACCATGGTGTCACTAGGAGTGTATAACTGGTTGGCCTTAAATACTATATTAATCCTAACAATCCATTCTATAAGAAAAAAGGATACAATAGACCAAGCCACATTTTGTACATCATTTTTTTGTCTAACATGCTTTAAATCTTCTCTTTTAGAGTTAGAAGTTGGTGGCTTTATCACAAACTTAAATACCAAAAAATCATTTTTGTTCATAACTTTTGCATTCCCTTGTAAAACATTAAATTATATTTGGCACAATTCAGTTTTTTACTCATCTAATAAATTGATTATAAATTTCTTGAAAGGTTATTATATTCTTTCTCTAACTATTTAGCACCACATGTGAAAAGGAAGTTGTTATTGTTGTCAACCAAAATTGTTAATAGTCTATTACAACCAAGTAAGTGGGTAAGCATAATGTGTCTAATTGCAATATTGAGGCAACATTCTTGTTACACTCATGCTTGTTTTTGTTTGTGTTTAATGAGCATATCCATATCATTGGAAAGGTATGTTTGCATCATTGTGAAACATGCTAATCGTATTAGTCCAACGTAAATACAAATTGATTACGTTTAGCATAAGAGTTGAGATGCATTGTCTACAATCACAATTGAATATTGTATTTAGTTATTCTTCTTAGAAAATAAATTTTCACAATACAAGTACATAACAAGATGAACAATAATAGTGATAACCAAGAAAAATCAAATTATAATATAATAGACATAGACCCTATTGGTCTATTGTGCATAATTCTTCAATGACCTTCAAACTAATCTGAGTATGCAATCATAGTATGTTGTGGAGTAGGCCAACTTTTTCTTACATAATGTTGTCATTTGAAGCCGCATTACATCATATAGTATAGTAGTTTGATAATATTTACTTTTTTGTGTACTTTTTTTATCAATCTTTTGTTAAAGATGTTCTGAGGAAATCATGCACTAAGATAAAAGGTGTTCACCACCCACAACTATTTATCTTTTTGATGTTATGATTTTCGATGCACATGTTTAGTAACTTTCAAATGTATAAGTGCCCATCTGATGAAAACTATATTTGTGTTGTATAAAATATGTAGAAACCTCAAATAGTTAGTTTTGTCCAAATGAGGAAATGAAACATAAATAAAAGTTCAAATGACATGTCCTTTATGATCATAGGATTTTTTGAAGCTATATTTTGCCAATATCAATAACAACTTTGTATTTTTTTAATAATTGATTGAACATCATATATATAAGTTGAATTTTTTATTGTAATTGAATTACCTAAAGATATGGCCACTTTATTGCTTTCTTTGTACACTATGCTCTATTGTATGCCTTGCAAACTATTTTCTTACTTGCAACATACAATTTGCTAACTTTGATGATATATTTCTTGTATCATTGAATACAATACATTACAATCTATTAAAATGTATAAATTGCTAAATTTTAATTATTGCATAATTACAAACCCCTAATTATGGCTATTACCTTGACTTCATGCATTATTTAATTTATTTCAATTTGAAAAGATGCTAAACTATGTTCCTCTAAATTGTTCATAATAATTCCAACTATAAAAACATTACAGTTAGCTCTTACATTCACACCAATGATGGTTAACTACATCTACATCGTCAGCAAAGGGAACCTCTTCACTTCTTGCACTATCGTTGCTCAAGTTGTTTCACATTGATTGATGATTCCCAAAATGACTTATCTAACTTTTTCTTATGAAGCATTAAATGGAAGATAATACGTTCTTGTGAAGTGGAAATCCTTCTTAACAATACATATAACATTCATTTTGTTTGATTTAGTTTTGCGAAGTTATTAACACTACTTGCTTTCTAAATATTCTACGATGTTAAATTGGGTAGCATCCTTATGACTCCTATATTATTGGTTTAATATAGCTTAAGCTTGCCCTATTTTGTAATCAATTTCATGACTTTATCTTTTTAAGCTTATTTATGCTAAAATTTTTTTAAAAGGTAACCACTGTCTGTTTACCTTTTTCATAATCAATAAAACATTATCAATTGAATGTTCATTTGAACATTGTGGTCACTTTCAAGGAAATTATAATTTAAGGTTTATTAAGGCTTTCAAAATTGATATAAGTAATTCATTATCATCAGTGTTAATATTAAAATCTTTAAAGTATAATTGGTGCTCCATAAATGTAGTTTGCAATTAAGAATTGGCTAATTTTATCACAAATAAAAAAATTAAAATGTTGCTAAATTGCATATCATAATTTAGTGAACGTATCTAACAATTCATTTAGTTAGACCACTTTTCATTCTTTGTATTCAAATGTTTTACACTAACACTTCATTCAAGCCAATTTTACATAAAAAATCTTTCAAAGACATAATACAGATATGGAGTTAAATATTTTAATTTTGAAATAATGTTCATGATTTCTTTTTCTTCGTACCCTTTCATATCTTGTCATTTATGTTATATAAATGCAATTTATCTTTCACATGTATTTGAAAATATTTGGATTAAAAAGTAAATCAAATAATTAATTTTTAAAAAATTTTATCTGTGGTTTGTAAGAAATGATTATTTAAATATTAAAGAATAATTAATTTTTAATGCCAACAAACATATCACTTAAAAAAAGAGAATAAAAGGTTTTAAAAATCTATGTGATATATCAAAAATAAATTGACATAATCTTCAAAACTACTAAAATATACATATATGAACAAATAAAAATATTATAGAAATTAAAAAAAACTAATATGGAAAAATAAAAACTATGAAAAAATATGCAAAACATATTCATGTTAGATTTTGCAAGAAAGTGTATTTTACAAAATAATTTAACTGCAAGTGATCTAGAGATAAATAAAAATAATAAATGTTAAAAAATAAAATAGGTGAAAAATTTAAAAAAAAAACTTAGTAACATTAGGAATAATGAGATACATAAATTATTTGAAAATTGAAGTAAAGTTTATGTTATGCTAATTGACAATTCATCATGATTAATATATATCATTATAATTAAACTAAGAAATTGATTATTAGAGCTTCAAATAGTCCACAAAGGTGGTTCATTCACTTTATCATGCAAATCAAAGGACAAATATATTTTGTTAACTTTTGTCTTTACTAATTACTATAAATCCAAAATATACTTGACAATTTTAGCAATGGGAGTTAGCTCACTAACCAAAGATCCAATAGAGGTGGTCAAAACCATTTTTCAAATTTATTACAAATTTTATTCAAGATGACATAAACATCGCAATGTTTGATGCTTTACCTAGTTACATGTTATTCTATAAAAGTTCAACCTTTTAGATTTTAAATAAATTAGTTATAACTTTATGTTTTGGTAAATTCATCATGCTTTTCATGATGAAATTATTTTGTAATTTTGTCAGTTTCTAGCATTTAAAAAAATTATATTATCATGATAAATATCTCTATATCTTAAATATATTTTTTCTATAAATTAGAGTTTAATAATCTTTTATTTGTGACATCAAGATTTATTTACATAACTTTTAAGGAAGCCTTTTCCATAAAGAAAAGTATTAATTGACATTTTAAATATTTTATTTTATGCATAGAACATTTTATATTTATGATTTATATTTTCTACCGTTTATCTCATTCTTATTTATGCTAGTTATTTTTATAGTGTTACTTTCTAATATTTTATTATCCTAATTATTATAGTTTGATTTAATTATAATAGCCTATGTATATAATATGCAAAACATTTAAAAATTTGAAAATTATTTTACTGTGTATATTTTTTTTTAACTTAAAAGATAATTTATTGAAAACATATGATATTTCCCTTCTAGCATTATCTGGACATAATTTTAATTATGTTTAATATTTCGTTAGATTAATAAATTTTCTTAGAAATTGTTAGGTTTTAAAAAAGTTTGCATTTTAAAAAATTTTGCATTTTAAAAAATTTTCCATTGTAAAAAGCTTTTCATTTTAGAAAATTTGTAATTTCGTTATAATTTTAATGTTGTTCGTTAAGTTTTCAATTTAAATTTTTTAATATTAAGTATTATATAAGAATTTTCATTATATATATATATATATAAATATTATTTTAGTATATGTAATCTATTTATGATTTTTAAGTTGTCATTATATGTTTTATTAGAAATATCAACATATTAAATAAAATCTTCAATATTTAATTTTTGGAATAATTATTTTTTCAAATTATTTAAATGGTTGTATAAACTAACAAATTTTGTGTCATTATAGTAAAAATAAATTATGTATACATAATGTCTATGCATTCAATATTTGAAACATTTCTCTAAGTAACATTTCAATTTTTGATAAATTTTAGGTTATTAACGTTTCCACAATCATTGCTCTATCAAGTGAACCCTTTCATGCATAGTTTGACAAATGTTTAAAATTTTAAACAATGTTTTTACAATAATGATTCTATTAGCTACATAGTTTTATTTAAACTAAAATAATTTTGAGTTTCTTGCTTGAAAAAATATAATTTTCAAAATTTATGTTCTTTTTTATATACTTCTTCAACAAAACTTTTTTATAATTTAAATATAATAAATATACAATGCAATGGAAATTATAACATAAAACAATTCTTATCATAAAATTTACAACATTAAACTTAGGGAAATTAGTTACTGCATGAATAATTCAAAGTATTGAGTGAAGTGTAATTTATGTTATTGTTATAATCAACATGATTAGAGATTATTAAGTTGATCTAATAATAATTGGATCATAAGAACATAAAAGTTTTAATTTATATCATTGTACAAGTAAATAGTCTTGTTATTTAAATAAGATTTTGAAAGCATCCTAATGTTTGTCTTAAAAAATATGTTTAGTAGAATCATTACTTAGTTTGGTTAATTGAATTACATTATTAAATCAAATAAATTTGTGCGCAAGCTTTAGGAAAGAAGTGTGTCAGCAAGAAAAAAAATTATGACACTCTTATATGCCCAAAATTTAGAAGTCAAGAAAATAAACATCTCATTAGTAGGTAGCAATTGTTATCCTATTCAAATCAGTTCTTTATGTTAAGCTCAAATTGTATCAATTATGTAATTATCTTAACAAATATTATTAACTTGGTTGACGTCATAACTTTTATTTCATTTTCTATGATATCTCCATTTTCAATATTTTATATCAATTAACTTGATATCTTACATATTTTTCTAAAATTGTAACTAAATTTGTAGTTAGCAATAAATTGAACTCTATATTATTTCAACTTATCTTACACTTTTGCCTATAATTATATTTTAGCAAGTGTGAATCAAAAGTGCTACGACATCTTTCAATCCTTAGTATCTCTCAAATTATTGTATATCAATGTTTCAAAGTGGAAGTTAATGGATTCATCTTTAACATTTTTAACGTTTTAGGTTCATGGTAAGATTCTTTATTAAATAATATAGTCAGAGCTATATGCCATGTATTAAATCCTAAATATTGCAATATTCTTTGTAATAGATGCCATGAGATCTATTTGGCATGATTTTTTATCATACCTATTAAATATTTTATTGATCTTTTTATTAGTTCATTCAAATAAATCCATGAATTTTTTTAGCTAAAACTTCTTTATTATGTTGTCTTAAAGCAAATGTAGAAATATATTATTAGCATATTGGTGAACATTAATGTCACTAACAATCTTTTATTCATGAATACATAATGTTGTATGAAAATTGGGACAGTAATATAATTTAGAGGTATATTTATAACTATGAAGATACTAAGACCTTGATTATAAGTAAAACAAAAATGAATATAAATGTCATTCCCAACTATCATTCTTAGAATTTAATTGGTAAAGGGGAAATTGATTTATTATCCGTTTTTTGATGAAAACAATGGGAATGATGTTCAGCTATAGCAATTATGGGTCTTTATTACTTTTATTTGAAAAAGATTGTGTTATATTGAATATTTTTAAGCCATATAATTACTATATATTTAATTATGGTATACAATTTCTTTTGAATTAAAATTTGAAATTTAAATATATTTTTACATTAAATATAAATAAATTGAATTTTTAATTTTGAAATCTTAAATTCTAAAATTGGAAGCATTATGGAATTGTAACACATGAACATTGACTATGCTCAATGTATCTAAATGAGATTATAACTTTATCATGTTATTAACTTTTTCTATCATCCTTATTTCTATGCAACAATGAATTCTTGACAAGATATGGATAGAATTCTTAATTATTAGGGGCTGGTGGATGAAGATAAAAGGATTAAAAGAAAAAGTTTTATATTTGATGAATTTCAAAAAATAATAAGAAAATATCGATATAGAAAGGGGGATCTATTACCATAGCTTACATAGATTCTTAAATTTATGGAGCTTTATATAGAAGACCAAAAGGAGTGTAATTAAAGGAGCGTTAATTTAAAATTATGAATTGTGTCTACTAAAACCCAAGACTAGTTTATCTTAAAGTAAATTCTTAGCTTAAGGTGGCGTGGCAAAGGCTATATAAGTTATTACGACATGCTTGTAATTTAAGAAAACTCAACGATAAAAGAGGAATTTGGAGGAGCCAAGTTAGTGGATACTAAGTAAAAAAAGTGAGGTAAGGTATGAGGAAGAGGGAGGATTAGGGCTTTCAAGCAATGAAAGATCTTACAAAAGAGAATTACTCTACATGACTTTTGAACATAAGATAACATTGAGGTCATGTAATAAATTTAGCTAAGACCTAGGCCAAGAGAAAAAGGAATTGCTTTGTGAAATATTTTATGAATATTTGGAAATTGATTGCGACAATAATTTGTCATTCGGGTTCATGAAACTTGTTCAAGAAGGAGAAAATTTTTTCTACCCAAGAATAAGGGATATTAGTTTTAGTAAATGAATGGTTAAATTTTCTCTCTTTCTTATGTAGTGTTTCTAGTTGAGTGATAAAAATTGTATATTATATTTTTTCATATCACTGCAAAGTAGATTACATGATCACATAATGCATGTCTTGCTTTGGTTATAAATATATGTGGAAGATGAATCTAGAATAACAATTTGTTAATGAAAACCACTTCCTACCATACACATCACCATGTAAAATAAGTCAAACACATGTTAAACTTTATGCCAATTTTGTTATTTAGTTGGTTGTCTAAGAATTTATCTATTAAACATTGATTATTATGATAATTATTAAAAAAATTCCAAAATCAGGCAGAACAAACTTTTATTGAATATAACCCTCATAACCTACATATAATAGCTCCTTTTTCTTATTATATAATGTTAAGAATTAGGATCCTTAGTGTAATTCTTCTTTTTTATGCATAATTGATGTTTAATAATATAGAGTGAATGCATTGTCTAGTTCTTGATTATTTAATGAATGGACAAAGAGTTTGGTGCCATGATGAATAAAGAGGCAAATAAAATTGAAACTTTATTCGATATTTTTTATATAAACTTGTTGTATGAAATGTATTTTCGTTGTGAGGCACTACTATTATGTTTAAAATTACTCACAAGTTTGGTTGATAGCAAGACATCGTATAAATGTCAACTTTAACGCTAAAATCATGCTTAAAAATACATCAAATGTAATTTGATATAGGTGATGTCATAGTTTAAGAAATAAACAATTTAAAGACACTTCAAAATAAATAACAAACTCTAGATAATATTATAGTCAACATTCTTTTTTCTATGGTCTACTCGTGAAGCCTGAAACCAGGGACTTAGCTAAGTTATAGGAAGCATTGGTTCAACCCTGAAGAGAACTTAAATGGAATTTAAAATATGTGTGGATCTTGTTTAGTTCTTACAAAGCCTTGGAGGGCTCAATTTAAGGCCTTAAAAGAAGGCAAAGTTAAGTTGAGATACGATTAACAACCAAAGAGTTTGGTTATGACTAAGAATATTAAGGTTAAGGTGAGACATTATGGTAAAGGTTTTAGGGATAATTCAAAAAACATAGCATAGTAAAATTGTGACTTTATGGTTCTTGGGTAATAATATGTAAGGTAAGCATAGGTTTGGAACACGCCCAAAGGAATAAAAAAATTAATAGAAAAGGAAGTTATAATAAAAGAATCTATATGAACAATGAAATTAAGCTATGGTTAGCTAGGCTATTGGTCAAGACCTTGCAAGAAGGTGGAAGAGCTTGGAATAAGACATAGGGTTGTGCTTGTTTGGCTATGTACGTAATATGATAAAGATGTTGGCTTGACCTTGGATTGAATAGGTTATTTGGGTAAGACTACAAGTAATTTTTTTAGGCACTTAAGTCACATGATGACACTCTCAATGGTGATCTGATAAATTTGTGGAGGCTTAGGAAAGGCCTTATGACCATTACGATGGTAATGGATTTCCTTGAGTTCATAATGGTCACTAGTGATACTTGTGTAAATCGAGACTTAGTTGCACTAGCAATATGTTAAATATAGAATCTAAGGTTAAACTCCAAGCCATTTTAAACTTTATGGTTTCTTAGATAGCAAAAATCAGAAACAAAATGTGAGAACCCTAAGGAATTTAGATATAGTCGATGCCAAATTATCAACACTCACAAGGTGATAGAAATGTTAACTACCCCACCCCCTTGGTTTGGTGTTAGTTAATTTTGAAAAGTTAAAAGAATTGTTAGAGTATCACTTTTCATGATAAGAACCACTAGAATTTGTAGGAAGCCATTATATGAATAGTCCTAGAAGGAAAGAATTACACATTTAGTCTCGTAAGAAATCCAATGATGTGCTTTCTTCTATTGGGGACCACTTGTGGTTCTTGAAGACTCTTAGAATCCCACATAGATGCCCATGTGATTATTGTTACCATGTCAAATCTTGGACTACAATATTTGAAAAAGTGGCAGGGCTTCTCAAGATTCCTATGCATCGGAAATTATCTTATATCATGAAGTCGATGCTATGTATCTCGTTAGCTACAATGTAAGGAAATATATTTTGAATTAGTTAGACGATGATTATATCATTCTATTAGTTAGAAAGTGGTAGTTTGTTCATAAGATTTATTCCATTGTTTCATTCATATCTTGTATTAGTGCAAATTAATTTATTGTATGGCTCAAAGATTGCTTATTGAGCCACCTTGCTCTCCCCTCTATAGCAAGATCACGTTGTTAAAATTTGAGTAAGGATTGAGCTAGAGATCTCTAGAGCTAGTGAATTTGTTGGATAATTCATTTTATTTATTTCATCATTAATAATAATATATTTGATACTTATTTCTCATCAATTATATTTTATTAGATATAAGACTGTATCAGATTGTCTTATTTGGCATGGCGCTTCGTAGTTATTTTTTCTATCAGACTTTTGTTGTTATTCATGATACATCTTTTGATTAAAATTGTGTGGTTTTACTAATTTTGTAGATATTTTATTCATGTTTTTCTCTTGTGAATGAGAGAAGTTGTTAGATTCCTAGCATGATAATATTTTGCATGCAACTTGCAAATACAATATGATAATGTCTTTTTTTAAAATTTTGTTACACCCATGGATTTTTTAAACTTAGGTTCGATAGTGTAGTATCATTTGAGAGTTAGGCTAAGCAAGAATGATATGTATGTCTGTGTATTATGTGTGCGTAATTGAATCTTTTTTATTAAATAAAGTACTTATATAATTGATTTGATATATATATTAGAAGTTTATTTTTACTTTTAAAGGTTTACTTTTCATATATTATAAAATATACAATGTTGTCATCTAATGCCGTAGTTTAAGATCAAAGATATGTTGATGATAATAATGCAATTATGCGAGATTTTACATAATCAAAAAGCTTGGATATACTTTGTCTAGATAAGTGACGAAGAGGACCTTTAAGGAGACATTAAGAACTTCTAAAAGTATGATTTTGCATTTCTAACATTTAAGCAAAAAGAGTAGTAAATATCAAATTCTTTGAGCGATAGGCATCAAAGAGATACATTTTGAGTTAAATTTTAAGTATTTTTAAATTTTTTTGTTTAGAATATAAGATTAATTTAAATAGTCTATGCAAGCTATAAAAATTAAATTGAATGTTAAATTAAACAACTTAAAAAAATAAATATTTTAGTTTTTAATATCTTTGAAATCATACCATGATCATCTTAAGAATCATTTTTCATAACTTTTATTATTTTTTTCAAAAATAATTAGTTAAATAAAAAAAATAACCAATTCTATTAAAATTAACTATGTAAACCTATGTAACAATTTTTAGACATAGAGCATTAATGTCAAACTCATTCCCTACAATAATTGAATTGAGGTATCACTCCTAAACATAGATAGAATTACCTTGGATCGTTGCACTACTCCATACATAAATCTATTAATCATGTTATAGGAATTGTTTTGGCTATGTCTTGAATAAAGGTGGTCGCACTAGCCCTAAAATCAAACTACTTCTAAAGGGAACAAAATGCCTTATAAGGAGAAAAAATAATAGCAAATGCATCACGTAGGAGATAAATTTAAAGCACTTTCCTCATAACAAAATTCTAAATTGCAGTAGTGATGTGAGTTGTGTAATCATGCAATTTTTTAATCAATTGTTCATTTCAACAGTCAACTTTTTTAAGTGATAATTCTACTAACTATCTGATTGCACCATTAAATGATCACATGGTCTACATTTAATCCATAAGTAAAATTAAATCTAGTCATTACATCATAATTCAAATTTAATAGTTCATATGAAATCAAAATTTCAAAACTACTCTAGTTTATTTCTAAGTAACCATTTGTGTAATTTTCATAATCAAGCATTTCTAGTTTCTTTTAATCATGCAACTCCTATGCAATGACTATTTTAACCAATATTTACTAGTTGTTATAAATTTTATTTAAGAAATATTAAGTTTTTAATTAAAAAAATATCTTTTAATAAAAACATAAAATTATTAATTTGGTAAATAATTTATCCATTAAAAAATGTATATAAATTTGATAGTTACTAACCAAAATAAATTGTTGAAATTTTTAAAAAATTCTATAGAAACATTTGAAGTAATGACATTGAAGCCATTAGTAGCTAGTGCTCATCATTACCTTTATCGTTTGTGTCCTTCTTCACCAGCTTGATATTCTTTCTCAAAATCAACAAAGTTCCTATTTCCTTTTATTAATTTATTAAATTAAAATACTTGTATTTTATTGAGCATTTCTCAAGTGTAGGAATTACTCTGTATAGATTTTAATCAACACTTTCGTTCCCTCATTCTACAAATCTTACTTTATTATAAAGCAAATATAACTTATTTTTTCTATTTAATTGTTTTGATAGTTTAGCATACTAATTTTTTTTGGCAAAAGACACATATACATTATTTTTTATGCCTTGTCTTTTCTAGGAGTGGACATAGGTTTGATTTTATGTTAAATCATTTAAAAATTTCTTAATTGTACTCTAAAATATTTATTGAATTTTCTATTTTATAATTTCTTTAGAACTTTATTATTAAATAAAAATTAACATATTTTGAATAAAAACTAAATTTTTCACAAAATTACCTTTATATATTTTTTTATGCTTATTATTATTGTTTTTAAACATTTTTTGAAATAGTTTTGTGAGAAACAAATAATTTGTTTCTCAATAATACGCACATTCTCTTGTTGAAACATTCTTCACATGATGCAAGGAGCTAAATTGGATAAGATGAATGTAGAAACTTTAGTGTACTACAAGGAGTAAATTAAAAGGAAGGAAATTAATGATGCATAAGAAAACAAGTCGATATTTTAAATGAAGACTTATTGGCATAGAGGACATGTGACCAAGTTTAAACAAGTAAAGGAAATGAATAATATTGAGTTGAAGTATCTATTTAAGAAAATTTTAAATTTATCTTTCATATGTGTTAATTAAGTTAATTTAAGCATTGTTAATTTTTTAAAATTATAAAAATGTGCTTTTTGACACATGTTTCAAAAAGACATCACAAACAAACATCAAAGCAATATTGAGATGATAAACTTTTTCAAGTTTTTTGTGAGAAAGACGACACTTCCAACATGATTTTAGGGATATTCTCTTATAAGTATGCTACTCTTCCTTATTGGTTATATCTCATGCACATTAGCCTTGTAGCCATTATTTTATGGTAAATTTGGGAAAGTGTTTGTAGAGTTCTAATGTCGTTTTGAAAGTGTGAAGAAAAGGTCATGTTTGATGAGGATGATGTCTCTAAAAAGATTACTCCCTTCAAAATCTTTGTAGTTTGTAACATTTTTAGTTGGATAACCTAACATGAAATTTCAAAGAGTATGAATTCGAAAAATTGTTATCTTTGTGTCTATTCTAAAGAGGTAAGCATGTTCTCCAAAGATTTTCATTAGAATTGGAGAACATTTGATGTTGGATGTAGATTATTTAGAAAATTGTAGTCTTTCAAATAAGGGTCCTCCAACATTTCCAACTTTTTAGCTCAATACTAAACCTTTGTAAGCTGTTGTGTGGATCCCAACGGAGCACCATCCAATAAACTCAGTGAACAAGCATGCCCTATTCTCAATCAAGTTAATAGTTAGCAAGTCATTAAAAGCATTGTTATAATAATAAACTTAAGAAGGCTCCATGGGGCTCTAGTCTGTGTTTCAAACAATCTTACTAAAAAACTTTCTTTAGACTTTTGAATCTCTAGAATGATAGTGTGCAACAATGGCTCATTGAAAAAAATTAGGTAATGAATATTTAAAAAAATATTGTCAATATAACTATAGACAAGGATTCTCAATGATCCAATGCAAGAAAGAAAAAAGTTCTAAACCCTTCTATGTAAGAAATGGAGAAGATGAGACACTTCTAATTAGTGAAGTAATATGTAAAGTGAAATTTCAAACTTTTGTAGCCATCAATGTATAAACAAGTATCAATAACTCAATGAACACAAAACATCAACACATAATAAAAAAAACCTAACTATAATTTTAATCATCTATTCAATGATAGTATAATCAATTTTAATATGCAATTGTAATGAAAGAGTAAACAATATGAATCTAATTTGAAATTTGGGAAGGACATGTTGCTTAAACAACAAGTAGATATTCAATCTCTTAAAACCTTGAATAAAAACCTTTAAGAAAATGGAAAGACTCTCATGCTTTCTAGGATAGACTTTAATAGCTTCACAGTGGCTAAAAGTGACAAGTCAATAAGAAAAGACACTAAGTGGAATGTCAAAAAAGTGGTTTCTCTAAAAATGACCAAAAGAAGCTTTTAAGCATCTCAAAATGTAGACATTATGGATCGCAATTAATATTGTCTTACTCTTCACAATAAAGACTCTAGTTAGTTCTATAGTAGCTTGATGCCTTAATAACATGTTTAGATTACACCGAATTATGTTAAATGCAATGATGGATTCTTTGTGAGTAATAGATAAATGGACATCCTTTGCATAAGATTAAATTTTTAATAATTGGAACAAACACTTCTATCAAAGTATAGATGTATTTGTTGTAGTATTTATAATGTCAAAAATTAAAAATCAAGCATATCTTCCTTACCTGATGACACGTAAATGATGTGTTATCTTTTTATGTATTCCAACAACTTTTTTATTAATAGAATAGATATTTGCAAGGATTTATGACTTTTGGTGAAGTCCAATTTGTCTTCCCTAAGTTGAAAGGATAGTAAAATATCTTTGCTAAAGTTAGAATTATAGAGGTCATTCTTATGGATAGAACCCTAATGAATTATGATTTTCTCAAAGCATTCCTAAAATAGTGGATAAACATATGAACAAGTTCTTATTATAGTAACCCCTATTACTGATCATATCTCCAACCACAATTAAATGTAATTGTAGATAACTTAGATTCCAAAGCACTTGGATTAAAAGTATATAACTCTCTCCAGTTTTTGCTCAAAATTTGAGACCTCCAATTTCTAAGTCAGAAATGTAGGCCTTAGTTTATAAGTTTAGGAGAGCTAAGGCCCACATTAAAGAATGGAGAAAAACTTAAATTTGGCAATAAATTTTTGAAGATTGAAAAAGAAGAACACCATGTTATAGAGAAGGCAAATAACTTCGAAGAGTCACAGATGAGTTATCATGGTTAGAAATAACAAAGTTTAAGATGTACAAACCATGGTTGCCAAAATGGAGCAGATGTATAGAGAAGACCCTTAAACATGCTATGGGATACTTTTGAGAATTCTATAGGACATTTTACAATTTTAAAAGCCACAAAAAATTACAAAATAAATACCTATAACTTTTTAAGAAAAATAAAAAATTCTTGAAAGCTTCAAAATTAATTATTGTAACTAGTTCCTAAATGGCACTTGCATTTTGAGCAGTAATGGAGAAACGTGAGGTAATAATCAACACACGATGGCACACGGGTGGATCAGTGCATCACTTTGGTTAATGATTTTTATTAGTAGCATCAGTAAAAAGGCACTGACACTTTGGGTCCGCTTTGGGGTTGACATGGATTGAAGAGATTTAGCATTAGTTGACGAGTGAGTGCTAATGGTGATGGTAATGATGATTGGTAGTGTTGGATGATCACAAGAAAATCCCTAAACAATATTTTAATCCCTTTTTAGTTCAAGTTTCAAGCAAATTTTCTACTGATGGACTTGTGAGATGGTTGAAGGGAAGTTTTGCACTAAATATAAGATGAAAATCACTAAAAAGTTTTCAATTGTTCTTAAAACAACTTAAACTATATTATAAATATAGAAAAATTGATGAAGTAATAAAAGTAATAGAAATTTGCAATAAACAAGGGTCTACTATAATTCATCTGCACAACAATAATAATAATGAAGATTAATGTAAAGTATAGTGACCAATTCTCATAGGGCTCCAAGTCTGAATAGAACTAGTACATGTTCAAGTTGATCCTCTAATTGATGTATTGGATGTGACTGCATCAAATGGATAGAGTTAAAGGATAGGTAATGTGTAGCTTAAGAATGGTAATAAATACACAAATGTCATCCATGTTCAATAAAAACCGAATGAAGGATAAAATAATGAGTATTAAAAATCCAAGTGAAAGTTGGGTATTAGAGAAGGATTTAATTGCCAAATACATTGTGGATTGCTTGTTCTCTTACTATTCCCTACTAAGAAAAATGAGACATGCTGTGATTTATGATGCATAAACTCACTAAAAATAAATATGATTCTAATTTAGTTATTTAATATTGAGAAAATACAAAAACACTATTTTTTTCGATGCATCCTTTACATGCTTATAGATTGTATGGGTTTAATGTTTTTTACAAGCATTTTTGGTCCATATTCTAAGGTGATATTTATGATGCTATCAATGATTTTCTTATTGTTGGTCTATAACCAAAAGAATGTAGTAGTGTTAATTTACTTTCTATTCTGAAGACTAATTGCAATATATCGTTCAAAGACATTGTGACAATTTGGATGTATAGTTTCTCAAAAATACACTATGTTTTTGTTAGTTAGCCTATAAAGTTTCTTGCCCACCATCATCTCATTGGAGCAATTAGCTTTTATTAAGGAAGGGGAAATCAATAAAAATATCTTACCTGCATAACAAACCATATTTTCATAAGAGCAACTTCATGATTTAAATGAGAAGTTCAAAGTTAATAGCTTCTTTATCAAGATAGACTTCAAGAACGTGTTCAATAATATATCATGGAGGAAACATGTATTAGAATAGTTTAATTTCAATAGTTAATTTGTTAATTTAGTCAAGAGTAATTATAATATAAGTAAGTTGTTTGTCATTATTAATGGGAATGAAAATGGTTCCATCTAACTCTCCTATTGGCTAAAGCATTGTAACCCTCTATCCCCATTTCATCTCCACAATGTAGCTAAAGAACAAATAAGAGGTTTAAATAATCAACATATATAAGGTAACGTAAAGCACTAGACCACCCCATGTTGTTGTCAACCAATGTCCCATTTTTGCTTTGTAGACTACCTTTTACTCTTATTAAAATGTGATAAAGACTTAATCAAAATTATCAAGTTATTCTTCTCTTATCTCTTGGGCACGTCATGTTTGTAGATTAATGTACAAAGGATCTCCTTTATTAGATGTAAAAAAATGAAAGACAAGAAAATATTGACAAGGTGCTCTTGCCTCAAAATAGATACCACCCTCCAACCCCTTAACTCAAAAGCACACTATTCGAAAGTAGGAAATAAGTGGTCCACTTTGAACATTAGATTGATAAAACATGCAAAAAGAAATTACTCTCAATAAGATGTAGTACTTGTTAGCCATGTCCTCTAGTCCACTTTGTAAATCAAATTATACCTTATCTTCTCTATAATATTATTAATTTTTTTTAGAAAATGTGATAAATAGATTTCTTTTGGCTAATAGTGATTTGGTTAACAAGCACCATTTGTTTAGCCAGAACAAGAATAGCTTCCCCTATGAAAAGCAAGGTTTATTGGTCAAGAAGTTAAAGGATATTATGGATGTATGTATTTTAAAGGTTTTTTGAAAGATCTACACCTCAAACATTTTCTATTTTACACACTTGAGATGTAAGTTCTTATATAGAAATTGTTGAGGAGCATGCTCAATGTCTTGGAATCAAATATAAAAACTCTGCTCACTATTTTTTATTTTGCAATACTTGGAACAAAATAGATATGGAGGGAAACAATTATTGGTCCCTCACTAATGATGATAAATTCACTATCAGGATGGGATAATACTGGAGTTAATTAATTGCCTTATTCCTAAGTCACAAAAAATGAGGAATAATTATAAACCTTCCAAAATATCTCAATTAATGTGGGGGCTCCAAAATAGCTACTTACCTTTTCATAACAACTTAAGAATGTTAAATTTAAATTTATAGACAAATGCCAATTTTGTGGTTATAAGGACTCTGAAATGAATATTATGGAACCCCTTTGTGATTTATATTGGCATTAAACAACCCAGCACCATGATTTGCAAAATGCTTCGACAAGGATGGAAGTGTAGTCACACAAACCCAATAGGTATTGAGAATGTATTGTTCTACAACCTCTCATATGTTGTAATATCTACAAGAAAAAAATTGAAAATAATTTAATGAGCAAATATTACCTGTGATTTTCTAGATAGAGTTTCTTATGAATTTTAAAATGTTGCTTAATTATGTAAATAAGTTCAATAGATCCTTAAATGGTAAAATATACATTTCTTCCTTGATTTATTGAGATAAATTGAATAATTAAAAAAGTGGTTGAATGGACTCCTCTAGTAGTTGATTTAGAAAAATCAAATTCTAGTGGATTGACTAGAAATAACCAAAGCCCTATAGGTTGTGCTTGTGTGATTGGAGACTACTTGGTAGAGCTATTAAAGCACTGTCAATTTACATAGAATCTAAAAAATATATAAGTTGAAGCCATTGAAATACTATTTTGGTTTAAATTTATGTAATAATCTAGAGTTATAAAAACTTCATTATAGAATAAAATAGTTAATCATTCCTTGTAATGATTCAAAATTGGATCAGAATCCCCTGTTGTATTTTAATCCAAATGAATTGAATGAATAAACTTCTTAGCAAAGTAGTTAAATTATAACACATATTCTGGGAAGGAGATGTCGTAAAAAATTAGTAGGCTTAAATAGCTAGTAGCTACATCCATTTGAGGTTCTAAATTCATATCAAATTTAAAAAGTTTGCAAAGATTCAACTAAGCTTGATGAGGAGAGGTATTCATATATTATATAGTGATCATAAGGAAAGTTATCCAACTAATGTCTTCATAAACAAATGCATTGAATCTGTTCACATGATCATTATGGCTGACTTAAATTTGTTCTTATGGAAATTACTAAGCATTTGGGGCTAGAAATAATGAAAAAAAATATTGGGAAACCACTAGATTTTATCATATATCTTTCATTTTGGCTTAAGAACTAAATTTTGATAAAGTACACTGTTGACATAACTAATGTTAAGTTAATCATATTCTAAGAAAAACGAATGAACCTATTTGGTGTGGCTCGTTTCTTAGCAAGGAAATCAATGTCCATATAATCTCTTAATTTTAACAGATGATAACTATTCTTCTTTTTATCTAACATCATGATTTTTTTGTATAAAACAGAATACCAATCCAACCCATTCCAATATATTCCCATCAAACTTAAACTTGATTATAGCAAATATATAATAAAATTGTTAAAAAAATTTTGGATACTTTTGCTAAAGTAAACTATTTACATAATATTGCTATTATAATAATTTTTTTAGGATTAATGCAACTAAAAAATTGTGAATTAAGAATCTACCTATCAAATTTATTGTTCTTTTGAGGAATAGGATATGCAAAGAATAAGAAAAAACCATCTATTTCTCAACAATTTCTTTCTCATTTGATCTCACAACTAATATAATTACTCATCAATTTTAGGTATAAAAATTTTTTCTACATCCTCATCATGCAGTACCCCTTGATTCATTGGCCAACACATCATTCAAATCAACCTTATGTAAGGACTTGTCCAATGGCACCAGTTTATTATGATGGGCTTAATTAGACAATACATTAGACTCGTTGTTTATTTGCAATCATTAGAGACTTTCTTTCGACTCTTTGCACCTTTATCATAGTTTTCAATTGTGATAATGTGTTTATTAATGGCTAAACAAATATGATGAGACTTATCGACTATTTCAACATGTATGATTACAAAGTTCATCATAGTATTGAATAATATCTTACTTCGTAGGAGGTACAAACATAGCTAAGTAGAACACCCAACATAGATCTTTCACAATGGTCCAAAATATTTTAATAATTCATCAATACTTAGTTTGGATTACTCCAATTAGGAAAAATTTATTAGCATGTTTGTTATGATTTCTTAATCAGCCTAGAACATTTCACGTTAAAAATACCATCTTCTATGCACATTTCTTGAGGCTAATCAATTTGTTCTATGTTTTGTGCTTCCTCTTTGTGTCAAGGTCATTTAGATACTAGCACACATTGCAAAGGATTAGAAAAACTTGTTGACCCTAACTTTTTTTCCTACATCATACAATGTAAAAATCCATCAATGTAGTATGTGATATCATACTTTAGAGTAAGATTGTCATTAAAAAATATGTGCTTCTCTTAAATCTATAAACAAATATGTGCTTTCTCTAAGATCCCTTTGATTTGTTTGAAACGGTTTAGTTACAACAATACACTAATACATTAATCAAACTTATCATTAGGCACATTGCCATATATTTTGTGCATTAATTCCTCAATTAGCTTGGTTTATAACTTCATCAACCTTTCCATAAAAATCTAGTCAATATGGTTCTCATCATAGAATATGTAGTTCCTTTGCCCAAGACCAGTTGTTGCACTCTTATGTGTGCTATACAATTTCAATGCATAACATATGTGGAATCAATCTTCCTAAATATTGTTACTTTATGCATTGGACTCATTCAAACAAATAGATTGAATTGTTAATACAAATAGATCAATGAGACACTCTAAATCACTTAATAGTAACATGTTAGCATATGAACCATAGGATTCAGAAGTCTTGATAAAACTACAATTACATTTTAAGTAATAAGTTATAACTACTGTGACTTCAATAAGCAGTAATGATGGAAATGTTGATTAAATGATTTTGAGCATATGTCAACTACTTATAACAAATATAAATAAAACTATATAACTTATGATCAATATAATCATCCATTAGTGAAATAACATATGATCATCAAATTATTAAAAATTTTGAAAACCTAAACTCTTCATTTTCTCATTATCACATAAATAAAGCCATGTATTGCATTATTAAGGAAACTATGGGGATCATTTATATAATCAACATAGATTAAAAAAACTATATAACCTTTTGATATCTACTTTCATATCATGCAAGACATCATATGTGATAAAATTAGACATCATTTCTTCTTTGAAGAAAAAATTGTAGAATTATTTTTGCTTTAGAATTATCCAATTGGTTGTAGTTCATGCTTTAAACATCATTGAGTAGTTATGTTCTTACATTTTAAAAACTTTAATAAGGTTGTGATGTAGTAGCATTCTACACATCACATAGAGGTTCCATTGGACACTAGTCCTACATAGACCTAGAGCCACTCCATGTTTGGCATCTCAGCTTTTTAGTTAGTCTCTGATATCATTCCTTTTGTGAGGACCAATTACAATTGAGCCTTGTTTATTATACTTTAGAAATTTCAATTTATCAATTTTTTAAGTTATTTTCATTTATAATTTTTTAGTCATTTGGAGATTGATTAGTAGCTTTTCAAATATTTCTAACTTTAAATCATGTCAAGTAGCATCATTTAGCAAAAACTATTTTTCTGAATAACTTTAGAAAGGCTTAATATTGAGTGCTGGTCTAAGGCAACATCTTCTTGCTATCAATATGCCAAAATGATCAATAGAAAAGTTCCTTCAATTTGTTATGGATATAATATATCTCTCTCAATTATCTATCTAAATATGTCATTGTGCTACCTCTATGTTATATATAATAAGCTTTTGCACTCCTTAAAGAATTGGTATCTATTTTTATCTTTCTCTAGGTGATATAAGATCTCCAAACCATAATGCATGAATAATTCAAGTTATTCTATTTAACTTAATGTCTAAATAGAATTATCATCATGCGAATTCTAAATAACACACCGTATGTTTTGTGAATAATAAGAAGACCAAATATGAAGGCATTGACATTTTTAGATGGAAGTGTTATAACAATAAGTAAGATAAGAATAGGAAATTTGAAACAAAGTTAATGGATGCTATCTCTTTATGATTCTCCACAAAAAAAGACCTATAAACCATTTAACAAAGGAACCTTACTTGCGAAGGAATCTACTCATGTGGTGTTTGATTCAATTATGTATTAAAATGAAAATTTGATTCGGAATACAAGGAAGATTTTGGAAAAATAAAATTAGGAGACAAAAAAAAGAAAAATCAAGATATAGCAACATTATTGTGGACATATATTTCACCTATTGTTTTGTCAAAAATGTGATCACAATAGACAAAATATGTTTTTTGGTGGTAGATAATGTTATTCCAATTTAGTTTAAATCAACTTCTCCACCTAAAAATTTTTTTGTTTTAATCTTACACATATTATCAAGCTAGTTAAGGTCAACAACATTTGGTTATTAATATGTAACAACTACCAATATAATAACGTTCCTTCTACTCTTTATAGATATAGTATTTATCTCTTAATTTTCTATCTAAATATTTAATTGGGCTTCTTCAATGTTATGTATCGAACAATGCGCTCTCCTCATAAATCATTGGTGGTTTCTATTACTTTTTTCTTTGTGATATGGGATCTGCAAACCATAATGCCTTAACGAAAGAGGTTCTATTTATCTTAAAGCCTCAATAAATTTATTTTCAAACCAATTGTAAATATTATAATATATTAATCCGAAATAACAGGAAGCCTAAATATTAAAACTTTGGTATTTTTGGATGGAAGTGTTACATCAAAATGTAGGACAGAAATTGGAGATTAAAAACAAAATTATTAGAGGCTATTAGTTTATCATATTCTTCAAATAGGTAGACCTATAAGTAGTTTAATATGGAAACGTTATTTATAATGGAATATACTCAAGTTGTGTTTGATGAAATTATGCATAAAAAAGAATTAGATTTGGAAGACATGGAAGATTATGAAAAAAATGGGAAGACTAAAAATGATTATTGTATGACAAACTTAGTAGATTTTTATTCAAACATTATTTAAGAAGGAAATTTAGATAAGATTTTGTTCAACAAGAACTATGCTAATGAACTTCTTCAAGTCATAGATTATGTAGAGGATGTCATATTTTGATCCACCAACTTTGATTTATATGAATGAATTATTAAGCTTATGGGTGTAAGATTTGAGATTAATCCTAAATGGCTTTGTTTTTGTACAAACCCATGCCTCTTTAAAATGAAATCATATATTTTGCATCAACTAAAAAACTTGTTCCTCAAAATACAAGTGAAGCCATGAGGAATGAATTCTATGATGTGGGTTGTTGGATGATTTTAACTTGTTTGTTAGGTTGAATGGTTTTGTTATTATTATGTAGGGTATGTCACCATAATATAATCATAAAAAATTAGTATTAGAAAAAATAATCGTGTGGTTATCATTCAAAATATGGAAAGGCTAGTGGCAAAGGGTTATAATCAAGTGAGAGGAATAAACTTAAAAAGAGCATTTGAACTAATCATATGATTCACGGCAACATGGTCATTATTAGATATTTAAACTATACCAAATTGATATTAAGGGCACATTCATAAATGTTATTGTTTAGGTGGAAGTGTATGCAGAATAATTGGATTGTGGTCAACATTGTCCTCATCAAATTCATGTGTGAAAGTTAATTAAATACCTATTTGATTTGCAACAAGAACATAGGTCTGGGTATTAGTAAACTTAGTAGATTTCTACTCAAACATTAATTCAACATGGGAATGTATATTGAATTTTTTCATCAAGAACTACACCAATGAACTTTTTCTAGTACAACCTTATGCAGACGTTATCAACATTGGATAAGTGAACTTGGCATTTGTGAATGATTTAGTAACCTTATGGGGGTAGGATTTGAGATTAATATAATGGGTGAAGAGACCCATTTTCTTATATAGAAAGTTAAACAATAAAAGAAAAGTTTCATCGTATCTTAAATAAATTATATAAATGAGAAGTTATAAATGCGTGATCTTGAGAACCTAAAACCTATTTGTACTTTCAAGTGTCCCCACAAAAGTATTAAACAATGACAAGAGAGGAAAACAAATAGATTCAGGTTGCACCAAGGGATGATATGTTCTTTAATTAGCTACAAGATGACCTAAGAAAGTTTTTACTATGAGAATTTTTAAATCTATTCTTTGATTTGGAGCCTATAAAAGGATCTTTTGGGTTATGTCATTATCTCATAAGATAAAGCTACAAAGGTTATGTTGGTTCAAGTGTACATAAGAAAAGCATTGTAGGTAATTAATCATTTTTTTGACACACCTTAAACCCGTGATCTAATAAAAAAAATAGAACTATTGCTTGCAACAAATGAACCATAATATATGCCATTAGGGGGCTTTTTAGAAAAAAAAGTTTGCATTAAAAGGGAGACTAAAAGATATGGAATTAATTTTGCAAAATAGCTACCCATAAAATATGACAATATGTGTGTCATTTGCCTAATTCAAAACCTTATCTAGTACATTAAGGACAAACAAAGTGATGTTGGGTCCATTTCATCAGAGACCTTACAGAATGAAAAGTTGTACACTTTTAATTTGTTTTTAACACCTTACAACTAGTTGGCATCTTAATGAAGCTGTTTATGAAAGATTTATTCAATATGATTAGAAGACTTTTTATGATGACAAAAGTAGGAGATATTAATCTCGGTTTTAAGAGTAGTTCCTTGAGTGAAGGGGATCACATCCATGTGCTTTTATTACTTACAAATCTTGCTTCACTTCATAATATTTAGTAAATGCTTTCTTGCACTACATTCAATTACTTTATGATAAAATTAGAGTGTAACTTATCATAAAATAATAAGTGGTTATTGGTCTAATGAGTAATAATCTAAAATATTTTGATAGTAACAACTTATTTCAATAGCATACTCATTGATCATCAAACATTGTTTCTACGTATGGTGCTGAACAACATTGGAAGGAGATTAATGTTGTAAGACATCTAAATTGATTAAAAATTTTGATGTAGACTTTTCTAAAATAATAATGGGAAAGATAATTATATGATGAAGAATATAAGTGTTCATTTTGAGTAAGACATTTTCCCTACCTTGTAAGCTAAAGAAGCTTATGTCTCAACTACACTATTCATGATTTTTCAAATTCGAAACGAAAACTTTTGCTTGATTAAATGCATCACATGATCATATTTTATGCAAAATGATTTGCTATTAGAGAAAAGAGACAATTTTAAGACTAGACTATTTGATTTGAGTTAACAAGAGAACCTAGTAAAATTGCATGGAACAATTACTAACAAAGATTAAAACAATATGATAAAACTAATAAATAAAGGGATAACCATTCCTTAAAATAACTATAAGGAAAACTGAAACAAATCAACTGATATGACTAACTTACGCCTTACAGTAAAATCATTCAAATTAAAATTAAACTTTTGGAAATTTTGTATATCACATTCATATAATTTGTAATGGTAAATGAACATTATGAACTATATATTGGTGATGTTCTCACCCTAATTAAGTCAAAAAGGAAATACAATATACAAATATTAGTTTAGACCATGTAATTATCTTATTCATGTAGATTTAAGTGAACATAAAAAATTTGCTTGGTACAATAAAATTTTAATGGATTCTATGATGAACTCTCTTTTACATGCCAAAGGAAATTCGTTGAATTCATATGGTATGCAAACACTCTTTCATACGAATTGGATTGACTATAAATGATATCAAACCATATGGTTATTATGTTAAATTATACAATCAGACTACTAAAAATTTTCAATGTTATGAAATTCTCTTATTACATTATTCTAACTTGAGAAATTTTATTAACAAATCATGAACTCCTATATAGTTTTCAAAAAAAAGTAGAATTGACTTTGAATGTGACAAAAAGTTCGAAAATAAAATTTTTAAAACTAAAGTTGTTTTTTCCTTTGTTTAATTGAACCCATTTTCTTAACATATTCATAGCTAACAATTTTTCATTGACATAATTTCCTATACTATTGTGGTGTTATAATATTTTATTTTAGACTAAAGATAGTAATTTTTTGTTATTATAAACGATTTCTGTTCTTAATTTTTTATATTGTTTTGAAAATTTTAAAAAAATTATGATATTAAATATTTTATATTGCTTAAATAATTTATATTTTTAAATAGTTAATTATGTGTAAATCTTAGAAAAACATAGATTTATAGAGATTCTATGAATTTAGTTTGTAAACAATTTTTTACAATTTTAAGTTTAATTAGGACAGCCTCTATTCTTAAAATATTAAAAATGTTGACTAATGATAAGCTTGGAATAACTTTAATATTTTTTTACTGAAAATTTTCTATTCATTTTAAAACACTTTGTAGCGACATATGGATATTTAATAAATTGATATCATAGAGAGAATTTATTATCAATATGTTGTTCATATATTAGATGTTACTATTAAGTTGTTATTTTTAATTTCATATAATTAATTATTAGATTTTTTTGGAATTATTTCTAATATTTAAAATTTTTTATTGTAATAATAATCTTATAATTTGTAAATCTTTTATCCATTTTTAACTATAATGAATCTTATTTTATATGATAATTATCCATTTTATAGTATAAATTTTTTCATTAATGATTTCAATTATCTTATTTTACTAATTCTCTTATCACATTATTTTTCAAATTTTTATCATGCTTATATTATTAAAAATGTTTTTGGTTGACGTCAAGTACAAATACAATAAAATATTTCACATAAGTCATTAAATCATTTACATGATGATTTTTTATATTTTGTTATAATTATTAGTCAATGTTAGATTTTTTTTATATGTGCTAATTAAATTCCTCAATAATAAAAAAAATTTATTTTCTAATTAATTATTTTTTGATATAAATATTTTGTTTCAGTAGAATTATTATACCTTTTGGTTAAAAAAGTTTGTAAGAGGAATTAACATCACAAATACTTAATTAGCTTAGCAATGGTAATTTTTTTTTAAATTGTTTCAAAAAATATGCTTTGATAATTATGTCACTAAATAAGTTCTTTTAATATGTAAACATGTTTTGTTTATTTTGTAAAAATATTTCAATAATTTAATAATTGAGATTTTAACTTTTGTTCACTATATTCAATTTTGCATTTGCACAAACATATTAAAATTATGTTATATCTTGCTTAAGCTTTATTACATACGAGTTGGACGTATTTATTTTTTAAATATGTACAGTAAATTTTTACTTGTTATATAAAGTTGTTTAACAATTTTACTACAAATTAAACTTTTTAAAATTTCAAATTTTGTTCATTTTTTAGGATAACTTTGATAACTAAGTTATAAAAGTTTGTAATATATTTATATATTTTTAATCTTATTATATTTTAATTTCAATAAGAATATTTTTTATTACTTTATTGTGCAACTTTATGATGTATCATATAGATATATCAAATATTTTTAAAATATTTATATTATTACGATGTGTACTTTTTTGCATTTTTTATTTAAACTGATCGTGTTTTATTTAGCAAACAAATCTTTAAATTACAAAAAAATTGAGATATTTAAATAGTTTTAATAGAAAAAGCTTATTTATTATACTATAAAAAAGGAAAAACTATGTTGAAATATTGTTCTTGTTTCTTATCTTATTTATTTATAAAATATCTTGTTCTTATATTTTTTCAATATAATTCAAATTCTTTTAATGTTATGTTGTTCCAGTAATTGACATATTTTTAATTTATATTATATTTTATTTTTCGCTAGCATTATTTGACAAATATTTGAAGTATTTAATTTATGTTATATCATTTATTTTCACATATTCAATTTTTTAAATTATTTTTCTTGGATCACACATTCTAAATGTTTTAAATTTTTAAAACTTTTTTGGTTGTATATTTAATATCAAAACTTTATTTTTATATTTTTTTAAAATTTTTGAAAAATTATGAAAATTATTTCAAAAATTAGTTTTTTAATAAATTATCAACTTTTTATTATTGTAATGTTTTTATTTCGAAACTAATTTTGAAATATTATATTTACTTGTAGTATTTCTTTTGAGATTCATGATATACCCTCTTCTATGTTTTTAATTTTTACAAGTTTTTGAAATTATATTTTTAAAAAATTATTTTTTTTGTGACAAATCGCTTTACATCAATGACTTTCTCATTTGTAAAATTCATTATATTTATGACACTTGTAGTTATATAAAATCGTTATGATAAGTAATATTGTTTTAATATTTGATGTTTATAAGAAAAGAAAAATTAGTGTATCACAACATATATAATATATTAAAAAATATTTTATATTTTTACTATTTTTATATCATATAAATTACTATATTTTACTATGTTATTTTATTTACATAATGTCACTATTATTTCAAAAATAAAAATTATATAGTAAGATAATTTTCTTTTTTTGTTCTTTTTATGTAATAAATAACATTTTAAATTGAAATTAATAGGAAATTTTGATCACATTTAATTGACATTATTTTAAATCTTTTTTGAAATGTGTATTAAACATTTTGTCGAAACTTTTGTAACATATAATTTTTTTTATAATATTTCTCTAATCATTTTCTTATTTTTATTTTTTTATTTGTTCTTTATTGAATTATTTCAATACTTGATATATTGAACATAATAACTGAACTCTTAAATATTAAATTCTTTTAACAACCATATATCAATTAATTGTTCGAAAATATTTAGATTAAAAAGTTTGAAACCATTATATCACAAGGGAAACTTTTGTTCAGTTCTAATGCAAGTGACAATAATTAGTTAGTTCGAAACATTTATAGTTTTACAATTTTTTAATAGATTTGTTATTTAGTCATTCTTTTATTTTTTTATGTTTACAAATTTAACTTTATTTAGTTTCCTAAATATTTTTTAATATATTATACACATTGTCTTTAAATTGTGGTGCACTTATTTCATGACAATTTAACATTTTCTTATCTTACAACATTTTAGTTTAAATGGAATTTAATTCCCATTTATATTATGATATTTGATTTACAACCTTTTAGCCTTTGATCTATTTCCATAACTATTTTATATTTCTTTTTTGAAAAATAGGCAAGTCTATGAATTCGCTAATATTGATGGATTTATTAGGAGAAGAAATAGAAATAATTGTCATATTGAAGCATCCAACAAATCAACATTGTGAAAGAAATACAAAAAAAATTTAAATAAAACTAGGACAATAAATTATTTTGTGAAAATTATGAAAATATAAAATAATAAAAACTAAAACATTATGTAATTTGTTGAACATATATAGCATTCAAATTATATAACATATACAAAATAATTTACATGCCACTACAAATAAAAGAATAAAAGGAAAATTAAACAAAAAAGAATTAAAATAAACAAATAATATTAAAACACAAAACATATAATATTATAAATATATTATCAGCACAATATCAATAAAATGTGACAAGAAAACACATTTTACAAAACTAAAGTGAAACCAAAGTTTCTTTGATGTCAAAAAATTAAAATAATAGATGCTACAAAAAATCTAAAAATCATAATACATTGCACATATATTAAAAAATAAAAAATAAAATTTAAAAATACAAATGAAAAAAAATACAAATAACAAAACGTATAATTTAACAATAAAAACTTAATATTTTTGTTGCTTGAAAATTTACTTATTTTACAAAAAAGCATGATAAGTTTTTTGTTAAAGATATATATGAGAAAAAGAATTATGAACAAAAAGGAAGAATGGATATCCTTCTACTAAATTTAGATCTAGCTCTTATGCCATATCAATAAAAAAAAAGTGGATAAAGAATAAAAGAAAAGGAAGGATGGACAATTTTTGTGCTCTTCTCTAATTGCTTGCCTGTACCTAAAATTTCAATGATAGAGAAATCAAATATTATAATACAAATTTTATATTTTCATTGATAAATGTTTTTAACATGTTGATAATAGGAATCCATGTATCAAAAGGATAATCTTCATGTATAGAAAAATCCTTGTACATAAACCATTACAAAGAATAAAACTTATAAAAGAAAAAGACAAAGAAAAGATCATTATTGATCTTGTAATACAACTTTTCCTATATTAGTTAACCCTACTACACAATTTCATACTTCATGTGTTTATACTCTTAAGATATTTCATTTAGTTCAACTTTTATGTTGAAGATGTGACTAATTACTTTATCAAAATAAAATCATATAAATAAGAAAATAAACATTATGCTCGGTGTTATGCTTGAATACATGGGGCACAAACATTTTTTGGATTAACACAAACTCACCTTATTTTGCTTTAAATTCTTTTTTTGGATTAAACTTAAGATAAATAAACAAAGGTGGATAAGTTTTAGAAAGTTAAAGTTTGTAGTTTTGTTATTATATTAATAAGTAGAATTATGAAATTAGTTGGATGTTAATTAGACTCAATTAGAGTTAACTTAGGTAGATAAATTTTAAAAAGTTCTCCAAATCTATATTTTTGTTGAAGAAATTCAAAACTTTACATTTGAATTTATCATTGATGAAATATAAAGATGAAGTATTGAATAATAAGATGGATAATTTAAGTGATAGAACTTTCATGACAAAAATGCCAAGCACTTAGCACAACTAAGTTCTTTCAAATTATAATATAAATATAGCTATATAAATCCATCAAACAAAGTATTATGTACGTAATTTCCATAATTAATAGCAATACGATATGTTTGTGTTTCATTAACTTGAATTGCTTAAAAAAAAATTCATTGAAATGGGTCTAAAAAGTGTTATAAAATTAATATTTGTAAATTTAATTAAGACAATTCCAAGTAAACAACAAAGATCTTATTAATAAAAATTGTAGCTTCTTAAAAAAATTAATGTTAAACATATTGAGAGATTGCACATAATAATCAGTTAGATTTTGATAGTTTATTAAGTAATTTAATACCTTCATGCATAACATGAATCATTTTATGGTTTAAGTATAATGAAAACCCATGTAATTAAGCTATAATTTGAGCTACTTATGTTTAGAATATTGAATGTAGTGCTTCACAACATTTAAGACTAATATGTTTTCATAAGAAAACTCTAAAATGGGTAAATTTTTTGCAATTTAATTTTTCATAAAATAGAATCTAATCTTCTAAAAATTATACCTAATGTAAAAATAGTAGCCCACGAGTGGCATAAGAACTACATCAAAATATAGTGAAATTTCAATGACAAATATCTTGAAAACGTTCTTTCAAAATAAGTTATAATAGTCTCAAAAAAGGATCTAACTCATTTAGAAGTAGTCAAGATTCAATTACTTTGCTATGTCAATTATTTGTTTGGAATTAAAGGAGAAAAGTCACTTGAAACTTTTACTCTTATGGAAGCTACTTGGCCAATACAAACAATAATAATGTTAACATACACACAATAGTGAGGCTATGTGTGGAGTTGCTGAAATACTATTGCTCAAGAATAATTTAAAAAACACAGAACAAACGTACTAACATCATGCTTGCTTTCAAAACACAGTAATTGGAAGCGAAAATGTGGGTTGCTGGAAAACGTTAAAAATGTGGGAAGAAAAGTGAAATATGGCAATGCAACAAGTAGTGACTTTGAATAATGATTATTTCAATAACTCAAAATAAGCTTAGATAAAAAAACAATTGACCTTTTGATAAGATTTTTAATGATATTTTGCATAAAATTAAATTACAATCTACTTTTATCCATTAGCTATTTGGCAGTTTAGTTAGTTTTTCTTTTGAATTTATGTTTAAAATAACATTCTAATTGAAACCTTATAATGGAATAAATAGAAATGTACTTTTTTATTGTTGGCATTATATTTCTAGAAATAATGTTTTCTTTATCTAAACGAGTGCACAATCTTAGTTTGTTATCTAAGTTTTTAGATGATTAACTAATATTTAAATTATGATTTGAATTTTTCTCCCCCTTGCTATCAACCTTTTCATTGTTATCTTTCATCATAAATGTTATCATAGGAGCTCCTCTTACTCATAATACATTAATAATTTTTGGCCATGTCTTTAGTCCCTTAACTCCTAGACCTCATAAAATCATTAGGCATTATATTGATTTTAACTGAGCACCTCACAAAATTGTTGAAGTTATGAAATTAAGTGCCATGATAATCCCCACTCTAGCCATGGTATCACTAAGAGTGCATAAGTGGTTGGCATTCGATACTACTTTACTCATAACAACCCTTCTAGCAAGAAACAAGGATTTGGTAAGCTAAGCCACATCTTTGTTCATCATATTTTGTGTAATATGACATATTTTTCATGTTTGGGATTTCTAGTAAAAGTGATAACCTCTAACACAACATAAATTGCCTTTGTCTCATTTTTAAATAGCTAGAAATCATTTTCATTAATTTCTTTGACATTCCATTATTAGACTTCAAATAATACTTGGCATATTTCACTTTTTTTACTCAACTGATAAATTTATTTTATATTTCCTTATAAGTTTTTCAATTTTGCTTCTAACTATTTAGAAGGACATGTAAAAGAGAAGTTGTTGTTGTTGTCAACCAAAATGGCGAGAAACTCATTTCGATTATGGAAGTGGTAAGCTTCGTGTGTGCGATTTAAATATAAGGAAACAAAATTCTTTTTACGCTCTTCCCAATTTTCATGTCTGATGTGCATTTCCATATCATCGAAATTGTATTTTTCTATTGAAAGATGCCAATCATATTAGTCCAATGTAAATAAAGATTAGGTTTGTTTAGTACAAAAGTTGAGATGCTTTACCAATGCTCATGTTTGAATATTCTTTCTTTCTATTTCACTTACTAAGTAAATTTTCACAACACCCATTACATCATAAGATGAATAGTATTAGTGATGACCAAGATTAAATTGATGATAATATAATCGACATAGATCATATTTGTCTATTGTTTATAATTCTTTGTGAACCATCAAACTTCTCTAAGCCTCCACATATAGTATGTTATGATGGTAGCAAGGTTTTCCTTACATAATGTTATGACTTGAAGTAGTGTTAAATGATAAAAATGCTATATATTGTAGAATTTACTTGGTTATATACTTTTTTATCCATTAGTTACTAAAGTTGCATTGAGGAATTCATGCACTAATATTAACAGTGCTCACCACACACTACTATTCAACATATTTTTATATTATGATCTTTTTTGCACATCAATATTAACTCTAAAATGTAGAAGTACCTATCTTACGAAAACAATATTTGTAATATAAAAAATAGGTAGAAACCTTCAATATCCTAATTCTAACCCAATGTAATATGAAAATTATACCATATTTTAAATGTCTTGTCTTCTATGATGACAAAATATATGAAAGTTATAAAGTTTCCATATTAATAGCAACTTTGTATTTATCTAGAATAGATGTTTCATCCATATATGACTTGAATTTTTATTGTTGTTTTGTTAACAAGAGTATGGACACATTACTATTTTCATAGTATAATAAGCTCCACTTTATGTTTAGCAAAGAAGTTTCATACTTACATCAGGCCATTTGCCATCTCCTATTGTATATTTTCTCTATCTTGTAATAGATTCGATAGCACACTGCAATCCAGTAAAATGTTTAAATAGTTAATTTCCAATTTGTTTCATAAATGAAGACCTTATCACAAATAACTTAATTTTAGGAGTTATTATTTATTTTAATATTATAAAAAATCTAAACTCAATTCTACTAAATTGTTTCAAAATATTTCAACTACAATAATACTACAATTGACACACAACTTCTCACCAATGATTTTTAACTACATCAAGATCTTTGATTGAGTGAACCACCTAATCACTTCCACTATTGTTTCTTAAGCTCTTGCCAATATATGATTCTCAAAATCTTTTGTTTGATAGCTTCTTAAAAAATTTGAATGATATGAAAAAAGCTTATCAAGAAGCAACATTTCATTTTAATATTACATATAACATCATGCAATAATTTGATTTAATTACTTAAAGTTCTTAGTTATGTTAGCTTTCTGAATATTCTATGATATTAAAGTAGGCAATGTTATTATTCCTTCTCTATTACAAATTTTATATTACCTTACTTGTCACATGATGTAATTCATTTCATGATTTTATAGGTATTAGATTGCATAATACGTAAATTATTTTCAAAAGTAACCCATGGTTATTAGCTTCTTTGCAATAAAAAAAGCATGACCAATTGAGTCTTCATTTTGACTTTGTTGGCACATTGAACAAAGTTTAAAGTTTAGGTTCATTAGGTTATTTGCAATGGCATAAGTTATTGAATATCATCCAAGTTAACATTAACATCTTTAAAGGGCATTTGGTGCTTCATAAGTGTAGTCTACTTTTTGGACTTATCTTTTTTTGAACTCAAATAGACCTAGGTAGAATGACAGCTAAGCTACATATCACAAGTAAGAGAAAATGTATAATAAATTCATGGTCTTAGAAATATTTGCATTCTTTTTAATGAAATGTTTCATCTTTTGCATGTCAGTCCATGTGTTGGATTTCATTTTTGATGTGTTTAAAGATTAGTATTTTATTGACATGTAGTTAGACCATACACTATTGTTATTGAGTATCTTCAAATTAAGATTTACATTAAAAGTTTCATCATTTTCCATATTTTCTAAATACCAAAACTGTTTTTCCTAATAAGAAATTAATTTTATTCCAAGAATTCTAGAAATGTTTAAGATTTTTCAAAAATGCCACAAAATTCAATTCAATCCTTCTTTACTTTATTATAAAACCTTGTTAGGAGTTTAGTTATTATTACAATATTTAGTCGAATTGAGGAAATGGAATGCTTGATGAGAATGAGTCCACCCATAATTGATACTAACTTCATTTTGCACCTAAGGAAATTTATTTTAAATTTTATCAACCAAATTTTGGAAGTAAGCTATTTTCTTCTAACTTATATATAGTCTATAGCTCAAACAACCAAAAGGAAGATTTATTTAATGCAATTTTGTCCCTTTGCAAATTTGATTTACTTAGCACATACTCTTTTTGTTTCTAGAGATGTCCTCACTTTTAATTTTTATATTTCAAAATTTTGTAAAGTGTTTGAAGAGCTATAGGACTTACTATGATTAATAATAGTTTTAGCATGTCATCTAGTATTGATAATTATGTTGTTTGCATAAACTAGGAAAGTGATTAATATAGATGATCTATGCTGTCCATATAATATCATTCTTTTTTAATAAAAAATATTATTAGTTCTTCTTTCAAAGAACTCCATGAATGAGGTGAAAAGAAAGAAAGATAGAGGATTATTCTGATTAAGACTGATTGAAGGTTGAAAAAAGTTACCTGGTGATCTGCTAATGATAATTGATATCCATGTATTACAAAGGTAATTAGTGAGCACCTTAATAAGCTTCTTATTAACATTGTACTTAGAGAGTGTCTCACAAAGGAATTTCCATGAAAAGTTGTAATTCACATTCCTCAAATCCAACTAATGATAAAATGGCCACTTTATTTTTATTGTTACGAGAGTGTGCTAATTATTGAGCAAATAATATTTTTTATACAATATTTCTACATTTATAAAATTTTTTCTTTAGATAAGTCAAACTATTAAAATTTTTTTATATTTCATCAACAATGAGTTTTGCAAATATTATTTTCAATATTTTTGAAAAATATTTTCTCTAAAATGAGCCAAGATTTTTATGTTATGAGATTTAGGAATATATATAATGTTTGGACCAAAAATCTTGCAAAGAATTAGGGATACTATAAAAATTCTTGAGCAATTTTAAACACAACATGTAAAATTAAATCAAAATAATTAGTGAAAAAGTTTCCATTAAAACCATCTGGGCCCAGAGTGCTACCTAAATTTATATTAAAAGTTATCTCTATATTTCCTTCTTAGTGATATCTTTCATTATTCTATTATTTGTTTGCTTTTGTTAATAAGGAAAGGCTGTAGCCAAACATATTTTCAGGTTCAATTACTTAAAAAGACTTAAAAATTTTTTCAAAGTGGTTGATTACAACTATCATCATTTGACCTTTTTGGTTTTTTCTTCACATAATCACTATATACAAAAGAATGTTCTATTTCATTCTCCTTCTATAAGCCATATAATTCCTTCTTCCTATTTCCAATAAAATTCCACTCTTTCAAAATCTTGTGAATAATAAGAATTAAGAAGATATAATTCATTCCACTAATCATTTTCCTTGAAGAATTACTTATTTATGACTCACCATATCCTTATCTAATTTAACGGGATCAAAGATTTTTGTAAATATTAATTTTTAAATCATTGAGGCATATTTTATGTCCAATTTATTTTAAAGCTTGGGCCTTCTTCTAAAATTAGTTTAAAGAACTATTCCAATTATTCTCCATCTTTTATGTAAATGTAGGTTGATTCAATAACATGTTATAAAATTTCGTTTTTTGGGAAATGAATGATGGATTTTGATGATGTTTATTAGAAGAGGCACATGACTAAATACAGTTCTTACGATATTATTAATTATAAAAGTTGAAAGTAGTTTTGCCAATTTCTTCATTCCAGCACCCTACTATGCAAGCCCAAGAAAACACCCAACTGGCACTATGTGAGAGGCTATTGTGATATGCTACATATTTTATTGCCTTTTCTTACCCATATAAAGGAACAAATAACTGCTAAAGATGATATAGATCTATAAAGTGAACAAAACCCTTACATTATTTTTAGTTTAGGGATTTATAGTCCATTATAATCATCTAAAGATGTAATTTCATTAATCTACTTTCCCACCATCTATGGATTTCTATGTTATTTGCAATGTAAAATGGCTTACCAAAATAGGTTTTTTTCTAGATAACATGGTCTTGTCTTAGCTATAAATGTAGCTAGCTTTAGAAACCTAGCCTTAATGCTTGATATTGATGTGGATCAATTACTTCCCATTAATGTCAACCTTATAAATTAAGTCCTTTAAAAGAATCTATATCTTTTTTTATTGATTGTAATAACAATTCTAAAAATTTTGTTTAATAGCAATATTTTACATCTTATCCTTATAAGACAGAAGTTCCAAAAGGACAACTTATCTAATAATATATATTTTAATAATTGATGAATCACTTGGCTAAACCCTTTTTAATAGCACCTTAAATATTTCAAAATAAGAAATTATTCATTAATACTAACATTATCGATAATTTGGATAATTGAAAACAACCTCTAATAGTTTTTGCGCTAGTTGGTTTTTCCTGAAACTTTGATAACTTTTGTCTGATCCGTTGATATTTTTGCCAATTAAACTTAGTGTGAATTTCAAACATATAAGTTATTTATCTCCAAAAAGGTTTTCATTGATAATTTTATGATCTAGATTATCATATTAGTGCTAAATTTTATCCTATGAACTTTTTGAATAAAAATCTTAATCATTTTCCTTCTCATTTTTTAGAATTTCGTGAGAAATTATAATCATCCAATAATTGGCTTGTTAGATAGTTCCACACCCGTGTATATATCAATTATCTTTCATTTACATTGGGGATGTGCCCAAGTTTTTTCATTTTTATTAAGACCTTTGGTAGAACATCCATTGTGAATTTGTTGACCAAAGAGTTAAAAACTAAAATAGGAATTTTGGTGTCTTCAATATTTTCTTATTGTTGGTTTTAGCTATTGAAATCTCCTTTAATATTTTGTCCATAAATTGCATGACCGTATTCCTTGATATAAAAACCAAGATGATCCAAAGAGTTGTCTAATTATTTTTAATGGTTGCCTTGAGTTAGCTTATGCCTATGTTTGTGGCATACTTTTTTCAATTTAGGAAAGTCATCGTATTAGATTTTCTAACAAAAGCTGTTATTTGAAACACCTTTAGTTGAAATTCCAATTATCTTTATCAACTCTTTTGCCAACTCCACATCAATACATACTCTGGCAATTTTAGGATGTGCGAAATTAAAAGTAGTGACATCATTTTCAAAGGGGCTAGTCATTGATGTTGTTAAGGGAAGTACTAAAATAGTTAATTGATAAGTGCTTCATTGTGTTCCAACGCAATTGATTATTCCAAATTCAATTAAAAAAGGGTAGAAGCCGTACACAAATGAGTGGGACTGTTAATCTTACAACACCACTCAAATTCACATAGGAATAGGTTGTGTGCATTAAGAAACTTGTTAAGGGATATTTACAAAATTTTCCTTCAATTTAATAAGTTCTCTTTGAAACACAACTAAGTTAATAAATTTTTCTTTGACATCTAAATTTTCTTTTCTTAATGAAATAATTGATCAATTCAAAGCAACAATGCAATAATAACTTAAAACTAATTGTTTACATAGCAAAAATGCTTGTTTTGCAAGTCATTTAGAAAATAGATATGTCACTATGCGACCTCTTAGAGTTATTCATTACTTGAAAAATTTCATGCCTCTTATAACTCATGAATACATTGTTCATGCTTTTGTTTTTCACTTTTAAATTAGCATAATTTTGATTAGCTTCATTTGTTCATTCACTAATTAATTAATGAATTTAAGAAAATTATCAACAAGTGAGATATATAAAGATATCAATCAGACTTTTGCACCTTTGATTGACAAACTAAGTTCAAGTGTACCTGATGTTACTTTCCTTTTATATTGATTTTGCTTCTTCTTCCCTTTCTAGTATAAAAAAGTTATTTGAGGCAATTTATCTCCAAATAACTTAGTTAAATCTTTGATTTCTTTATAATAAGAAGAAAACTTGTAGACTTTTATCCTAATGCTATGAGACAAAGCTAAGTGCAACTATTTTTGTCCTCTTGCATTAAGTTGAATAATTATTCTTTACTTATCACCCCTATCATCATGAATAATGCTATTATGGACCACGAAATCGACCAAGTAATAGTTTACATTTCAAAAAAAAACTATAAAATCATTTTTCCATAATGCATAATGTTTCCAAAGAAAGAAAGAAGGTTAATCCACAATGTTAATAGATATTGGAAACAATTGACCATAAAAATACAAGAGAATGTCCTTGTATTAAGAACTTCTACATTTGACATAGCCCATATGGCAACAATTCAAAGGACTACACTTGCTATAACAGGAAGGGAATTGTGGCTTTTTGAATTTTTAACGTAAATTATTTTTCCTATATAACGATTATTTTGATCATTTGAAATCTTTCCTAACTAGGCTTCTACTAAACTAGCAAGAACTTTAGCAATTCATATAGTAACTTCATCAATAAATTATGACCATTTAGGTTTACAATAATTTGTGTAGCAATTGGTGAACATTTGTAGACATTCTTAACTTAGTTCTAAGCGTATGTATGAAAGTTTAATGGTAAATTCATAATTGGAAGGGATTAAAGGGTTTCTAAGAAAGCAAAACTATTCTAAAGTTTTGATAAGTAGAGTTAAATAAAAGATTTTGAAACTAGAGCTACATAACATTAATTAATGCAACAAAATACTACAATGTCTTCATTAAATTAAGTTTATCACATTTAACTATTTTAAAACCCTTTCCTAGTTCAAAATCATGCAACAACTTATTCAATGTTTTTGAAAAAGCAAAGTGCATTCTTGTACATATTTTCCTCATTAATCTCATGCATAAAAAAAGTTTATGGGAATGTTTTTCTTAATTTTTCATTTGTTCTACAAATAACTCACATTTTATAGGATATTTTGCATTGTCCCTCAAGTAAAGGGAGTTGTTTTTATAGAATTATGACTTGATTGGGTTTCAGTTGCAAAAGTAGCCTCTTTTATAAGGTTTAGTATAACCCACAAAGTCTCAAGAAAGTTTTGCTTTTGCATTGTAAGACAAGAACTTAGTTTATGTTCCCACTACCAAAAAATACAAGTCGTTGTACAGTAGCACAAGGAGAAAAATAGTCAAGATGAGGTTGTGTGTTTACCTTTTGAAAATGACATGTGATGCTATCTCAACATGTTATGCAGTGGTCCACTTGGGTGGAAACAAAACCAACTAAAATGTTGTTGATTTCTTTCAATACTACAAATATTCCTTTCTAGTTTTCACTTTCCAAGAATTTGATTACTATTGCTACTACAAGTTGAATTATTATGGACCAATAATTATTATCATAAATAATCTACTAAACTTTTAGAACATGAAAAGTAAGATCTTTAGAACAATCACACAAATGTTTTCTAAGAGCTATAGTTCTTGAGAGAAAAATCAAAGCAAACACTTTTAATAAGATTCTTAGTACGGTCATTAGTTAGCATTTTTTATGCTTAAAAACAAATCAAACATGTGTTGACACTTTTAAGGAATCATTGTATCTTTTCTTTGTATGCGGAGTTAAGATATTGCTTAACATTTTATTACAGGATCAAATTTCGTGCAAAGAAGGTTCAAAGGACCAAAAAAATGGCTAATTTTCATCATTGCTTCGTTTGTTAACACCACTGACGTGATTAAACTTTATAAAATACATTAACCATGATTTCCTAAAAGAGATCAATGAATAGATCATCAAATTCTAATCTAGATTATGAGCTCATATCACTAACTTGAAAACCTAGATTAGCTACTTTGTGCTTACCGATCGGGACCAACTTAAAAGTGGCACTATTTATAGGACTGCCAAAACTGAATCCACCAATGCTACCCTTACCTACCATCGCACTCTACTACGTGCTGAACCTCATCTAATCTATTACAATATCAATGTGACATGAACCTACTAACTTCATCAACGTCTCAAAAACTAAAATTTCACCAAGACATCATCGAAGCCACAATGATCCAACAGCTAGGTCCACAACATACCTACTTGAATCTAACTTACAACACCATCGATGGTGTGCTAATTCACTGGTTTAATCTGCAAACCCGTAACAAAATTTATTTCAATGACCAATGTGAACCTGGTTAATAAAAAAATGAAATTGCAACTTTTTACAAAGATATTTTTGCAACTATTTGGACCATGGAAACTTTAGCCCAGAACAACTTTTTAATAGCATTGACCAAAACTTTGGTAACTACTTTTACGAAAATAGATATTTTAAAACTAAAAATCTAGCTTCTCAAAATGATTTTTGTTAAGAGTTAATTACCATCAATTTTGTATTTTCCAAGGAATTAAAGAGGATAGTAATCATGATTTTAATTCCCCAAAAACAATTAAGACATGTATCCACAATTCTAGATAATCAAACTATCGATTCCTCAAAATTCACATCAAGAATAAAAAAGATACAAAAAATTGCCCATTAAGCTAATTTCTATTGATGTCATCATTCATTGTTTCCTCTATCACTCATACATGAATTAACCCCATTAGTCTCGTTTCTAATATGGATTACACTACATCAAATTAGATTAGTGAATGGGTCGTTTAAGCTCAATCCGATGCATGACTTTGCATAACCTACGACTGTATCCAGATCCATTATGATGTAGCAACCTACTAGATCGACTCAACTATTTTAAAGGTCAGGTGCCTCGCAAACAAACTTAGGCAGTTAATGCAAAACTTACCCAAATACCCATTATATGGTACATTGATTCAAATCTAACACGTCGTGCAATGACCATCACACTGGCCCCACCAACTAAATCTATCACATGACTATTCAAACATGGCCTTGGACATTACTGACAACTTATTAATTCACTAAGCCAATGTGTAACACATTCACCCAGAACATAATGACAAAATCAATGACATGTTGACCATGAGCAAAAATATAAGGGCCTTAGATAACCTAGCTAGCTTGAAAAAAAAATGTAACTTTTTTATAAAACTACTTAGCAATAGCTTTGACCACACAACTTTTGGTCCTAAATGATAACTCTTTAAAATTTTGTTTTAAAATTATTTTAACCATAATTTTAGCAAATAGCTTACAGAAAATAGATTTCTTTAAAATGAAATGGTTGTTTCCTTGAAATCTATATTGAAATAGATTTTGACCACCAAATTTAAATTTTTATTACTTTCTTTATTTTCTTTCATTGTTCGTGAGTTTTTATAAAATGGGAAGCATATCCTACAAAATGGATGATCTTTGTAGGAGCAAAATTTTCATTATTCCATGATTTCTTGTTGAGGTCTAATTTTGATTGTAACAAAAGTCTACATGATGACATGTCAGTGCATTAATTTAAGAGTAGTGCATGGTGTAAATGGTAAGATACCACACTAATTTATCTATGATTATATGACAAGACTTTCCTACTATAGCTACATAGAAGTTCTTTTCACTATGTTATTTCTTTCAGTTTATTGTTTCACTTTTACTTCATTTTTGTTCACTTTTTCATCCCTTTTTCACTTCATTGCTTAATGTTTTCTCAAATTTCTACTCCTACTTCTCATTGCAATTGATACTCTTCTAAATTTTTTTTTCATAAGTGTTTGAACTAATTTTACATATAATTACTTTGTTACTCAAGATTTTTCGAAAGACTTAGTAAATTTTTTCAATGCTTTCAATCAACTCCATGTTGCCTTTACTTTGTTCTCTCATTATTACAAAGACACTTTTATCAAACACTTTTCTAGGTACACCATCTTTGGTAACTAGCCTAGAAAATAACATGACCTTGTGTTGCTTTAGGTCCCTTATTAGTTAAGATTGTCCTGGATCACTGAGCCTTAGGTGTTGCATTTTTTTTGTTTCTGGTGCTTATCTTCTCAATTTTTTATATTCTTGTTGCTTGAAAATTAATCTTTAAGTGCTCATTACAATTTTTACCACTCATTTGGCATCCGTTCAATTTTCATTTCCAGAATGGAGGATGACTAGATTCTTGTTGTCTTTAGATTTGAGCTAAAAAGCTTTATAGAGACTTCTATGTCTCATCCAAAATGTTTATGGGTGGCAACATGTTTTGAAAACCCTTCTTTCAATACTCTCGAGAGCAAATCTCTTTAGAGTGACAAACATCACACTTTGTTTTTCATTTAGGTGTGAATTCACTTAGATGCCTAAAAACTAAGAAGATAAGGGACACCAAGGAAAGCACAAAATTTAAAGTTTCCTTTGAGTTCCAAGATATTGGGAAGTGAATTAAGTAAGCCATATCTTTAACTAATATTATCTTTAGGCACATTATCTTTAGGAGACTTTGTGAGCTAGATATATAAGAAATTACTAGTTTTTTCCATGGGCGTTATGAAAAGCCAAGCGATAAAGTAGCAGGAAAAAGAATTAAAAGCATGATCTTGAAGAAGTGATGAAGGATTACATAGATCTTGAAGAGAAGAGGCACTTTCATTTGAGAACTGCTCTGCATGGATCATGGTAGGATATACCTCAAGGCTATGAAATTAAACTACAAATGCGTGTCAGTTCGAACCAAATATTTTGTATATATGCATGATTGTATTTTTAGGATTTTATTAAGAGGGATATTATAATTATATTTCATAACAATACATCATATCAAATAAGGGTGTGCATGAAGTTGTGTTTTGATAATTGAATCAAATATATGATAAACTCCTATGTTCCATTATGATGATTACTCAATTCGAGTTTCACTTGCACAAATGATTGATTTTTTTAAAGAACTAGTACTCACCATGATTAATACACTAATATGTTATAATAATTACAGTCACACTAACACAAGAATCCTTCTAAAATCTGTGTTATTTGATGTCTATACTCATTTTGTAATTGTTTTCCATGTTTTTAAAACCATAACTATTAAAACTTGTAATAAAAAAAGATATTTTACCTATTGTATGCCTTCAGGCTTGTTTGGAAGGCTTGGTCAAGGGCTTTGGAACCTTTTTCTACTAAGCTAGAGCTTAAACCAATATCCATAATTTCTTATTTCTCTTAAACTAAACTTGAAAATGTTCTATGATTGACAAGTCTATGTAATGGCAAGATGATTTAGTAAATGCAATCTAAATAATATTTTTATTAACAACATTCCCAAAACATCATTGTGGACAAACTATAAGTGTACAACTTTTAACTAGAAAGAGGTTGCTTTAGTTCTAACAACCAATCATGAAATTCACATGCAAGAAATGACTATTCGAACATTGAATGCCAATCTTGATCAACATATCTCAAAGTGTACAATAATGACGAATGAGGGAGATCAAAAAAGGATCACTCCATGACTAAGTATTACTATTTATTTGTTGAATCATTCGGAATGGGAGGGACAATATTTACTTTATGAATACGATAGAACAAATTAAGAAGCATTATATAAGAATAAGTTTAATCTAAGCCATAGATGCCTAATTCCACAAATTCTAAGATGTAAGTGGTATCAGAGCCAATGTCATAAGTTTGAGCCCTTAGTGTGTTTATATGGAAACATTTTTTGTCTAAAAATGTCATATCCATATGGACTCACTAATGTAACTAGAGTGAAATGCAACATTGATATGTGCATTTGACTCTTTCTTTTATTTGCTTGATCCTTGTGGGTTTTGATGTGTGTATGTGTTCTTCTCTTTTAGGATCATTTACCATACTTTTTTGGGCCATGATGAATGCACTTTAGGTCTAGGATAAGTCCTCATCCACTTAGCTCTTTCTTTTTAAAAAACTTTTTTCTATAGCTTGTACTAATATTACATCATGGTTGTTCAATCAAATAATATTTCAACAAATGCAAACAAATACATTTAGAAACGGAGATGCCCTTGTCCCACAATAAATAATTTTATAGAGTAAAGTTTATTGTGAAATCCATAGTAGTCTTCCCTTTATGGTAAATACGACAAACTTGAATTGAGTAAAAAGCCATGAGAAAGTCATATTCACAATAAAATTTTACCTTTTGGGGAGACTTTTAGTACTACTAGTGAGCTATTATGGTAATGTAGGAGTCAGTGTTTATGTTGTGCCCATGCTGTAAGGAATAAGTGAGGTAATTAGACAAGTTCTAAAATAAAAAAACATATTGTTCCATCTCAAATGATAATACTAAAACACACACAATAGTTTATAGTATGGGTACAATCATTGTTGGCCTTCATCTAGCCAAGGTGGGGGGTAAACGTGTATTGTGAAATAACTGGTAGCCTATGTAGGCTATGGTGAATCCAAAAGTTCCCTATAAGGAAATTACTAGATTGCAAAAAATCTAGGGGATAATTTTCATCATGGAAGTAGATGAGAGAGTCAACTTCATGTGTAGTTTGATATTCTTATCTTATTGCATATGATAGAGCATAGAAACAACACAATTGACTAATTCTTCTATTCTTATTTCTTTTTTTTTGATCTAGATCTAGTCTAATGAATTCTTTAAGTAAAAAAATGCATCCAATAGTTAAGTATTGTGCTAATTTGATAGTCATCAAAGAAAAGGGATTAATAACTGATTGTGAATATTTATAGCATCATAAACTATGATTAATGGTTTCATCATTAGGGTAGTGCCATGTGAACATGATATCATTGTTGATTCCCTTCAATGTTGTAAACATTAAGTAGGCAGAATAGATAAAAAATTCACTAGATGAACATCCTTATCTTGCATTGAACCATATCTTTTACACCTAGTTAATTAATAAATCATGACTATAATTTAGATTAAAAAATATTTAATACAGATATGAGACAATTGACTTTTGTTTATTTATGTAATGCCAAACCAGTGAGTGTCATTTAATCGCCTCAATTCTATTTGTTTTACTAATGTTTTATTTTCTTAAGGAAGTAAAACAAAAATAGAAATATTATACCAATTCCATTATCCATTTTTACATGAGGTTCTACCACTTTTTTCTCACCATGAAGAGGCAAATTATGAAACACTTCAAATTCATGCAATGCATGTTGAGCAACTTAGATTACCTAAGATCTTTAATTAATATGGCTATAAATGTTATTTTACCTTTCAAGTTTTATCCTTAAAATTGTGTCTAGCACCCTAGTGATTATTCTCCTTGCTTTTTATATATTCCACTCTAACAAACTTATTCTCATGTGAAGTAGACAAACCAATTATGCAAACAAAGGCTTATTACTTTAGCAAAACCAGTGCATGAAGTAAACTAGCCCAACTCACTCTGAAACAATACACTCTATTCGTGTGTGACCTGAATTCAATCCATAGCTACTTAATCAAAAACCAAAACAATTTACAAATAAACTAATAGATATTTTGTAAGAGTTCAATGATAAATAAAATCCCAAAGAACTTGGTTGTTTGGTCATGCATGCTCAACAAGCTTAATTCTATGCTTTACTTGACCAAAAACAAACTATCAAAATGGTGCAAAAAAGTACCCATCAAAATCTACTAAAATAACAAAAGTAAAATAGTTTGTTGAACTTATTTTTTTTTTAGGTTGGTAGTTCTCTTTTACAAGTTCTATATGGTGCCTTCTCATAAGTCTTTTAATGATATTTTTATCCATCAATTATGTAATATGAATTTAGATGCCTGGCAAGATGATAAAATTGACACCACGCTTGCTAAAAATTCATTTAGACACAACACCACATGACAGATACTATTTCTCTTATTGGTCCGTATTGAAGTCAAAAAACTTATAATTATAATTTAGTTTAACTATTTTAATTTTATTTAGTTTTATTTAGTTTACTAAAAATTTTGTTTTAATATTGATTTTAGTGGTTCACACATGTCACGCATGATATTTTCACCGTTACCAACACATTGTATATTTTATCATGTTTTCAATACAAATAGTATTTTATTTTGTTTTTCTTTCGATTTTATGTTTAGTATTACGATATATTTACAGCCTTATTTTGGAATAAAAAAATTTATTTTCTAATAGCGTTAAACTTTTAGAAATGTTTTCTTTATCTACATGAGTGCACAATCATAGTTGCAACCTAGATATTTTAGGTCAGTATTTGATATCTAATTTATGAATTGAATTTATCTCCACGAATTTTGTTATACTTTTCAACATCGCCTTCCTTCTTAAGTCATACTAGAAAAATTCCTCCTGGAGATCCAAAATTAATATTATTTGTCTATTAAGGCCATTTGTCATGTTGTTAGTTCTTTAAGTCCTAAGAATCATAAACCATTAGGCATTATATTACTCTCAAGTGAACCATCCACAAAAAAGGTCAAGTTATGCAATCAAGTTCAATGAATATTCGACCATGGTCTCACAAAGAGTGCATAACTAGTTGGCCTTAAATACTACATTAATCCAAACAACCATCTAGTAAGAAATAAAGGATTCAATAGCCAAAACAACCTCTTCGTTCATCATTTTCTATATATCATACTCTAAATCTTCATATTTAGGATTTCTTGTTAGAAGTGGTATCTCATGACACATCATAAATTGGGTTTATCTCAAACTTATTTACCTAAAAATCATTTTCATTCATAACCTTGATATTCCCTGACTAAACATTAAATTATATTTGGCGCAATTTACTTTTTTTACTCATCTAATAAATTAAATAAATGTTTCCTTATAGGCTATTCTATTTTGTTTCTAACTATTTAGTAGGCCATGTGAAAGGAAAGTTCATGATGTTGTCAAGCAAAATAGTGAATAACCTTTTATAACAAAGGAAGTGGGTAAGCATCATATTGCTTATTACAATATATAGACAACATTCTTGTTACGCACATGCCAAATTTTGTATAGGTTTGATACGCATATCCATATCATTGAAAGGGTATGTTTGCACCATTGTGAAAGATGCCAATCATGTTAGTCTAATGTAAACATAAATTCAGTCCATTTTGTATATGTGTTGAAATACATTGCCTATAGTCATAATACAATTTTTTTTATCTATACTTCTTGGTGAATAAATTTTCACAATACAACTATATAACAAGATGAACAATATAATTGACAACCAAGCACAAATGGATGATAATATAATAAACATAAATCATGTTATTCTATTATGCACAATTGTTTGATAACCTTCGAACTAGTCTGAGTATGCAATGTTAGTATTTTATGGAGCTGACCAACTTTTTTACATAGTGTTATGATTTTAAGAGGTGTTGCATCAAAATAGTATGGTAATTTGATAATATTTACTTTGATGTGCACATTTTTCCTCCATCAATTACTAAAGTTGTTATGAGGAAATAATATACTAATATGAAATGTGTTCACAAGCAACAAATATTCAACTTTTTTTATGTTATGATTTTTTGTGCATATGAATAGTAACTCTCTCAATTATAAGTGCCTATCTTATGAAAACAATACCTGTATTGTATAAAATATGTAAAATCCTCAAATAGCTAATTTTACCCTTATATATATACGAAACACATTCAACATTTTAATTGTAATGTCCTTCATGATCATAGGACGTACGGTAGCTATTTTTTGCCAATATTAATAACTACCTTACATTTATTTATAATTAGCTGTCCATCACATATACTAGTTGAATTTTTTATTGTAATTGATTTAGATAAAGATATCCCACTTTATTACTTTCTTTGAATACTAAGCTCTATGATATGCATAACAAACCTTTTTCCTTAATTGCAACATACAATTTTCTAACTCCCCTGATATATTTTTTTATATTGGAATACAATAAATAACACACTATGATCTACTAAAATGTATAAATTGCTAAATTGCAATTAGCTGCATAATTGTAGACCCTTAATTATCACCATTTCTTGACTTCATGTATTATTTGATTTATTTTAATATGAAAAGATGCTAAACTCAGCTCTTTTAAATAATTACAAATAATTCCAAATATAGCAACACTACAATTGGCACTAACATTCTCCCCAGTGATGTTTGACTTCATCTACATCATCAGTAGAGGGAACCACCTCACTGCCTGACTATTGTTGCTCAAGTTGTTTTAAATTGATTGATGATTGCCAAAATAACTTGTCAATAATCTTTCTATAAAAAAGTTTTATTGAAGAGATAATAGTTGTTTATGAAGTGGCAATTCTCTTAATATTACATACAACAATTGTTTTTTTATTTAATTTTACAAAGTTATTAACAATAATACCTTTATAAATATTCTATGATGTTAAAGTGGAAAGATTAATTATGACCATTGATTTCATATAACTTAGCTTACCTTATTTTGTAATCAATTTTATGAACCTTTTGATATTAAGTTGGTTTATATTTAAATAATTTAAAAATGTTGCCTATGTATATTTAGCTTTTTATAATAAATAAAAGCTTGATCAATTGAATCTTCATTTGCGCAATATGATCATCTTGAACTAAGTTAAAATTTTAGGTTCATTAGCATTTTAAAGAGTGGTACGGGCTATTTAATATCATCAATGTTAACATTAAAATCTTTAGAGGACAATTGGTGCTCCATTAATATAGACAAGATTTTTGAATTGGTTATTTTGATCTCAAATAATCCTAAGTGGAATATTGCTCAATTACACATTATAAGTTTGTGATGATATGTAATAGTTCATTAAGTGAAACCATTTTGTATCCTTGTAATAAAAAGTTTTATGCATTTCACACTAGTCCATATATTGGATTTTATACTTTATGCATCTGAGATTTGGTATTTCATTAACTAGTAGTTAGACTACAAAAGTTTGTTAGCACCTTCTATTTATGTTATATAGAAAATGTTTCCTAATTTTTCTAATTTTCTTAATACCGTGACTATTTTCGTCAAATGGGAAACTAATTTTATTCAATGAGGTCTAGTGATGTCTGAGATTTTACACATTTTACCATCACACAAATCAATTCATTCCCTCTTTAATGTATTATAAAGCTAAGTTGGATAGTTTGTTTGTCATTATAACATATATTTGTATTTCTATTGAATATTATTCTTTCATTTAATTTACCTACCATTAATAAATTACAAATTGAAAAATTAGTTAGTGATGCATTATGTATATTTTTTGAAATTAATATTTGACAAAGAAAGTTTTAAGGAGTTACCATATCTGTATATTTCATATTTTAAATTTATTTAAAATTGTGTAACATTTTTTTAAAAGTTAGTTATGTACTTGAATTTAAACACTTTCAAAAGTTAACTATTTTGAAATTTTTAAACATGAATTCATTTCTATTATTTTGATTAAGTATTTTTATTGTCATGTCACCAACTAAGCCCTCAATTGCATGTATTTATAAAGTTTTTAATTTTTTTCTTTCATAACTTTATTTTAACTTTTACTGTTCTAGAGATATTTTCACTAAGTTTAATATCTATTAAATTTGTATTATAAAAATGATTTTATAATTAGAAATTGCATGCATGCTTTTAGTTTTATTAATTTTTTATTGTCTTTATGATTGCTACAATTATAAATATTTTTTGAAACATAAGTTATTTTTTGTGAATACATATTTAGATGAAATACATAGAGCTTTGTGAACAATGACTTAATAATTTTCTATATTTATCAATCTACTTAATTTTATATTTTAATATATTTAAACCATTTTTTAATTTATAGGCAATTTCATATTGCAAAATGATTTTGCACTATTTTTCTATTATCATTATTCTTTTATAAAAATGGATATTTACTGTTGGCATAAATTTATTATCTATCGGTTACACAAACATCTTTTCAAGCTGATTTAACCTAAAAAGCCTTTCAATGATATAATATCGACATAGAATTAAATATTTCAAATGAGAAATAATGTTCACGATTTCTTATTTTTCATACCCTTTATATGTTGCCATTTATGTTATATAGATTTGATTTATGTTTAACACATGTTTCGTTTACTTGGATACAAAAAGTAAATCTAATTTTTAAATATTTTAAAATTTATATATAATTTGTCAAAAAATATTTATTTTAATAATTAAAAAAATTAATTTCTAATATAAAAAGAAATAACAAAAAAAATAATAAAAGTTTTTAATAATCAATGTGTTGTATATAAAAATTAAGTTGACATAATCTTCAAAACTAATCAAATATACATATGTGAAAAAAATAAAATATTATAGAAATTAAAAAATAAATAAAAAATATGGAAAAATAAAATATTTAAAAAATATGGAAAATATATTGATGTTAGATTTTTCAAGAAAGTGTATTTCACGAAATAATTAAGCAAAAATTTATTAAAAGATAAAAAATAATAAATATTTAAAAATAAATAATTAAATATACTTTAAAAAATAAAACCTTAGTAAAATAAGAAATAATGAAATATATTAATTATTTGAAAATTGAAAAAAAATTTATGTTATGCTAATTAACAACCTATCATGATTAATATGTAAAATTGCAAATAAAATTAGAAAAACCATATTAGGGCTTCAAATATTATGCAAAGGTTATTCGTTAAATTTATCATGCAAACTAAAGGACAAATATTTTTTTTCACCATTAGTCCTTGCTACGCAATGATGCAATGGTGAAGGTAAAAACCATTCTTCAAATCTCTAGCAAATAATTACGTTATTAGTTGTTATCATTTACTATCCTATTAAAATCAATTCTTGATGTTAAATTCAAATTGAATAAATTATGTAATTATCTTAAGAAATGTTGCTAATGTTGTTAACATCATAACTTTTATACCGTTTTCTTTGATTATCTCATTTTTCAATATTTTGTGTCAATTAACTAGATATATTACCTATTTTTCTACAATTGGTAACTAGATTTGTAGTTCGCAATAAATTTAAGTGAATATTATTTCATGTAATCATGCCTTTTTGTCTATAAATATATTTCAACAAGTGTGAATCATAATTGCTATAACATCTTTCAACCCTTACTATCTCCCAAATTATTTTGTTGTAATGTTTTAAAGACAAAGTTATTGGATTGATCTTAAACATTTTTAAAGTTTGAGATTCATGCATAGATTTTTTATTAAATAATTTAGTCAAGCATATATATCATATATTAAATCGTAATGATTGCTAAAATTTCTACATTTGTTGTGATCAAATCGACTTGGTATGATTTTTTATTCTACCCAAGAATTAATAAACATCTTATTTATCTTTTTATCAATTTATGCCAAAGTGAATTTTATAAAATTATTTAGCTAAATGTTTGTTGTCATATTGTCTTAAAGAAAATGTCGAAATATATTATCAAAATATTGGTGAAACTAAATGGCATCAATAATTTGTTATCCATGAATGCATAATGTGGTTAAAAAAGTAGTGTTGGAAAATAATTTAGAGGTATATTTATAACTACAAAAATCCTAAAACCTCGATTATAAGTAGAACAATAATGAATAAAAATTAGATTAGTAGCTATCATTATTACACTTAATTGGTAATAATGATGTTCATTTGTTGTATTATTTTGAAAAAGCAATGGGTTCCATATACCTAATAATTTTTGTTATATAATTATTTTTTATTTACTTAACGTATGACATTTTTTTAATTAAAATTTTAAAATGGAATATATTTAAACAATCAAGATGGTTAAATTTAATGTTTAATTCAAAAATTTTAAATTCCATAATTAAAAAACATTATGGAATTACAAGACTTGTGCTCTAGCACATGAACATTGGTTAAGCTTAATGCTTTATAATTTTATCTCTATTATTAACTTTTTCTTGCATCCTTATTTCTATCATACAATATGATTGTTTGATAAGATATGGATAGAAATTTTAAATATTAGTAGTTGGTGGTTAAAGATAGGAGGATTAAAAGGAATACATTTGTATATGATGCATTCATGAATATCTTGAGAAAAGATGATCATATGTGAAAGAAGAATCTATTATCATATCTTACAAAGATTCTTAAATTTTAGGAGCTTCATATAAAAGACCAAAAAGGGTGTAATTAAAAGAGGGTTAATTTAAAATAGAAAATTTCAGATACTCTACCCAAAAACTAGATTATCTTAAAGTAAAGTCTTTATTTAAGGTGGTGTGGCCAAAGTTGTATAAGCTATTAAGATATGCTAGTAATTTGAGAAACGTTATACTTAAAAAGGAAATTTGGAGGGGCAATCTTAGATTATACAAAGTAAAAAAGTGAGATAAGCTATGAGGAAGAAGAAGAATGTGGGTTAAAACTTTAATGAATGGATAGATATTACAAAAGAAAAGTCAAATAAATGACATTTCAAGGTAAGATAACACTTAACAAAATATAATAAATTTAGCTTATATCTAATCCAAGATAAAAAAGAATTTCTTTGGGAAAATATTTATGAAACTTTTGCAATTGATTGTGACAATAATTTGTCATTCATTTTCATAAACTTGTTAAAAAAAAAAGAAATTCCTTGTATCCATGACGAAGGGAGATTTGTTTTAGTAAACTAATGGTTCAATTTTCGCTCTTTCTTATGCAAGGTTTCTAGTTGAACAATAAGGAATGCATATTACATTTTTTCCTATAAATACAAAGAAAATTACATTATTATATATTGCAAGTCTATCTTTTGTTATAGATACATGTGAAAGATGATTTTGGAATAGCAATTTTTTGATGCAAAACACTTCTTAAAATTGACATCACCAGGTGAAATAAGTGAAAAGCAAGATAAATGTTATGACTTGTTGGTTACCTATGTTGGTTGTCTAAGCATTTATGCATTAAGCCTAGATTATCATGATAATTATTTAAAAATTAGAAAATCATAGAGAAGAAAATTATGTTTAATATAACCCTCATAACCTAGACATAATAGCCTTGTTTTCTTGTTATATGTTGCTAAGTGTTAGGATTCCTATTGTAATTCTTCTTCTTTCTATGTTGAATAGATGTTTGATAATATAGATTAAATGAAATATTTACTTCTTGATTATTGCATGAATAGACAAAGAGTTTCATGCCATGAACAAAGAGATGCATGAAATTGAAATTTATTATATATTTTTTCATATTATATTATTGTTTGAAATTTACTTTCAATATGAGGCGCTATGATTATATTTGAAATGCCTCACAAGTTCAGTTTGCAGGATGACATGATATAAATATGTACTAAATTGCTAAAATCATGGATAAAAAAATGTATGAAATGTAATGTGATTTAAGTTATACCATATATTATGAAATAAATAATTTAAAGGAACTCAAAAATAAATAAAAAAACTCTAAATAATGTTGCAGCCAACCATTCTTTTGTCTAGGGTCTACTTATGAAGCATGGAACCATGGGCATGGCTAAGTTATAGGAGATATTGGTTCAACCATTAAGAGAAACTAAATGCATTCTAAGATATGTGTGATTCTTGGATATTAGTTAGAAAGCCTTGGAGGGATTATGTTTCAGACCTTAGAAGAAGACTAGGTTAATTAAGGATATGGTTAGCAACGAAAGATTTTGATTATGGCTAAAATTATAAAGGTTAAGGTTAGACATTATGGTAAGCGTTTTATGCATAATTTGTAAAACTTAGCACAGTAAAATTTTATCTTAAAAATTCTTTAATATGAATGTGTAAGGCAAGTGTAGCCTTGGAATTATTTTTAATGGCATAAAATAATAAATAAGAAAAGAAGCTATAATAAAAGGTTGTTACGACATGCTCTAGAAATACTGTTGGTGAACATTTATGCACAATACAAATTAAGCGTTGCTTAGCTAGGCTCTCAGCCAAGACCTTGTTAAAAGGTAGAAAAGATGGAATGAGACATTGGACCTAAGGGTAAAAGCCAATCCATTTTGAACTCCATGGTTAGCATATTTATTGAAGATCCAAAAAATAATGTGTGCAACATTAACTATAAGAAAATTTGGTTAAGAAATTATAGATAATTGAATTAGGAATTACTTGGAACACTAAGACAATTAAATATAACAGACTCTAAATTATCGACCTTCACTAACGAGATATATGTAGTGTCACATTTCATGGTAAGAACATCCACAATTTGTAAGAAGCCATTATATGAATATTCTTAGAAGGAAACAATTACATAATTAGTCTCATAGGAAATCCCATGGTGTGCTTTGTTATATTGGTGAATACTTGTGGTTCTTAAAAACTTTTAGAATCCCACATGGATGCACCATTATGATTATCATTACCATGTTGAATGTTTGATTACATTATTTGAAAGAAGTGGAAGAGACTAAATGATTCTTAAGTACATGAACTTATATTATATCGTGAAGTGGATGCTATGCATATGGTTAATCACAATGTAAGAAAATATACATTAAATTACTTCACAGAAGGTAATATAATTTTATTAGTTAAAAATTGATGTCATTAACTCATAAGATTTATTCTATTATTACAATGATGTTTCTTATTAGTGAATAATAGTTTTATAGTATGGCTCAAAGATCCCATATCAATCCACTTAGCTCTCTCCATTATGGCAAGATCATGTTGTTAAACTTTAAGTAGGAATGGAATTAGACATTATTAGAGTTAGTAAATTTGTTAGATAATTTATTTTATTTATTTCATCATCGCTAATAATTGATTTGATACATATTTCATAGGAATTACATTTTATTGGACATAAGTGTTTATCAAATTGCCTTATTAGACTTGGTACATACAAGTTATTTTTTCCCATTAGACTTTTGCAGTTATTAATGGTACTTCCGAAGATTGGATTAGAATCTAGTAGTTTTACTAACTTTTTAGATAATTTATTCATGTTTTGGTCATGTGGATGGGAAAAATTGTTGGATCCTTAGCATGATAATATTTTTCTCATAACCTAGAAGTACAATATGATAATATGATTCATAAGAATTTTGTCACACTCATGGTTGTTTTTTAAATGTTATGTTTAATTATGTAATATCATTTGAGAGTTAAGCTATGGCAAAATGATAAGTAAATGAACTCATTTGAAAGAAATTTATTAAGAAAATTGTTAGAGCATATGACATCCCCACTTTGTTTACCCTAAAAAGCGATGAAATATTGTCTATGTGCATATATAGTCATGCCATTAACAAAATAACAATTAACTATATGTTTCCAATTCCTACACTAAATGATTTGTTAGATCAAATAGTTGGAGCCACCATATTTCTAAAATGCATGTCGAAGGTGGATACTACTATATTTGAGTCTATTAAGTGATAATATAAGACTGTTTTTAAAAGAAAAGATGGACTATATGGATGGTTAATTATTTCATTCATATTATCAAATGTGCCAAGTACATTATGAGACTTATGACCCCTTTTTTGTGCTCTTATCTAGGTCATTTTGTAGTTATCTATTTTCATTATATATTAGTTTATAGCCATAACACATTTGAATAGTTAGGACATCTTAGATAGTATGCTTTACATTAAGTGAACAAATTTATTTGTTAGTAATAAGAATTGATAACTTTTGTGGAAACAATGTCATTCAAAGGTTTTATAGTTGAAAAAAAAGAATTATTTACTAATCCTAAAAGTATAAAATCCATTTTAGAATGGCCAACTCCAACTAATTTACATTATGCTTATAGCTTTCATGTCTTTTCCACTTATTATCAATGGATCATGTAAGGATTAAGCAGGATTGTTGCCTCAATTATAGATTATATCAAAAAGGGCGGGTTTAACTTGCAAAAAGTGGCAAAAGTCGCTTTGCTTAATTAAAAGAAGCTATGTCTCAGGCTCTAATCCTTAGATTACAATACTTTTATGAAACCTTTGCAGACATTTTTGCACAAAGGATTGTAATTAGTGTAGCCTAGAGTAAAAATTGTCCTCTTATAACTTTCATCAAAGAAAATGAAAATGCAAATGGAAGAAATACTCTTAATAAAAACAACATTATGTGATAGTTCAATCACTAAGATATTAGGGACACTATCTATTATCTCAAGAATTTGTTCCTTATTTTAGTTATGAAGCACTTTAATTTAAGAATATGCAAACTATCATATTCTTTATTATTCTCCAACTAATTTAATTCATTATTATGGTAAATGGTTTGAATAATTACAAAAAATTAATTTTTTGCTTTAAAACATAAGGCAAGAGTGGAGAATAAAGTAGCAAATGCATTAAGCCATGGTGTTTGTTAACTTTCAACAATGAATATAATTTTTCCTAGATTTCGATGTGTCAAGAATTTATATAGTGATTGTTGGAACCTAGGTCATATCTATGAAGTAGTCAATACTTTTCATAAAATGTTTCTCGTGATTATTATTTGAAAAATGGTTTTTTTTGTGGGTCATACTTTTGCATTGTCAACACAACTCTTAAGGATTTCCCTATCTGGCAAGTACATACTCAGCTTTAACAAGACATTTTGGTGGAGGCCAAACCATAATAGATGTAGCTAATCTATTGTATTGTCCAAGATTACCCAAACAAGATATGTCAATTATTTCTAATCTAAAACTTGCATAATAGCTAAATTAGGTAATTATGGCTAAAGTGCATATACATCATTGCGTATTACACAGTGACCATGGAAATACAAGTTATGGGCTTTGTATTAGGATTAACCAAAATCAATAGAAAGAACGTATTTGTAATTGATGGTATATTTTTTAAAATTTCTCATTTCATGCGCTATCATAATTATTAATTGTCCCACATTTTATAAAGTTATTTCTTGATTAAGTTGTGGAACTGAATGGCTTAACTTAAACAATTATTTAGATGATGATATCAGATTTGTTAACTATTTCTATAAATCGCTTTGTCTACTAATGGGAGTGAAAATATGTTTTGATGTAACCAAAGATCATGAAAAAATAAAGCTTCATTAATCTTCTTCATAGCCTAATAATGAAACTTGTTTCATCCTGGGATCTTTTAATGTTACCCAATAAATTTCTTAAAAAATAAAACATTTTGTTTGCATCTTTTACTTATCATATTTTATCATCACATAGACATATTACAAAACAAATTAATTTAGATGTCAAAATATATAAATGACTAGTAGATGCTTATAGGAAACAAAGAGAACTAATTGAAGATGATTATGTAAACATCTTTGTGAATTCTAAGAGATTCCACTATAAACAATTATAAAATTAATTGCATATAATGTTAGGCCATTTAGAACTATAAAAAAATTAAGCATTAACATGTATGCTTTAGATGTAACCAAAGATCATGAAACAAATAAAATCTTTAATATTCAAGATATTGTTACTTATAGAGAACCATACCTTATACCTAGTTAGCCTTTTGACCCTTTAGTATTATAGACAGGTAAACCTTTCCAACACTTATATTTAGTCGCATCTAGCGACTTGATAATCAAGTTGAGCAAATCATAGATAATCAAACAATTTTAACATTGAATCAGGCACGACATAGATTTTTGGTACATTTGCGAAGCCATCACATATTTAATGACAGTTTGATTATCACATAGAAGCTTGATTACTTAAAGATAGTGATGTTAAAGAAGTATTAGACATTTCTCCATAACTCTAGAAAGTTAAGCTCCTTCCAACCTAGGGAGAGTGATGTTGTAGCATACTATACTTCATGCAATGGTTCGCCTTGGAGATTTACTACTCTTATTTATACTTAAAGTAGTGCTAATATTTACCTCTTTACTTCTCAATAATGACTATTATCATTCTCATTAGTCATGTCAATTATAGCTAACTTTTATTTGTTGAACATTTTAGTTTGCTTTTCCTTTGTTTGTATAGTGATTTATATTAACACTTTAGTTTAAGTTATTTGAATACTAATTTATAACTTTTAAGATATTTTTAGTTTTAAATTTTGTATAAGACATCCTTGTAGATGTCCTATAATTCTATCAATGCAAACTTTTGTTTCAAAATGTCCTTAAAAAGGCTTAAAATGATGTTTTTGACTATCTTTCATTACTATCCTATGTAGTCCATCACTGTTATCACCAATATTTGTAACCATTGCCCCTACCCATTCTAACCCACATGGCCATCTTAACCATGTTTTAAGTATTACAACTTGAATGAAGTAACAAAGTGTTGTCTTTAATCTTGATCAATAACATATACTATCCACAATCAATCAAGTAGTGCATTTTAGAGGACCCCTAAGAAGGATAACAAGTGGCTCAAAAAAGAAGATCCTAACACATTATATTGCATTCAAAGAACTATCAAACCACAAAGAGAGTTCTTAATCACTTTATTTCAAATTTTAGAAAAATTAATAGCTAAGTCTAACTTTCTAGTTTATCCAAATAAAGGATTGATTTTTTTTGTTTGGCTTTCTAACAACTTCACTTATGTGTTTACCTTGCCACTTTGTCACCAATGTGTATTTCCTTGGTGTTGATTCTTAGAACAATTTTTTCTCTAGGGTGTGATCTCTAACGGTACGTTTAATGCAAGTCTTTAGCCATTACAAAGGATTTTACTTTCCCAATGTTCCAATGACTTAAAATTCTAAGTCTATAACTTCCTTGGGCTAGCTTTTGTTTGAATATATTGGTTGTCCCTTAGCACTTCTCAATATTTTATGAGCTATAAAAAAGTTAGCATATCATCCTACATGAGGCTTTTGTTTGAGCCATACAAATATCTCTTAGAAATAATAGTGGTCAAGCTCAAACATATCTCAAGGGTGGGGTTGTGCGTAAATTCCAAATATATGATAGATTACGTGATGACTTCTTTAGTCACTATGTCATAGGAGTGAAAGCTTTAGACAAGCTAAGCCTAATTGAATTGATTGTAGATGTTCACTCATTTGGTAAGTGCCAAAACATACAAAAACAATTTTGCTCCTTTCATTTTACATATTATTTTGTAATATTTATTAATATATTTTGTGAGATATTATTCACTGCAATTCAAAAACAATTTTTTTTAATGTGTGAATTTTGAAAAATTTTCACAAACTTATTTTACTCACCCCCTTACTAAGTGTTAGATGTATCAATAAGTGTTACATGTATATATTAAGGAGCCTTATGCTATTATGGGCAATTCTATTTTGCAATATTTTCTCACATTTAGGTATAGGAACATCAAAATTTTTGTATCATTCACACCATGTGCTCCAAAGGCTAAAAATGATTTTGATTGCACCAAACTATTTAAGTAGCTTATTTTTTTATTTTATGGTATACCTGGTGCATGAGTTTTTGTTTAGCAAACTAGAAGTTATAAGTGATGATTCTTTACCGATCGTGTCGACTAATTCTATAGTACAACATACAAAAGTGATATGAATGATATAAAATATGTTTGAGGATGTGGATGATTTTAAAGATCCCAAAGCATAGCATGAGTTTTTCTTCACAGAATCAATCGTGCTACTGAGTACTTATGTAATGGAAAAATTAATTTTTATTAGATATTGATCATGGATTACAATTGCACCTTTTTATAGCATGCACTAACAATTATTTTTAATCATTAATATGATGGAATATAAACTTATTATTCTTCTTAATGTGAAAGCTTTACCCTAAAGAATTGGTGACTTTATAGAAAATTGTTAGCTAAACTTAACTCAACATTTGAGATTAAATCCAAATAATTAGTGAAGAATTTTCCATTAAAACAATTAGTGCCAAGAGTGCTATCTAAATTGATATTAGAAGTTATCTCTTTATTTCCTCCTTGGTGTGCACTATTTTATTATTTGTTTGCTTTTATTAATAAGGAATGTATGGAGTTAAAAATATTTCACTATCAATTACAAAGGAAGTCCTAAAAAGATTTTGTAAGTGGTTGATTATAATTGTCGTTATATTTTCCTCTTTGTTTGCTTCTTCGCTTCATTACTATTATATAAGAGAATATTGTATTTCTTTCTCCTTCTATCATCCATCTAATTGCTCCTTTCTAATTCCAATAAAATTTCACTCTTTCAAAATCTCATGAATAACAAGAATTGACAAGATACAATACTTTCTACCAATCCTCCTTTTGGTTTCCTTCAAAAATTACTTATTTCTGACTCACGTATTCCTTATCTAATTTAATCGGATCAAAGATTTTGCAAATGTTCGTTTTTTTACTCTTTAAGGCACATTTTATGTCCATTTTATTTTAAAGAAAGTGGCTTCTTCCAAAAGCAGTTTAAAAAACAATTCCACTTATTGAAAGTAGTTATCTATTTCTCATTAACGAACAACCTATGTAGTATTTTCCAAACCCGTATTGTATAAGCTTTTCTTTCTTATGCAAAGGAATAACTAAAAATGTCTCTACTACTTAAGATGACATATAATTATGTAATCAACAAACTCTTACATATGTTTTAGTTTAGGAGTTGATAGTCCATTTTAATCATCTGAAGATGTGATTTTTATAAAACTCCCTATCCACAATCCATGGATTTGTTGTATTGTTGACAATATGAAATGGCTTGCCCATATTAAGCCCCTTCTAGATGCCATGCTTTTGACTTAGGTGAAACTATAGCTTGGTTCAAAACCTAGGCTTGATGCTTGATATTGATATGAATAAACTGCTCCTCATTAATGTCAACATTATAGTTGAAGTCATTCCAAAGAATTTATATCTTGTTTGATATATTGTAATAATAATGCTAAAAATTGAATTTAATATCAAATTTTTACTTCTTATTTATAAAAGATAGGCGTCGACAAGGAAACTTATCAAACTATATATATTTTAATAACTTGATTAATAACATGGCTAAACAATTTTTAATAGCACTTTAAATATTTTAAAATAAGAAATTATTCATACAGAATAACATTATCGACAATTTGGATAGTTGAAAGCATCCTCTAATTGGAACTCAAAAAGAATGATTTAATAGGAATGGATACTTCATTTTTTTAAAGTAAAACTTACCTATAAAGGAAAGGTTCAATTGTTTTACCAACTAAAAAACAGCAAACATTAGATCTTATAGTGGTTTAGCTACAACAATTGAAGAAACCCCATTTGAATCAAGATTAGAAAGTTACTCAAGCCATTAAGCAGAGCCATCAATCTTCAATGCAACTTAAGGTGTCTGTTTGCCTCGCCCAATGCAATTTTGCACTTTTAGTAGCTATTACTACATCTTCACAATAGCTCAACAAAAGTTTACTACATATTATCTTTATTCAATTATCCCAAACACTTTTCTTAGCTTACTTTACAAAGTTGGATTTAAAAATTGAAATGCAAATGTCTCCACGTCATTTTCTATTTCGGTTTATTAATTTTTTTATTCATGTAATTTTTATGCATTACTTTAGATTTTAATGTTTTTTTTTTATTTTTATCATTTTTAATATATAATTTCATTAATTATTTACTAAGATAATATTTTATGTCCATTACAAAAGTTTTTCTTTTAAGATTTAAAATTGTTTTAGATATCTAAATTTTTATATTTTCATTGGATTTAGTTTTTTTAAACTTCTCGTGAGAAGTAGAATTAGAAAATTTTGTAAACTACATATGCACATAGTTTTTAACATTCTTAGTGTCAAGATACAATATTGTCATGTTTATGTGTTAAACTCATAGCAATTTCTATTTATTAAATTAAGTTTATTTGGCTTACTTTATGATAAAAGTACATGGTAATGAATTTTCAAGATATTCAAATTGTTTGCTAAATTAATTTTCTCTATTTTGTTAAAATTAAATTGTCATTTTTTGGAGTTAATTGTTTCTTAAAATAACATAATTTTAAATTAAAGGTTTAAGACTTTTCTATTTGTAATAATAAGAAAACTCATTTGTCGATAAATAAGTCTGAATATTGTCTCATGAATAGGTTAATTAAATAAATTTTACATTTCTTTTATGTACTTCTAAATATTTTATTTTTTTTATAACTTGACAGATTTTTAAAACAATTTTTTTGAATGACATCTTTTATATAATTCATTAAATTTTTTTATTTCTATTTTAAAATTTTACACTCTTTTTTTAGTTTTTATATCATTTATTTGTATAACATAAGATGCCTACTTCTAATTAAATAATCTATTAATTCATTAGATTATGCAATTTTTAAGTCAACTTTTACAAAATATTTTTCGTTTTTGAAAAAATCTTCACTTCATTTAAATGAACATTCTCTTACTTAAAATGATCTACTTTTTATTTTTTATTCCACATAACATCTTTTATCTTCAGAGATTTATTAAAACTTATGTATTATCAATACTATTTTGTAAATCTATGTACATATTTTTTAATTATTTCCTTTTGTCATTTTTTCCTATTTTTTACTTTCTAAATTCTTGGTTTACAACATGAGGTTTATTTTTCTGACATTATTAGCAAAAGTTTTTGTTAATATATTTTGTAGATATTTTAATAACCATTAAATTTTTAATATTAATTGTGTATATTTTATGTTTTTTGTTTCTTTCTAAATTTAGTATTAAAGATAATCTTTACAAAAAAAATGCTAGCACATGTGTTGCTTTTGTGTAATACAACAAATAAATTTTGTTGCGTATTTTTTAAGGTTTTTAAATATTAAATTTCTTAAAAATATTAATTATATTTAATATTTCATTGTAAAAAATTAACATTTTGGAATATTTTATTTCCATAGAAATTTTATTTCATGTTAATAATATATTTAGTTGCTATTATATTTTTATCTTAGAACATTTTCATTTAACGTTTCATGTTCCATTTATTACAGATTATTTTCGTTTCATTTAAAGAAACTTTTTTGTGATTATTATTTTATTTTATGTATTATACTTAATTTCATTTTGTTTTATTTTTGTTGGGCTTTTTATTTTAGTTTAAAAGTTTTCTTTGCTTTCCATAATGTAATTTTATTTTTTAAATAGGATTTGCACATAGCTTTTCCCAACTTGTTTAATTTCCATTTTCATTATTAAAAAGTTGTTTTTGTTCTAATATATAAATTATACTTTTTGGGATACTCTTTAAAAATATTTTTATGGATATAATGTAGATAGAAATTTGATTTTTATTAAAATATTAAAAAATATAAAACATAAGTAATCTTCAACATTTAAATTTTTATTTTAAGATATTTTTGGTATCATTTTTACAAGATTGGAATTTTGCATTAGCAAACTATGAGTAATGTTTTATGTTGTCATCTAGCGAGAACCCTTACATTGTCAATTTCATGTAAGTTAATAATTTCATGTTATGTTTTTTACTCCGTATTTTCTTTTTATCATGTATTGTTTTTTCATTAAATACTATAAAGTAGTTATTAATTCATTAATTTTTTATTTTTATATTCCTCAATAATATATTTTTTGTGATTATTATTCCTCATCAATTTCTTTTACAGAGTTATTTTATTATTTAAGAAATATGTACAACATTATTTAAATTTTATATGTCATAGTTGATTATGTTTGTTAGTAACATTATACATAGCATGTTAATATTTTTTAAGAAACAATTTTTCTAAACGCGATACGTGTTTGAATATTTTAATTTCCAATACTTATGTACTTTTTACCTTTTTTTGTAATTTAGATATTAATTTATTTATTTATTAAAAATTGAATATAATGATTTTTTTAGTACAAATGTTAAACTAATTTGCTATCCATTAAATATTTAATAGTAATAGTAATTTTCTATATTTTCAAGTTCAAAAAGTTTTATTTTTTCACTAAAATATTTTTTGCAGTGATACTCATGGTAAATCTTGGCATAACGATTATGTTATTTTAATATCTTTATTTTGAAATAACTTTTTGAAGATTAAATTACCCAAAAGTGTTGTTTTCAACTGGAATATTATTATTTTGATAATTTTCTCTATTTTATGAATACAAATTTTTTGTGATATTAAAAATTCATGTTTATAATTAATTTTTCTATATGTTTTGATGTGATGATCACAATATGACATTAAATATTTACTAATATTTTTTTGAACTTTACATTATAGCAGTTAAATCTTAAGATGCGTTGTAATAGTTCAGGTTTTGTGTCAATTGGATTTAAAAGTTGTTATTAAATTTTCTAAATATTATAAAAAAAATTCACAAATCTTTTAATGATTATTTTTTTTAAATTTATTATGATAAAAATAAAAATTTAGAATTGTTACATAAAGTAAAAAATATTTTATTTTATTTTTTATTGTAAAAAAATTTTATATCAAAAAATTCAGTACTGTTAACTATTTTCCAATCTTTTTACCTAAATCTTTTTTATTTTTATTTTTCAAAACTATCACAATAATCAAGGTAGTGTTATTTAAAAAAAAGTTGATATATTCTAAAAGTAGAATTAAAAGAAGATTTCGTTTATGCTGTTGTCTTATTTATTTTTTAAAAGATTTAATGCAAATATATAGAATCCTTATTTACACAACGGTTTAAGATATATATATATACAACAATGGTTTTGGATATTTTTATTTTCAATAAAAGTTTTGTTTTATTTCATCGTTTTTGCGAAATCATTATAAACTTAACACAATTTGTAGAATTGATCATCATCGTAAAAAAATTTATGCTTTATTAATATAAAGTAAATTAATATTCCTAGCTATAAATATTAATAAATTGTTGTTAATTGCAATGATTTTAAACTTTTCTACATTGGGTTATAATTTACTACTAACTATATAACTCAAACCATCATTAAAATAACTTTAGATGTATTTGTACATAAATCATATAGAATATTATTTATTTGTTATTATCATAAACAGTCTTTAGCACTGCAACTTTTGTTTTTTCATTAAATAGTTTCTATGGTTACTTTTTTATTGATGATATGCTATTTAAATTTAATGTAACTCATTATTTATACCATAAATATTTGTTAATCTTACTATTCTATAATAATATTTTAATCTTTTATACATGTACTTGTACTAACACATTTTGTGGAAGAATGCCTTTTAATTTTTATAGTTGAACCAACTATTTTTGTAAATGTGATTTGTATTATTTTACATTGAGTTTTTTATTCTATCATGTAATATAATAACTTTTTATTATTAATTTTATGTTACTGAGTTTTGTTAACTTTATTTTGTATTTGCTCATTTCTATGCTAAAACATTTATTAGTTATAAATTTCCAAAACATATTCTATTTACTTTTATATAGATAGAGTTAAGAATTTCAAGCAACTCAATATCTTTATTATTTTTATTTAACATTTTGAAAAATTTTTCATTTATTTTAAATGTTCGCATTTATGTGACACATAGGTTTTCAAAACATTAAAATCTTTTATTTTTAATCAAAATTTTTCTTGTTATATATTATTATGTTTTTTTATATCACGTTTGACATGTTTGTAATCTCTTCATAATGGTTTGTCCATAATATAAAATTATATTTTTACAATGCATTTTTTATTTTTTATTTAGTGTTTTATTTAAAAAAGACTGTTGGGATAATAAAATTATTTGAAAAAGAAGGAAAGAACCTTAAAGATGTAATAATATATTAAAAACAATCCAGTGACTATAACATCACTTCAATTAGTAAAAACTTTTTGGTAATTAAATGCTAAAAAAATAGTGAAAAAAATATTAATAGATGCTACATAAAAAATATTGAATTGATATAGAGACGACTAACCAAAGATGTTCTATAAATTATTTTTGAAATAGTTTTTATGACATATGAGTGTGAAAACAAAATAAGTATAGATCAAATTATCTAACGAAGTGATTAGAATGTTTGTTGGCTATTAAGGAAATAGATGAAGTCTTAATTAGATGGAGTTAAGATTGTTCAAATCATTTCTAAGAAGAAGCTCCTATATTTTTGTGAAATTTTTCTTGGGTGATTATTGGAATCCCATCAAATATTTAATAATCATCAAATAAATATTTAAAATTTTCAAAGAGGATACATATTGTTTAATGAGGTCTTTAATATGCTAATATATTGCACACTAAAATAATTGTATACCAACAAAAATAATTACAGCACAATAAAGATAACAAGCTTTACTTTACACAACAAAATTGATGACATTTATTTTATGGTAAAGCATATATTTTATTAAGTATGATAATGACTTGTTATGTAATATAATCTAAAAAAACTTTCTTTCATGTATTGATGTCAAGGGTCTTCTTATTAAACAATTATGATAGCTCACTTTATTTTTGGGTAAATTGTTACGCATCATGTAAAAACATGGCAAAACTCAAATGTAACAGTTCTATTTGTTAAATGCATAGAATGACTATTAATTTATTAAAATAATAGGTTGAACAATGTATTCAAATTTAAATTATTTGAAAAAAAAATAGGGAGTTATTATGGTGGCAATAAACCTCAAACATTATTTATGCTATAACAAAAATTTGATTAGAACTCTAAAATATAAGGAATATCTTTGTTATCATTTTAACGTAAGTTATCTAAACGCTTTGATTCCTTAAAAATTTAGTTAAAAAATTTTATGGCATTAAAATTTTCAAGACAAAATAAATCAAAAAAATTTTAAAAATCTAATAAATTAAATATTAAAAAGTCTTAAAAAGATTTAAATCAATATACATAATTGATATAATTTTTTAATTAAATTTTTTTTTTTTAACAATAACATTTGACAATATACTAGTTTATGTTTCAAGGAAATTTGATATTGACTAATTTGCTGGACATTTTGAGCATTTAATTATTTTTTTCTTTGTAATATTTTGTTTTTTTTTTCAAATATTTGTTCTTTGTTAAGTATGTTGGTGTTGTTCTTATTTTGGATTTTATGATAATTTTTTAAAACATAGTGAATGAGTTCAATTATGATAATAATACCATTATTTTTTAAATATTTGAAATATTTTACATTACCAAAAAAAAGTATATTTACTATAAATTATTTATAAACTTCTCAATATTATTTTTCTTTTTATATTTTCATATTTTGATAATCTTACATTTATCATCGTGTAATTTGCAAAGAACTTCTTTACACTTTGTCATGTGTACAGTCCTTATCTTTAGATGAATCTTCATTTGGTCCTTTACTTTACTGCAATCTTTAATTTTTTATGTTTAATTGCTATTAACCTTTTTTATGTTTTATACACCTTTCATAGTATTTATTAAGGTAATGCTTTGTAACATTTCTTGAATAAAAATTTTAATAATTAAAACACATCAAATTTTTATTTTTTATACATTGTGTTATGTTTTAGGTGCCACATTTTTGGTGTCCATAAAAATATCATGCAAGCTTAAGATGCACATTTCTTGTTTTAGGTGTCTATAAAATGATTGTCCAAATTATTTGAGTAAATTACTTCTTTGTCAGTTAAGATGTACTCTTTTTTTTTCTTCTTTAGTTACCATGCAAAAAAAGCTTCATTGTTTTCATCCTTCACATATGCTATCCTTCTTTGACTCATTCAAAACTGTTTACGACATATTTTTTTTCTCTTTTTCTTTTTCTTCTTCTTCTCAAATGACTATTCATATGTTATCTCTAACTGATGCAAATTTCATAAACAATTTATAAACTAAAGATTCTATTAAATCAAAAAGTATTTAAAGCACATTTGACATTGGAGCATCTAACATTAGCTGACAACATACATTCGCTTGTGTCACACTAGTTCCATAAGTTCATCAGTACAAGATTTAGTTGGAAATTACTTGAAATTAAATTATCTTATTGATGTTACTCGCTGGCACTATCTGCCATAGTCTGCTGCCTTCATCGTTGTGGTCAACAGCAACTATTATTGCCCAAGCCAACACAAAAACCCATGTGACTTGAATTGACCTAAAAAACTGTTTCTCCCACACTTGAGCGTGGTCGACAAATTACACATCAACTATCTATGTTAACCCACTACTCATATAAGCCATTCTTCATTGTTCGACCAATGCCTACTCAAAACTCATATTGATAGCTCTATCATGCTGTGTCACCCATCATTTTGCCACCTATTTTTTCACCACTCATCATTACTGCCACTCAAAATGCAACTTCAGTCTTGAAACTACTTAATTTGATTAATTTTTATGTGTTTTTTATTGTTTTATTTTTAAAGAAATATTAATAATGAACCTTTGAACTCTCTATAAATAAGGATACTCATCATACCATAGGAGATGAAAGTTATACAATTAACATGTTTTGTTTGTGTGTTTTCACCTTTATGACTAAAATGTGTGTACTCAACTCTTGTTGGAGAGATTCAAACTTTTGTTGTGGGAGATAAGGATTGCAGGTGAGAGATATTCCATCGGGAGAACCAACAACCATATCACTTATTTGAAACAGGGATTGAATGTGAGAGCCATTCCACTAGAAGATTCGATAACTAAATAAATTCTTGCTTTTGCCAACAACCCAAACTTCCCTACTAATCAAAATTACCTCCATGTCACTTTTTTACCACATTAGTGCTATAGACACCAAATATAGTCTACCTTGAATTTTTTATTTTATTTGTTTGAAATTGGATGCAACAAAACTTGTTTTATATGATGTAATGCTTAATGCTTAAGGTTTTTCACCTACTCAACTAAATAATTTATGCTAAAAATTTAGAATACAATCATTAGGTATTTATAAAATATTGTACTTGTAACAAAACCTTAATTAGTGTATAGTAATGCTTTATATTTCTTAATAATCTGTTTTGTATCCCTAGTTTTATAAGATCCAATTTTGAGTGTGGTAAAAGTTAAAATTTATTCTACATAAACTTTGGTATCACAAAATATGATTTTATTCTAAATAATTCTTTTGTTTAGTGATTTCAACTTTGATGTTAATGCTTATAATGTTTTATTAAATTTTTTTCTACTTTTATTTTGTTTTTTTAACTTTTGTTTTAGAGAATATGATTTTCTATTCTACATCAACTTTAGTATTAAATAATGTTATTTTCTATTAAAAAATATTTTCTTTTCCTTTTTCTAATCTTTACCCACTAAAGAGCAATTAGTTTGTTTTGCATAAACTTTGACTTAAGAATTACAAAGGCAATGCTCTAACTTCCTATCATCTTTTCGGAGAAATATTTTTTTCTATCAAAGATTTTGTCTGGCAAAAGTGAGACCTTGATCACTTGTCATTTTCTTAGGAGCATACCTTATATCGGTTTTACTACTTTATGACAGTGATTGCTTTGCTTTCATAATTATTTTATTAAAAAAATTCCAATATTATTTTCCTTGATTTCTTCTTGTATAAGAAACATTGTTAATACTATAAGATATGGTTGGTCTTATCAAATTACCAATCGAAGTCAAGAATTAATTCAAAACTAAACACAAACTATAATCTAAGACCTTATGCTAGACATATCCTAATCAATAGCACAACTCATCGACATGGTTTGACAAATCCTCTTAAATAAAAAACGTGAACCAAATCCTAGAAGAAAAGGGACAATAAAAGAAGAAAAAAACACACCAATGATTTTAAAAAAGTAATCCTAATAGACATAGAAATCACAAAAGATTTGATCTATTTGATATATCTAAATAAGATATCTACAATAGAAATCATGATAGTTAAAGAAGAAATATACATTTTGAAGAATTAAACTAAAAAATGATCCAGATATGTCTAGTGAAGAAGAAAGACCTAAGAGACATAGAGATTAGAAATTATCCTTAATGTGAAACTATATGCATCAATTTTTTATGATAATTGTGATCCTAAAGATCATATTAACTAACAGAGTAATATGGATCACTATTTTAACTAGCAACAAATGTACGAGTAAAAAAGTTTCGATTTATTAATGCTACACCCATTATATTTCCTGTAGGTTTCTTAGAAACTTAGAGTAACAATATGCTAACAATGATGAAGAGGTACCCTAAACGTAAAGAAACCTTAAGATTAGGATATACAATAGATTTATTCCAATAACCTATAATATCAACATATAAGATAAATAACAAAAAGTTTATTAATTTGATAGATCTATTGAAGAGTATATTAATAAGTTTGAAGACTATAAACTTAAGTCAGATATATATGAGCCCAAGTATGTAATCCATTTTTATTTTATGGTAAATTTAATGTAATACATATAAGTAGAGCATAACTTGAGAAATGTTACTACCTCAGAGCAAGCTTATTGCATAACTCAAAATATTAAAAAAAGTTAAAATTTTTATTTTAAGAAAAATAATGAGCCAATTCCTCCAAATGTCTGTACCATCATTTTTCAATCTTGTTATACTCACACTTCTTCTACCTAACCACTATGGTCTTTAAACCTTAAAACCTACATTACCATCCACTTCTCAACAGCTTTGTTCAAGACAACCCAACTAATTTGGAATTTCTTATTTAATTTCAATGAAAAGAAACATGTAGTAGTAAACTACTCAAAGAGATCCATTACTATGAACTAGAAGGTGTTAATGTATATAAAGAGCCAGAATAAGAAGAAAGAGTAACGTCTGATGAGGAAGCTGAGTAATAACTGGAAAACATGAAAAAGTATATGGTTAAATGCAAAAATTAATGGACAACCTTTTCGGATGATCATAGATAATGATAGTTAAAACATTACAATATATAGTATAGATATTGAACAAATAATAGCTTCTTTCTTGGATCATCCAATCTATATCTTGGATAAATAAAACCTTTATCCTTTTAAACAGTAATGTTATATATTATTAAAATTAGGCTGGTATAATGATGAGATTTTGTGTGATGTCAAACTTATGCAAGTAGGTCATTTTATTTTTAGAATATCATGACTTTTTTAAATGATTGTGACTCTTAATGGTAAGACAAATATGTGATCTTTTATTTGTGGAGAAAAGATGATCACATTACATCATACTTTACTATATGAGAGGCCCTAATGACTTAATGTTAAAAAATCTATAGAAACTTATAACTTCATGGAAAAAGAGAAGGGAAAGATACTAAATTTAGGCATGAATACACTATTCTAAGTTAGGAAGACTCTTGATTAACGAGACTTAGTATTGTTATAATTAAGAAATTAGCCACCACCTTACTGGACCCACCGCTTATTATATAGGTTTATGATAATAAGCCATTATCTTTTATTGATCTTATTCTCTTACTAGTATACTTTTAAATTTCAATCTCTACTAAAATTTCTTTATTACTTACAATAATATCAAAAGAAAATTAAATGTAGTAATGAAACACACAAGATATTAGCAGATACTGAAAGAAAGTTTAGGAAATTTTATGAAAGAGACTATGTTATAATTAAATTTGTTTCATAATAGTTTTTTGTCATAGTTTACAAAAAATTATGAGGGCATGAAGTTTGAATTTTTAAGAATATTAAAAAACGTGGAATGAATGCATTTATGTTGAATTTGTTAGAAATGTATGAGATTAAGACAACCTTTTATTTTAGCCAGATTCTCCTATGATTAGTGAGGTTGTTGTTACCACTACATTAGCTTCGAGAATAAGAATAATTTGGAAAAACTTTTTGATCATGAGACAATTCTAACAAAAAATTATAAACTTAAGAAAGTTTTAGTTTGTTGGAAGGACATACTTTCGATCAAGAACTCCATGCTCACTTATGATGACCTACAACATATTACGTCACAATTATTGGAATACTGCTATAACCATCAACTTGATGTCACCAAGCTAAACTCTCTTCCCTTAGGAGAATGACGTAGAAACATCTAAAATTAGGTCACAAACATATATTCTATGGCATTGCATCTATTCCATAAATCCATAAGTGCAAACTTTGGTCCAAAATTTTTTAAAAATGCTTAAAATTGAATTTTTTTATTGTATTCACCACATATCACAATTCACCCCATCTATCACCATAACTAATACAATAAGTAGTCTCTAACATTACCCAGGACAATTTGTGCACCTACAAGGTCTCAATTGGCCTGAGAACATTGTTTGACCAACACTCGACATGTTTTGACCTATTAGCCTCGACATTCCACAAAGACCTGCACCAACTAGCTAGTCTTATCAATTATTATCCAAAAGTCACACACCTTCCTAAATTGTTGATCGACAGCTCTGTCATGTCGCTGGCCCAACTTTTGTACTACCCACCATTTCATCGCTTATTGCTACCACGTCCTAAAATACACATCCTGTTTTTGAAATATTTAAGTAAATTAATTTTTTAAAATGTTTCTTATTTTTAATTTTTTTTAAAAAAATACTCAATAATATTTATCTCTGTAGGTAGGGATGCTCCAGAGATTGTCAGGAATGAAAAATTAAGAAATAAATTTATTTTGTTTGTGTGCTTCTACTTCAATAAACAAAGTGTTTCTTCAACTCAGCTAGAGAAATTCTAACTTCACTAGTGAGAGATAATGATCGAAGGGGAGAGATTTTCTATCATTAAACAAACAACCAAATCACTTGTGAGAGACATGGATCGAAGTGATAGACCTTACACCAGGATAGTGGATAACTAAACAAATTATTGCCTTCACTAATACCCTAAACTTTCCCATTAACCCAAATCATAACAATATTGCCTTTTCCCACTTTGGTGCTCCAAATGTCAATGTTTAAAGAAGTACAAGACATCATTGCCAAAACGTTATGCCCTTTCAATAACTTTAATTTTCAAGGTAGTAAACTATAGTTAGGGTTATTTTTTACTATTAAAGTACACAACGTATATCTTACCTTAAATTCTCTATTTTACATGTATGAAATTGAATATAAAAAAGATTATTTTGTAGGATTTTTTTGTTTAATGCTTAAGGTGTTGCTATTTACTCAACATAATAGTTCAGAAAATTTTTGAATGCTAATCTTTCAATAATTATAAAATTACACATATGACACTTAACCTAATTTAGTGCATAATATCTTTTTGTATTTTTGAAAAATCAATGGAACATCTTTAGTATTGTAGGCTCAAATTTAGACCCTGGTAGGAGCATAAGTTTATCGTACATGAATAATATAAAATTCTTATAGTAACTCTATCATTTAATTATATGTAGTATTTTTCTTTTTGAATTATTTTGCTAAAAATTTACGTATAAAATATCGTATGTTGTTTATTAAAAAAACAAAAGGAATTTTATTAGTACTTATATTTCTTTCTTAACAAATTTTAAATAAGTTCCAAACCAAATTTTGCAACTGAGATAAGAGTTGTCACAAAAGTGTGGCTGTCTATTGGAAGATGCACCTTTACCTAGACTTGGTAATTTAGTTATGGATGCATTAAACATTTTTTTCTTACTAAAATGCGGTTTGTCCATTAGACTAATTGAAGTATGGTTCATAAGAGTTCATAAGAAGTGGGCAAATTATTAAGAATAATTTTTTTGCACCCTTAAAGAATATTTAAAAAATTACTTTGAAGTAATTTTGTTAATAAACATAATAACATACTTAAATGTAAATTTCAGTAAATGTTAATTTTATTTGAAACACTTTAAGCCTCTTTTAATAAAAAGGTTTTTTGAAAATTATGAAAATAAATCAACAAAAATTTAGAATATATATAAATAATTCTTTTGTAACATGACTTAGAATAAAGCTTACATCCTCCAACGACAAAAACCAAGCAAAAACACAACTAATATAAATCATTTTTCCAAAAGATAAGTAGGATAAGTCTTTACAATTAAATAGGAAAAATAGGTTACTATGATATTTCAGCAAAAATAATTAGCAATATATTAAAATATTTTGTGATACAAATTAATGACTAAAAACACTTGCTAAGTTAACTAATTGAAAGGAACATCATACAATTTTAACTAATAAATATAAATAACCCAAAAGTTTGAAGCATTGCATAAAGGAGCCATTGCATCGGAGCCAGTGGAATGAAATGTCGTTGACCATTGGATCTTGATAACTTATTGATTAGATGGATAGAATTAAATCAACATTATGTAAAAATTAGATTTTAATATGCACCATTCAATTTGAATTGTGATTTGATAACTAGATTTAGTTCATACATACAATTAAAACATCGACTTGGCGATCACAAAATTAGGTGACTGATAGGTGGATTAAAATAAGTGGTTTAAAATGTTAGATGATAGTTGGATTATTCAACCATGTAATTTTGCAATTGGATTGTAGAAATCATTTTGTCAATATGATTACATTCATGTGAAATTGGTACAAATCTTAGAACCACTTTCAATAAATGATGGATTATTATTTCTTTTTGTGAGTTTTCTTACATTATGCACTTGGTATATTTTTTTGGGCTTTTTACTCCCTACTTTGCTAAAAAAATAAGTTATGTTAAAATTGTTGAGTTATGAATCAACCAAAAATTCTTCAACAATTTTGGGGACATTTTCATTAAGTGCATCTAAATAAAATTTTGGCATTGTGTTCTAACCTTAGACTTTTGCTTCTTATTTACAAAATGTTTTCCATTTTTCATTATTTTAATTATATTATTATTTTTTTACTAATCAATTATTCTATTTAAAATATATTAAAAGAAGATTTCCAAACATATTATTAAGAATAAAATAATTATTTGCAAGATGAAGATAAGATGAAGATTTTAGAATACAAATAATTTTTTAAATTAATTAATTTAAATATAACTAATTCTTTATATCTTGTATGAATGATTATAATCAATCTTAACATTCTAATCAGAATAAAATTAAAAATATCTAAAATTAAATCAAAAATATATTTATTTTTACATTTGTATTTCCAATCAAGATGTTATTCATAAGCTTTCACCTCAGCCTCACTTTATTTTTAAAGTCTACATAAAATATGAGCATTGATTACCTAAAATTTGAAAATTCACTCAAATAATTTTATTAATAATTTTTAGACTTTGTTATCATGAAATAAAACACCATGATTAAAGTTCAACAACATAATAAACCATCTAATACTCTATGAAATAATCATCAAACAATTTATTATTATTTCATAGTGAGATTGTCTCCATTCTACAACATTTTTAGAACATTACATCCATTTGGTATAATTTTTTATTCATTTCCAATAATAGATCTCATCGATCTCATGGGTCTATCATTCCAAAACTCTCCTTAGAATGTACATTATTAGTGATAGTGTAATTAAGAGTAATAAATGTCTTATGTGATATTCATATTTACTTTCATATTATTAAATTATTTTGAAGCTAAATCTATCATTAGAGACTCACCATCTATCTTAAAAAGGCATTGTATCATCAAAAAACACAATACATTAAACAATTAAATACTTTTTGAAAGGATCATAAAATTGTCAACTACAATTTGATAGCGACATTGTCTCCCTTTTATAAAATTTTTGGACCATTCCATCCATTTATGGGATCATTTGGTATCGACTAGCAATAATAAGTCTTATCTGTCTCAAAGCTTCTCCATCATAAAATTTCCCTTAGAATGTACGTTTCAATTGAAAGTATAATTAAGAATATTAAATGTCTTATGTAACATGCATATTGACTCCAATCATTATTAATTTTTTTCCAAAATTAAAAATATCTTTAAGAGGGGATTAACTTTTTTCGATAAACAAAGCTTCTTATAATCACTTCATGGAATTTTTTCCTTCTACTTCCATAGACGCACTCTTACAATAATTTGATTTGGCTTTTTCTTCCTATCCTTTACAATAGTTTTCCATTTCTCTCCCAACTAGAATATCTTTGTTGTTAGTTGCATTCCTCTTAACATTCTTTACATTTAGGACATATACTTTTTTGTTAGAAATCCTTTGAGATAAAACCTTCTAAAGGGTTTTATTTATTGCATATTCTATGACAAATGACTTCCAAAAGCATTTTAACTAATTTCATAAAAAAAACTGCTCCAAGCGTTATTTATAAAATACTATGATTCTAACATCATTTGGTGCTTTCATTATTTTTCCATAACAATTATATCGTAATTGAGTTGATATTATTTTAATAAGTTTTTGTATTTCCCTTTATGGATTCCATTTTTGATTCAAGTGGAAATTTTATTTAGGGTTGCTTTTCATTTGTTCTGGCATATTAGAGTTTTGATCTGTATTACTTGTTCATTCAATTAGTTGTCATTGTGATTTCATACAAAAATATCCATATATAAATGTCATTTCATGATGTTATAACCAAAAATTGAAATGCATTACATTTATTCAACAAATAATAAATAAATTATAAACCCTTTTAGAAATTTTGTAAACTTCTATCCATTTATGAATTTAAACATTTGAATCCAAAAAATGTTGGGATGTCTCCAATGCATCTCTTCCTTTACTTCCCAAGTAGTTACTAGTTAGTTTAACTTGTCCATTGTACATGAATGATGAGATGCTCTTCTTCCTTATTTTCTTGATTTCCAATGTCAAGAACACCATTGGACTTTCATGATGAAACAATTTAGGATGCAACACCATGTTGCTTTCAACGTATTTACATATACAAGTAGTTTTGGAAAAAATGTTAGCATGATTGAAAAACAAAATACATGAAGTACTATTGGCAATGGTAGTGACAAAACAATCTTGTAAATAATGTAATAATTTATTTCAATAATCTATAAAGGTACAAAGTACCTTGTCCATATTTATCCTTATTCCAAAACCTATAATGCATTTAATTGGACTTACCTTTAAACTTGTTCTTCTTCCTAAAAGTCCACTTTCATAATTTTTTTATTACAATTTCCTTAGAGTAAATATATTCTATTTGAATTCATGTTTTGGAGATAGGGATCTCCCTAATGGTTTGTAAAATCACATTTATATCAAGATGAGTAATATTAGTCGGTTTGTGCTAGTATAACGATAAGTCGCATATCTTGTTATATAATGCAATGCAAGGTGTCATCTCTATGCTAGACTAAAAATTATTATTGTAAGAAAGTTAATTAAAAGTCAAATACTTATTCTAGTTGCCTCAAAAATCTAATTTTTATAGCCTTAACATATTCTTAAGTGTTTCAAATATTCTCTTTGATTGGCTTTTTTTTTAGCCTAGAATGAGGTGTTAAATATTAGTAGCATATCAAATGCCTCACGTGACCTTTTTTAAAAGTATGATATAAGTTTGGAATCATTATATAATATAATAGGTTTATTCATACCACATAAGCCTTACTTTTTGTGAACGTACATTTCACCTATGTTTTTGCGAAAAAATATTGCCATAATTTGCAAATTTTCAATTTTATGATAAAGAATTTTATTTTCATTTATACTTAATTTAACCTCTCAAATTACAAATATTTTATTTTTAATCTTCCACAGATGATCATGCTTTTTTAGGACAATAATTTCTTGCAGTCAATATGCCATAATGATCAACATTGTAACATCTTTATATTTGTCATGGATAGTATATATCTTTTAATTATCCATCTATATATTTAATTATGCTTCCTCTATTTTAAATATTGTACAATTATGCCCTCTATAAAATTTTGCTAGCTAATTTTACTCTAGTGTTAGGGTTATAAAGTCTCAAAAACATAATGTAGTAATAATTCAAGCCATATGTTTATGTAAATGTCTAAATTGATTTATTAACCAATGAATTATGAATTACACAATACATGTACATTGGAGTAACCAAAGCCCAAATATGAAAAATTAGCCTTTTTGCATGGATGTGTTACATTAGTAAGCAAGATAAGAATTGGAGATTAGAAACCATGTTGTTGGAGGCTATCTTTTTACTATATTATTCAAATAAGTAAACTTATAAACTATTTAATAAAGAAACCATATTTGCAAAGTAATCTACCCAAGCAGTGTTTGATGACCATATGCGTCAAAAGCAATTGGTAAATTTGGAAGACAGAAGACTATGGAACACAAAAAATTTGAAAACAAACAAAAAAGGAAATTAAAGATGTAGTGGCCTCATTATTGACATATATTTAACCTATTCTTTTGCTAAAAATTTGGCCGAAATAGACAAAAAATGGATTTTAATGGTAGAGAATGCTAATTTTTTTTTGGTTTAACTCAAGCTTTCTACCTACAAATATTTGGAATTTTGTATTATGCACAACAACATGTTGGTTTAGGGCATTAACGTTTTGAGTTTACTATGTAATAATAGCTAATGTAGAAAACTTCCTTCTATCTGTTATGAATATAGTGTTTATCTTTGAATTTTCCTTTGATATTGTTAATTGGGCTTCCTTTATGTGATCTAACTAATATGTTGTTATCCTCTATAAAGCATTGTTAACTACTTTTTCTTTACTTTTGGTGAAATTGAAGCTCCAAAACATAATGCCTTAAAAATTCAAGCCATTTCATTTTTCTCAATGTTTAAATAGATTTATTATCAAACCAATTTTGAATAACATATTGTGCACTTTGAAATAACAAGAATCCCAAAAATGAAAACTTAGGTTTTTTTTGTTGGAACTATTACATAATTGAGTAGGGTAGGAATTTGAGATTTGAAAGCAATGTACTGGAGGCTATCTCTTTGTGGTATTGTTCAAATAATTAGACATATAAGTGATTTAACAAGAAAATTTTTATTGTAATGGAGTGTACTCACGTGATTTTTTATGAGATCACTCATAAAAAAATTGTGCTAGATTTAACAGACATGAAAAATTTTAAAAACCTAAAATAGGAAAAAAAACAAAGATCTTAGCATGATAAACATAGTAGAATTCTACTAAAAAATTATTTTTGGATCAGAATGTTGATGAGACCTTTCATCAACAACTACATTTATTAACTTCTTCTTGGCCTAGATTTTGTGGATGATATCTTATTTGGATTAACCAACTTTAACTTTTGTGAACGATTTAGTTAGCTTATTTATTTAAGATTGGAGATGACCATAATTGGTGGGGTTACTTATTTCCAAGGGATGAATGTTTAATAAATTGATAAATGTATCATTGCATGTTAAATAAAGTATATAAATAAGATGTTAAAATTGATAGATCTTGGCAACCACAAATTTATTTCGACTAGCAAGTGTCCCAACTATAGTTTAGATAAACACGATAAAGAAAAACAACTAGATTTCAAGGTATACCAAGGGATGATATGTTCTATTTTTGACTATAAGGTGACTTGCCATGGTTTTTAGCATAATGCTTTTTTATCATTTTCAATCAAGGACCAAGGACATCCATCTAGAAGAAATAAAAGGAACCTTTTAGTACTTGATTGACACAAAGGTGTTAATGTTTTGGTAGCACAAATTTCAGTTGTCATAATTTAATGGGATGCATCTACAACGATTATGTTGGTTCTATAGTACATTAGAATAGCATTGAAGGAATTTAATCAATTTGTAGACACCTCTTAAACTAATGATCTATTAGAAAAATATGAAATTATTGCATTTGCAACAAATGAAGCATAATATATACATTCTGAAGATTTCTAGTACAAATGTTTGGGTTGAAAATAACACTAGATGATATGGGATTACATTTGTAAAAACTCCTTTTAAAATATGACAATTTGACTGTCAGTAGCCTAACTCAAATTCCTATGTAGTACTATGAGCCCAAAAAAATTCTTATTAGGCATCATCTTATGATAGAACATATCGAATTAAATATGGTAGACATTTAATTTGTGTTGAACAATATAAAAACAATCGACACCTTAACAAAGTTACTTAGTTAATATTTACTCTATAGCATTAGAAGATGTTTTTGCAATGACAAAGATGGAGAAATTAGGTTTTATTTTAAGAGCAGTTCCCTGAGAGAAGGAGAGCTCATCCATTTGCTTTTATTACTTGCAAATCATACTTCACTTGATAATATTAACCAAAGGTTGTCTTGGATGGCATTTAATTGCTTTACCTTGAACTTAGATGGTAAGTTGTTATACCAAAAAGAAGTGCTTATTAGTTTCATGAGTAATATTCTAACATATTGTGATGACAATAACAAATTAATTAGAATAATAATTGATCAACTAGATTTTCTTGTTGATATGATAGGTAAACTATGTTGGGAGATGATTAATTCGAGAAGAATAAGGCAACATATCAAATATTATGATGTAACTTTGTGTGGAATAAGAATGGAAAATAATTCTATATGCTCAAGCAACAAATTGTTCCTTTTAAATAAGGAATTTTGCCATTACAAATTAGTGAAACTTGTTGCTCAATTAAACTACATTACATTTAAGCATCATTTTCTAATTTTGAAAAGAAATATTTTGTATTACTAAATGTACTGCATGATCATTTTTTGTACAATATGATTAGCTATTGGTGAAAAGAGAAAATTGGAGGATGTAATTATTTTATCTAGGCCAATAAGAAGATCTAGTGAAATTGACCTCTACAAATACTTACTAATATTTAATCAATGTTATCAAACTATTTAATTTAAGAAAAGTAAGCCCATAAAATAATTATAAAGAAAACTCAAAGAAATCATATGATATAGTTAATTTATACATTATAATAAAGTCACTAAAACTACATTTAAACTTTTGAAAGTATTGTATACCAATAGTATATAATATGAAATGTTGTAGCAAACATGTTAAATTCTGTATTGGTGATGTTGTTAGCCTAATTAGGTTAACTACTGAAAGTAATAGAATATGCAAATATTAGTTCAGATTATACAATCATATCACATTGAAAAACTTTTATAAAACAAAGAAATTTGTAAGTTATGATAATTTTTAATTGACTCTATGATCAACTCACTTTTACATGCCATAAGAAATCATTGAATTTCTTTGGTATGCTAACATTCTTTCAAACTAACTACATTGGATATCAAAGAATTTCATATCATATTATCATTACATTGAATTGCATAATCATCTTGATTCATATGGTATGTTATGATGAAGGTGTATAATTTTCTAAATATTTCTCATCTAGTAATTGGGGGTGAATATAATCTAGGTTAAATTGAGCCATTAAAAAATTTTGAACTTATGAAACTCCCATATCGCATTATTCTTACATGAGAAATTTTACTAACAAATCAAGAATTCATACATAACTTTTGAAAATAAGAAATTTTGACATTCAATTTTGGAAGTTTGAAAAAGAAATCTATAAATTTTTTATTATTGAATATTTTTGTCAATTTTACCCCCTTTGTATCTCAAAGTCAAAAATTTTCATCTGTATAATATTTTAATTTGTTGAAGGATTACAATATTTTCTTTTACATAAATGATAATACCTTTTATGTTTATTATGAATCGTTTTTATTCCTATTCTACAAACAATACTTTGATGATTCTCAAAATAACATGATATGAACTAATTTATATTGACTCGATAAATTTTATTTTTATTTAGTTAATTTTTTAAATGACTTCGTAAAATCTAAATTTATAGATATTCTAATAGCTATTTTGTCAACATTTTGATGTAATTTTAATCATGACATTTTTTTGTTGAAATGCTGAAATAATTGGCTAATTGCAAGTTGGATGGAATAATTTTTAGCTTTCTTTACATTGAAATGTTTTTTCTTTTTAAGATAAATTTTAACATGAAAATTTCATTACATCGTATCACAAATAAGATTTATTATCAACATACTACTGGTATATTAAAGATTATTATTAAGTTTTTATTACCATTTTTGTTTATTATAATAATGTACTTTTTTTTGTGTGAAAGGTTTCTAATATTTTGTATTCTTAGATAATTAATTGGTACATTTTCTCAATAGTTCTTTTGTATTTTTAATATTTTGTTGTTTAAATAATTTCATAATTTCTAATTATTTTATCCCTTTTTAAATGTACTACAATTTTAATATTGAACTATTCTACTTTTGAATTTTCACATTTCTTTTAATAAAGGGTTAACATTAGTGCATTTTTATGATGAAAGTTTACTATATAATAATCATCACTTGTATAGTTCAATTATTTTATATTGATGATCTCCCTTTATCTTATTTTGTTATTTCTCTTCTCCTACTGAAGCAAATGTTTTTATCAAGCTTATATTATTAAAACTATTTTTCATTGACTTCAAGTAGAAATACAATTAAAAATTCTAATAGGCCATTAACATGCGAATATTTTTTTTATTTTATTAATTTTTACTAATGGTAGATTTTTGTCTTTAAAATGCCCAATCATAACTTTCAATAGTTTGAATGGTTTGTGACCTACTTAATAATTTTCTAACTATAAATATTTATTTGGTCTAGAAGTATTAGTTTTGACAATTTTATGTTTTTGAAAATATTTTTTGTAGATAAACCTGTTACAAACTTTGACTTCACAAGTTTTTTTTATTATGTTAGTGCTTTTATAATTTATACATATATAGACTCTACTATGTATTTTAGTTCGTTTATTAAGTTTTGTAACTATTAGTTAAAATATTTTTGAATATCAACTATGGTTTCAATTATAATTAATGTTTTAAAAAGTTTTACATTTCCACAAAAACATTTTTATCATTATGTCAAAGAAAGAATTCTATTAATGTATAAAGCATTTTCTATTTGCCTTTTAAAACTATTTTATTGCGTTAATAATCAAGATATTTTTACATTTCTTAAAACATTGCATATTTTCATGATTAAATTATTTAAAAAATTTCATTTAGTCCATGAGACATGTATTTTTTAGGAACGTATATGTAAATGTTATATAATTTTTCTAATTAATTTAAATTTTATATTTTTGGCACATATTCAAATTATGTCCTATTTTCTATACTTTTTTATTTTCAATCTTCCATGATAGTTTGGAGTTGTTTTACAATAAATCTTAAATATACTAAATACTCTTTATTGACTAGTTATTTTCTTATAAGTTTTTTCTTTCAACAAAACATTATAAATACTTAATTTTATGTGATATGTTTTAATTATTTTTCATATAATTTAATTTTTTAATGAGACTTGACATCATTTTATATTTTTTTGATGTATTCTATTTACACAAACTAACTTTCTACTCTTAGATGTTAGGTACATAATGTTTATCTACCAACTTGTAAGAGGTATAATATCTTATATTCTCTATTTTTTTATATTTTTTCATTTTTCTCAAGCATATTTGAAATTAAATGATAGCTATAAAATCATTTAACAAAAAAATATTGTCAAGTAGTTTGAAAGAAAAATCTATAATAAGAGGTAAAAAAAGAATCAATGACATTAAGAAATTAATAAAAAATGAAAAAAATTTAAAAAACATCAAAGAATTAAATTTATTTATAAAATTTATCCAAAATAAATTATTGTACAATTCAAGAGTATGATGTACACAATTGTAAAAAAATTTATAAATTCAATTAAAATAATAAAAAACTTTCAAAGTAAGAAAAAATTCTCGCAAAGCTAGTAACAAAAAATATAACCATCAAAATAATATAATTGAAAATTATTAAGCAATAAAAAAAAATAGTTAATGTTATGTCTTTAAAATAATTTGCATAATATATTATCAAACAAGGAATAGACGCAACAAAAAAATAAATAATATTGTTTGAATTAAATTCTTAAAAAAGTCATAAATTAAGAAACATGTTATCATATAATGAAAGAAAAATTAATTAGGAAAGAACCATAAAAAAGTCAACACAATAACTCAACATTATGAGAAAAAATTGATCCAATCAAAATAACTATTTTTAAACTAGATCACGTAATATAGGTGGAATTTATGCTCCATAATCTTTCTACAACTCCACTATCCGAACCCTTAGTGAAGAAAAAATCGATGTGGAAAGGCCTCCAAAGGCCTTAAGACTTCTTTATAATGACCATATGCTTCATTGCAAACGAGGTAATTGTTCCTATTTGTTGCATGCATACACTATTTATTTATCTCTTTTATACTAAATTTTTAACAATTTTATTATATTTTAATTTATTTTTGTAATTTTAAACTTGTTTCACTTTTCATAAGCATGATAAATTTGTTAACTAAATTATAGATAGTTTTTCATATATTAAGTATTCAATTACCATATTATTTTTATATGTTTATAATATTATTATTTTTTCATTAAGCTATAAGATTGCTTTTGCTTACATTATTATGCAACTTTATAATGTATTGTGTAAATATATATAATATTTAAAATAATTTTTTATAATTTTCAAGTATCTATTTTGTTTTATTATTTTTTTAAAACTTGTCACATTTTTATTTATCTAACATTTTTTTATATGTTTATGAAGGTACAAGTTTCTTAATATCATCAAAGTCAACATTAAAATCTTGAAAAGGTAGTTGGTACTCCATAAATGTATTGAAAATTTTAGAATTTTTTATTTTAATCTCAAATAATCCCAAGTAGAATGCTACAAAAGTTTTTATTGTACTCAAATATTTTATCCATTGAACACTAGCTCATTTGATCTGAGACTTCATATTTCACTAACAAGCAATTAGACAACAAAAATTCTTAATTAGTATCTTCTAATTAAGTTTTGTAGAAACTATTCCTTAATTTTCCAAATTTTCTTAATACCAAGACTATTTTCAACAAATGGGAAATAAATTTATTTGAAAGAAGCCTAGTGATGTCCAAGATTTTATGCATTATACTATCACAAAAAATCAATTATTTCCTCTTTAATCAATAAAAATATATTGTACAAAATTTTGTCAATGTAATATATGTTTTTATTTCTATTACATGTCATTCTTTCAATTAATTGTTATGATGCTTTGCATTAATAAATTATAAATTGAAAAAGACTCCATCATGATGCATTATGAAAATCATTTAGAACATTTAAAAATAATTTCATAAAGATATGTTTTTGTTTTTATACATTTATATATATTTATTTAGCAACAAAGATACAAACTTTTACTTCTGAATATTATTTTTGGATTAATATTTTACAAATAAAGTTTTAAAGATTCTTATTATTTCAATATAATAGTTATTTTAAATTTACTAAAAAAATTTTAATATGATTTTAAAAGTTAGTTGTGTAATTAAATTTAAAAATTTTAAAATGTAATTATTTTGATAATTTTTAATCATCAATTCTTTTTTATTATTTTGATCAAAATAATTTTGTTTCTCACGACATCGACAAAACTCTCAATTGCATGTATTTACAAAGGTTTTAATTTTTTGCTTTCAAAATTTTTTTTTTGTTCTCTTCCAAACATATTTTCACTAAATTTATTATTTATGAAAATTTTGTCATAGAAATGATTTTATAATTAGAAATTGCATGCATGTATGAAATTTTATTAACTTTTTATTGTCTCTATCATTGGTGCAATTCTAAACTTTTTTTGACACAAATTCTTTTTCATGATTACTAATTTAGATGAAATACATAAAACTTTGTAAACTTTGATTTAAACATTTTAAATATTTGTTAACCTAAGTAACGTTTTTGGCATATTTGAACCATCTTTATTGCAAAGGTTATTTCATAATATAAAATGATTTTATATTCTATCTCTTTCCATATTTCTTTTCTAAGCATTGATAATTAGTACTGCCATAATTCAAAGATACTTTTGTTATGTATACCACTTTTGTTTTAAGCTATAAATTTATTATACATTAAAATTAGATAATTATCAAGCTGATTTTAAATGAAACATATTTAAATAAAATAATATAGATATAGAGTCACATATTTTAAATGGGAATGATGTCCATGGTTTTTTATTTTTCATACCTTTTCATATCTGTTAATCTATGTTATATGGATGCAATTTATGTTCCATATATCTTTTCAATTATTTGGATATGAAAAGTAAATAAAATATTTAAATTTTTTAAAATTTACTTATAGTTTATAAAAAAATATTTTAATAATTAAATAATTATTAACATAGAATATAAACAAATATATGATATGAAAATAAGCAATAAATGTTTTTGATTTTCTAACTATAATATATCAGAAATATTCTAACATAATCATCAAAACTAATGAAACATGTATATGTGAAAAAATATAATATTATAAAAACTAATAAATAAATAAATATTATGGAAAAATTAAAAATATTTAAAAAATATGCAAAACATATTGATGTTAGATTTTTCAAGAAATTATATTTTGTAAAATGATTCAACTAAAATTGATTAAAAAAATAATAATAAATACTAATAAATGAAATAGATATATAATTTTTAAAAATTCAAATATATTTATATAAATGATTTAAAATTTTAGGATAATTTTATGCTAAGAACATTGACATTTCGTGATGATTAGTATATATATCGTCACAAAAAGAAAAACATAAAGCATATAAGAGCCTCAAATAATATACAAAGGTGATTCCTTAACTTTATAATGCAAACAAAAACTCAAATATATTTTGTTACTAATAGTCATTACTAATTACTATAAACCTAAAATATACTTGGGAATTAAGTAATGTTTATTAGCTCCCTACCCAAAGATGAAATAGGGTTGGTCAAAACTATTCTTCAAATTCAACGCAAATTTTATTGAAGATGAGGTAAACATACTAATGCTTGATTCTTTACCAATTTAAATGTTATACCATAAAAGTATAACTTTTAGAATTTAAACAAATTAGTTATAAAATTTTTATTTTTTGTAAACCATTCTTAGATTTATTTTTTATGCAATAAATGTAATAAGTTTTTATTTGTGAACAGAAGATTTATTTGCATAACTTTTACGGAAGCATTTTTCATAAAGAAATATATGAATTCCCATTTAAAATGTTTTATTTTATGTTTAGTATATTTTTTTATTCATGATTTATATTTTCTAAATTTTTTGTCATTCTTATTTATACTAAATTGCTTTACTCATAAGATTATTTTCTAAAATTTTATCAAAGACATTATTATAGTTTGATTTAATTATTGTGTCTTATTTATATAGTTTAAAAAAATTTAAATAATTTAAAATTATTTAATTATGCATTCTTTTATTTCACATGAAACATAATTTATTTAAAATATTGTTATCTTTCCCTATTAGAATTATTCCAACATAATTTCCCTTTATTATTTTAAAGAATTTTCAATTTTATTTTAATTTTAGTTTTGTCAGTTTTGTTTTCAATTTAAGGTTTTTAATGTTAAGTATTATGCAAGAGATTTCAATTTTTTTGTAACATTGTCTGTCTTGAGACTTTTATGTTCATTTATTATTTTATCTTTGGTGACTTGTTTATGATTTTAAAATTATTATTACATCTTTTACTACAAAAATCAACATATTAAACAAAAATATAAAATATTTCATTTCCATAATAATTATTTTTTCCCAATTATTCGAAAGGACTTATAAATTAACAAATTTGTTGTGATTATACTATTAAAAAATCTTCAATACATAATTTATAGTGCATTGATTTTTCAAAACATTTTTCTTGTTAACATTTCGATTCATGATAAGTTTTATGTTATTGTCATCTTTTCAAGTCATATTTTTTTACTAATAATAGTAGACGTTCAATCAATACACTATCAAAGAACGATTTCATATATAATATGACAATTTTTAAAATTTTAAACAGTGTTTTACATTAATGATTTTTTTAGTAGTATAGTTTTATTTAGATTAAAGATATTTTTTATTTCTTGTCCAAAAAAATATTGTTTATTTATATTTTTTTAATATATTTACTTTACAATTTAAATATAATGAATATACGATGCAACAAAAATTATAACATAAAAAATCCTTATCATAAAATTTCCAACAATAAACTTGTGGACATTACTTACTATATGTATAATTAAAATCACTGACTGAAGTGCAATTTATGTTGTTCTTGTAAATCTACATGATTAGAGTTTATTAAATTAATCTAATACGAATTAGATCATAAGAGCACAAAATTTTAAATTTATATTATTTTTCATGTAAATATTTCTATAATATAAATTAGAGTTTGAAATCCTCATAATGTTTGACTTAAAATATTTGTTTAGTAGGATCATTCATTTGTTTGATTAAATGAATTACATTATTAAATCAACTAAATATCAGTATAAGCTTTAGGAAATAAATGTCCTTGTATTGGTAGGCAACAAAAAAAATTAGGTTACATCTTATAAGCTAAAAATATAAAAGTCTAGTAAACAATCATCTTATTAGTTGGGATCATTTGTTATCCTATTTTAAAAAATTCTTGATGTTAAACTTAAATAATTTGAATTATGTAGTTATCTTTACAATTATTATAATTTTTTATGGCATCATAACATTTATTTCATTTATTATGATATCACCTTTTTCAATTTTTTGTAACAATTAACAAGTTTTGCTATCTATTTTTCCATATTTAGTAACTAAATTTGTAGTTTAAAATAATTTGATTTCTTTATTAGTTCAACTTATCTTGCACTTTAGTGTATAAATGTATTTCAATAAATGTGAATCAACAGTACTGTAACATCTTTCACCCTTAGTACTCAAATGTTTTTATAGTAATGTTTCAAAGAGGAACTTAATAGATTCATCTTAAACATTTTTAAAGTTTGGGGTTCATACTCAAATTATTTATTAAATATTTTAGTCAACCATATATATCATATATTAAATCATAAGTAATGCTACAATTTCTAAATTTGATTTGATGAGATCTACTTTTATGATTTCCATCTTACACAAGAATTAGTATATATCTCATTTATCTTTCTGATAATTCGTGACAATATATTTTTAAACTTTTTTAGTTAAAAAATGTTTTAGTTTATTATCTTAAGGCAAATGTAGAAGTATATTATCAAAATATTGGTGAGGATTGATGACATTATCAATATTTATTCATGAATTAAATATTGATAGAAAATTGGGGTTAGAATAATTTAGAGGTATATTTATAACTATAAAAATCTTAAAACGTCAATTATAAGGAAAAAATAAAGAATATAAATGTGATTCCCAACTACCATTATTAGACATAATTGGTGATGAGGAAATTAATTTATTGTCCTGGATTTGATGAAAACAATGCAAATGATATGTAGTAGAAATTATAGCTCTTTATTGGTTTTTTTTGAAATGGATAAATAGAATATTTAATTTTGAAATTTTAAATTATAAAACTGGAAGCATTATGGAACTGTAAGACATGAGTTCACATGAACCTTAATTTGGCTTAAAGTTTTAAGACAAGCTTATAAGTTTATTTATATTATTAACTTTTTCTTTCATCGTTATTTCTATCCTACCATGAATACTTGATAATATATGGAAAAGATTCCTAAACATTAGAATTTTGTGGCTGAAAGTAAGAGGATTAAGAAAACTTCTATATATGATGCATTTAGAAATATCATATGAAAGGATGAGTATAAGATGAAGAAGAATCTATTACCATATCTTACATAGATTATTAAATTTAAGGAGCTCTATATCGAAGACCAAAATGGGTGTAATTAGAAAAAAGATAATTTAAAATTGTGAATTATGGCCACTCTCCAACCCAAAACTAGGATATCTTAAAGTAAATTCTTTGTTTAAGTTGGTGTGTCCAAGGCTATATAAGCCATTAAGATGTGCCTATAATTTAAGAAAAATTGACCACATAAGGGGAATTTGGAGGGGACAACATAGAGAATACCAAAAAAAAGTGAGACAAACTATGAGGAAGGAGGATTGAAGCTTTCAAGTAAGGAAAGATCCTACAAAAGAGAAGTCTTCTACATGACTTTTCGATGAAGAATAACACTTGAGTTCATATAAAAAATTTAGACAAAGGCATAAAACCTTGGAAATTGATAGTGACAATAATTACTCATTCTTTTTAATGCAACTTGTTCAAGAAGGAGAAAATTCATTCTACCAGTGACTAAGGGAGATTTCTTTTAATAAATGAATGGTTCAATTTTCACTCTTTCTAATATAGTTCTTTTAGTTGAGTTATAAAAGTTTTATATTACATTTTTCCTTTTAAATGCAAAGCAAATTACATGAACACATATTACATGTTGGCTTTGGTTATAGATGTGTGCAAAAACCAATTATAGAAATGTAATTTGTTGATGCAAAACACTTCTTAGGATAGGCATCATCATGTAAATTAAGTGAAAAACATGCTCAATTTCTTTCCTTGTTGGTTGTCTATGTTTGTTGTTCAACCATTTAGGCATTATGCATAGATTATCATGACAATTAATAAAAAGATTTGGAAAATCACGAAGGAGACAATTTTATTGAATACAATCTTCATAACAAAGACATAATAGCATTATTACTTTATTATACATTGCTAAGAGTTAGGATCCCTTGTGTGATTCTTCTTCTTTCTTAGTAGAATTGGTATTTGATAATATAGATTGAATGTAATATTTACTTCTTGATTACTGTATGAGTAGAAAAAAAGATTCATGCAATGATAAACAAAGAAATGTATGAAATTGAAATTTTATTGAATATTTTTTATATAAACTTATTTTTTGAAATATATTTTTGATGTAGGCCTCTACAATTGTGTTTGAAATTACTCACAAGTTTAGTTGATAGTTTAACATGGTGTAAAAGGGTAATTTTTTTAACGCCATGGATAAATAATGTGTGAAATGTAATATGATATAGGTTATACCATAGATTAAGTAGTAAACAATTTAAACGAACTTGAAAATAAATAAAATACTCTAGATAATGTTATAATCAACTATTCATTTATTTAAGGGCTGCTTGCGATGCATGGAACCATGGACTTGGATAAGTTATACGAGGAATTAGATCAACCCTCTAGAGAACCTAAATAGATTCTAATATATGTGTAGTCCTTGGTTACCTTTTAGATCACCTTAGAGGGCTCAATTTAAGGCATTAAAAAAAATCTAAGTTAAGTAGGGATGCACTTAACAAACAAATAGTTTGGTATAGTTAAAACTACTAAAGTTATGTTTAGAAATTATGATAAAAGTTTTATTGATAATTCATAAACCTTAGCATAGTTAAATTGTAACTTTAAGGTTCTTGGATATGAGTATGGAAGGTAAGCATTACCCTTGAATCAAGCTCAAAGGCATAAAACAATCAATAGAAAGGGAAGCCATAAAATGGGGTATTATGGCAGGCTCATGAAATACTACTATTGAACCTTTATAAACATTGTAAATTAAGCTTTTTTAGCTAGCCTCTCAGCTAAGAAAATGTATGAAGGTTGAAGAGCTTGGGATAAGAGGTAGGGTTGCGGTAGGGTTGGCCGTGTAAGTAATACGATAAAGATGTCAGCTAGACTTTAGGTTGAATAGGTTAACGACAAGTAGTTCTATTAAGGCTCTTAAGTCACATGATGGCACTCTCGATTTTGATCTGAGGAATGTGTGGAGGCTTAGGAGAGGCCTTATGGTTGCTATGATGAATATGAATTGTCCTCGAATCATAAAGTTTATTAGTGATAGTTAAGTGAATCGAGAGTTTGTTTTACTGAAAAAAAGTTTAGTATAGAACATAAAGGTAAAAGCTAAGCATTATAAGCACTAGGTTTAGCTTGCATATCAAAGGTCTAACATAAAATTTGAGTCAGATTAAATATAAGAAAAATATACTAAAAAATTCTAGATAATTGAATAAGGATTTTTTGAGAACCTTAAGGCATTTAGATATAGTAGCTTTAAAATTATAAAGACATGTTAGCTACCTTACTCCCTAAGCTTGGTGTTAGTTAAATGTGAATTGTTAAGCCTATAATTAGAATATCACATTGCATGTTAAGAGCCTCTAAAATTTGTAGGAAGTCATGTATTAATAGTCATACAAGGAAAGAATTACATGTTTAGTCCTATAGAGAATCCTATGGTATGCTTTCTTATAATAAGGATTACTTGTGGTTCTTAAAGAATATTACAATCCTATATCTATGCCCATGTTATTATCATTACTTTGTCAAATGCAAGATTAAATTACTTGAAAACGTAGTAGGACCTATCATGATTCTTATGTATAGGAAATTGTATTATATTATTGAATGGATGTTAAGCCTTTGCTTTGTCACAACGTAAGGAAATATATATTGAAATAGTTAATAAGCGATGATATCATCTTAATAGTTAGAAACTGTTTTCATTCATTCATAAGATTTATTCCATTATTACATTCATATTTCTTATTGATGCACAATAGCTTTATAGTAAACTCAAAGAATTCCTATTGAGCCTCCTAGTTCTCCCCAATATATAATGATCAAGTTTTTAAACTTTGAGTAAGAGTCAAGCTAAAGATTATTATAGTTAGTGAATTTGTTGGATAATTTAATTTATTTATTTCATCATTAAGAATAACAGATTTGGTACTTATTTTTCATCAATTATATTTTATTGGATATAAGACTACATTAGATTATCTTATAAAACATGATGCTTACTAGTTATTTTTTCAATCAAGCTTTGGTAGTTATTCATGGTGTTTCCTTAGTTTAGATTAGAATCAAATCATTTTATTTCTTTTTTAGATATTTATTCATGTTTTGGTCTTGTGGGTGATAAAATTAAATAGATTCCTAACATGATAATATTTTTCGTGGAACCTACAAGTATAAAATGTTAGTAGGTTTCCTTAGAATCTTGTTACACACACAAAATTTTTTGTTGAACAAATTTGGTTTATATATATATATATATTTGTGTGTGAGTGTGTGTGTCTGTGTGTGTATATTTTCTTGTGTGTGTGTGTGTATAAAATTTACACTTTTTTATTAAGAAAAGTTGTTATATAATCAATTGAATATATAAAAACAAAATTTATTTTACTTTTAAAGGTTTTATTCTTGCTATATTATAAAATGATGAATGTTGCTATCTTGAAGACCCTATGAAGGATAAATTTTGTCTAGATAAGTGATGAAAAGGACCTTCAAAGAGGCAATAAGTGCTTTTGGAAGCATGATTTTGAAATGTTGTCCCCTAGCCATGGTTCTTTGTTTGATGACAACAAACAAAATTATTTTTAATGAATTTTGTTGGGTTAATTCTTAAGTTTTAGATGGCTAATACATTTGTTCATGAAAGATGTTAAAGAACAAGAGTAGTAAATTACAAATCTAATGAAAATCATCTTAGTTGGCATGAATGATACTAAGATATATATGTTGAAAAAAATTTTAGGTACCTTCAAATTTTAAAGTGCTATAACACAACATTCTTCATAAAATAATTTGAAAATATTCTTTGGTAATAGTGATTCATCAATTCTATTATGACTCGTTATTTTACATCTCAAAAAAGGATACTTTGAATTATATTATTTGTTTTAATTTAGAATTATACTTCTTGTGCCCTTGATTTCCTTACGTGGATTAAGGGAAAGGAAGTCCCACTCTAATGCTTTGTTTAGGGAAAGGAAGACTTAGGGCTCAGTGTCGAAGTTTGTTAGGGCTTTGTTTAACAACATAAAAAGTGATGAGGGTTGAGTTCATGTTAGCAAAAGATAATGAGGATAATGTTTTGGCTAATGAAAAATGTAAAGAGGGGTTTTGGCTTTAGCATATATCAATAGCAAGTGCAAAAATTTCTCCACTTATGAAGAAGTAGTTTCGCACTGATAAGCTTAAGCTTGGCAACTTAAGGATCAATAAAGTACATATTTTTGTTTGAAAAGCCATGTAATATTTGGTCAGCCCTTCTCTTTACTACATATTTACCTTTCTTATTTCTAGAATCCTCAATTTCTTTAATCATTCCATTTAATGTTTGGTGTTCTATTGCAATGCTCTGTAAAAGTATTTCAAAAATCTAGTAATTCAAATTTTACCTCAATCTTGGGCATTGTTATGTGATATCCAGTAATTTGAACTCCAAACCTTACAAAAAAATTATCCTAATAATCTTAAACTAATAGTTGGTATCAAAGAATCCAATGGGGATTCATTGTTGGTCAAAAGTAGAGATTGTATTAATGGTTATCTTAGAAAAACTAAGTGCTTACAAATGCACATCAACATAATTTTGAAGAACCTTTTCTGCATGAAATACGATGAAACTTATAGTAAAATGCATGTATCATGCTTAGAGAAGTTTTATAGGACAACACTAAATTGATAAATTATATTGTTAAATGTCCTGATTCATGAATTGCTTATGAAGCTTCTTAATTATATCATTATTATTCCTTATATCAGTTGCAAAGTTTTTTAGATAATAATTAATCCATTTGAAAAATAATGATGCCTTTGTTATACAAAATATTCATGTTGAGATTAGGCCATACTTATCATAGCATCATTTGACTTGACTTAAGCATCACTTGTGTAGTATAGTTCAAAAAGCATTAATATGATAGAGCATAGATATGTCACACATTAAGAATCATCTTGTTGATTTAGACACTTGTTTGAATTGACTAACATGAAGTTAAAATGGTAGTTTACTTTTATACAGAAGATTAAGCCTAATGCAAACATTTGTTTTGACAATGTAATGAAATATACATGATTGGTAAGACACAACACTTAGTGTCAAACATAAACTTTCATGGCCTTGGATACTTGGATATGATTTGTAGCTAGAGTCATTCATGTAGGAAAAAGTTGTGCTAGTGATGAGTAAAACATAGTAGCACAATGTACAATACCAACATGCATAGGAGATATGTGATGTGTTATCTGGTTGGTGAGTAGAATTGGTGCGTTAAATCTCTTCTAGATGTAGCTTCTATTAGGTAAATCAATTTTCATGTGCAGTAAGTCTTTTGTGATATTAATGTATTCATATATTGTGCAAAAAAGTTTTTTAGAATAGGAAATCCATGAAGACTTTTATGTATTATGAGGCAAAAAATTTTTTTCTTAATTATCATGGAACCATTTGGATGAAATTTTGAGAACTAAAATTCTGATAAAAATGACTCATTTCTCTACCACACTGTGGTCAATAAAAGTATGAGGGATTTCATTAAATGGGTTGTCTTTCATGGGACTTTGATTAAAATATCACTTTTGGATAATGTTCAAGTGCATTCGTCTACTACTATAACATATCACTTTCATACCTTTAAAATGGTAAAAAACTAAAGATTTTCATTAGTAACTTTTAATCTCAAATTTTTAGTGACATTTATTTCATATCCAAATTTCATTGTAAATACATTCTTAAAGAAACCCCTTGGCTCTATTTGTGAGCAAGGAAAGATCCAACTAAAAACTTTCTAATTAGCAGAAGACTAGCAACCTCACATTGAGGTGTTATGGTGTGACAACATTTAGTTCAAACATAAGGCTTTTGTCAGTAGAAATTGGAAGGATTTACTCCAAGGCTTGGAGTAAAGTGTGTTTTTGATGGTTAATACTTCTTGAATTCTTTTTGTTTCAAGATTGGCAACGAATTTTTTCGATAAAAGAATGTTGATGTAAGGCCTTCTTGCTCTACTCAATTTAAGTGTATCATTGATTATATAGTCTAGTTTATAAAATTTTGTGGGTTCGATGTTCAATATGGTCCAATGGTTGAATATGATAAAACTGTTAAGTGATTTACTTTATTGCACCTCTCTTCTTATTTTCTTTTTATGAGCCAAAATGCTAAAAATCAAGATCAAGATAGATTTTAGATTACCAAAAAATATGTTTAATCCCAATTCTCCTGAATTTGTTGCAAAGAATAGTGAACACGTTGCACCAAAGTAGCTTCTTGCTTTGAATGGAGAACTTATCTATTCCATAGGCTTAACATCATACAGCTAATCCTTTATTGGCACATAATATTATTTTTTTTTTAAATTTGCAAAATCCCATTCGGTAGCTCGTCGAAGTTTCCATCAATGTTCATAAGTCAACAATTTTCATTTTTGGTAAACTTCTTTTAAATTATTTTGTCCAGAATGATGATTTAATGTTGATGATAATATTCCAAAAAATCATAAAATTAGCATGAATATTTCTTATGAACATAGGGACATAACTTTTTCCAAAAGATATAACATTTTTTTGCTATATTGCAAGAAATTCTCACTAAAATTTTCATTCAAAATATTTCTTTGATGCTATGTGTGTGTTAGAAGGGTAATTGAAAAAAGGAAAGGATAATAAGAGGAAAAAAAGAAGAAGAAAGAGAAGAGAAGCAGGTGAAGGAGGAGCCCCTAAAATACAATGGAGCTTACTCACATATTTGCTCATGATCGAGGTGAATATTCTTCACGTGATGAAGTAAATTCAAATATTTTTTTTTATGATGAATAATGTACCTCCATTGATGAATTGTATAAAAAATTTGAAAAAACATAGAAGGAATTATTTTTTGTAATGAAATATTGTACATTGCATGAAACAAAACATTGATCATCTTAGAATGAGATATGATTAACTTATGAAAATATGAATCGCTAACACTTCATGATTATTTGAAGTTTTCCTTCACTAGGGAATTACATGCAAAAAAGAATATTAATACAATGTTTCCATAGAACTTGACTAAATTTTCAATTATTTGATTTTAGAAAAAAGGTTACTCAAAAATAAAAATTTTGAATTGAAGAACAAAAAACTTTTCAAATATTTGTTTTTTATGAATTCTATTATTTGAAAAAAATATTTTAGCTTATACATAGCATATGTATATGCATGCATCATCACAAACTCCTGTTAACATTGAAACTGAGAATTTTTATACATGAAATTCCTTATCATCAAGGACCAACACTTATGAACAAATAATCTTACAACATAAAACATTTCAAATTTTTACTGATTATTGCTTTGCTTATGTTTTATGTGTTCATTAAATTATTGTCAGCACTTATGTTACTATGTTGTTATCTTTTGAAAAATTTAATGCATAATTTATTTTTAAAATTTAGTTAATAGAATATTTTTCTCATGATATAGGTACACATATATTTCAGCACTAACAAAAGTATGATATTTCCTAATTTTTATGTTTTAACTGTTTCTTATATATTTTAGTTTTATTTAACCTATTTACTAAAATTATTTTAAAATATGAGTTTCTCTTTTTCACAGTTGTTCAATTTTATTCTCTTTTGTAGGTTCTATAGTGCATTAAAAAGTCATTGTAGGAATTTAATCACCTTTTTGAACACTTATTGCATTAATTATCCAGTAGAAAAATAAGGAACTATTGTTTTTGTAACAAATGAAGCATAATATATAGCATTGAGGGAATTTCTAGTACAAATTTTTTTGGTTGAAAACAAAATTAGATGATGTGGGATTACATTTTTAAGGTTTTAGATTGTTTTTATTTTTTAATAATTTTTAAAATTTGATTGTTTTTGGAAAATTGTTAAAAATCTAAAACAATTGGTAGATTTCATCGTTATTGCAAAGAATTTACGTTTAATAATTTTCAGGAAAATTAATATTGTGAGCTCTAAATATTAACAAATTGTTGGTAAATATAATGATTTTAAACTTTTCTACCTTGGTTTATAATTTTTTACGTACTAATATAACATAAACTATCATTAAAAAAACTTTAGATCCATTTGTATTTAAATCTTGAAAAATATTATTTATTTCTTGTTATCATACTTTTACTATTATAAAGTTTGTTTTTTCATTAAATAAATTCTATTATTGCACTTTTATTGACCATATGTTTTTCAAATTTAATGTAAATCTGATTTCACAAATGATCAACAATCTTATTTTTTTTAGTAATATTTTAGTCTTTTATAAATGCACTTGCACTAAGACATTTTGTGGATCAATTCTTTTCAATTTTTATAGTTGAACTATTTTTTTGTAAATGTGACATGTAGTGTTGCAGTATTTTTTTTATCATGTGATATAATAACATTTTTTATTCATTTAGTATTAATGACTTCTATCTATTTTATTTTGCCTTTGCTCATTTCTATGTTGTATCATTTACCAGTTATAAATTTCCAAAAAAAACTCTTATGATTACTTTTATATAGATATAGCAAAGCATTTCAAGTAAGTCATTATCTTGATTATTTTTATTTAAAATGTTACATAATTTTTCAATTATTTTAAGCATTTTCCATTTATGTTAGACAAATGTTTGGAAAACATGAAAATTTTCCATCTTCTAATCAAAGTGTTTTCTTGTTATGTACTATTATGTTTCTTTGCTATATCATTTTTGACATGTTTGTAATAACTTTACCATTATTTGCCCATAATTTAAAATAATATCTGTAGAATTTATTTTTTAAATTTTGTTTTACCATTTTATTTATAAATGACTATTTGGACAAATGTGTAAATTGATTCTAAAAAGAGAGGAAAATCTTAACAATGCTATAATAAATTGAAAAGAATCTAATGACAATAATATTATTTCAATTGGTAAAAAGTTTTTATAGCTAAATAGTAAGAAAATTATTAACATATTCTTTGTCAAAAAATATTTAACTGATATGGAAACAATGTGCCCAAGAAGTGCTTTAAATTATTTTTGAATAATGTTTTAGAATAGATGAATGTAAAACACAAATTGTAAAAGCCACAATAATGTTAAACCCAAAAGATGGCTAAGTTTTCTAACTAAATAACTATATTTATTACCTAAAAATCTCAATCCCTTAATAATAGCTCAATTAGTGTTGCATATTATGTGAGTGTTCAAACTAAACTTGGTGGCTATGCTAGTTAAGGTGAAAATATAAGGGAGATTTCATTCAAAGAAGGTTTGAGAAGGATTTTATTTTTGCAATAAATTAATGGAGAATCGATTAAGAATTTTGGCAAGTGTCTTACGTGAAGACTTTTTTATTTTTGATTAATTAATTAAAATTTCTTCTTACAAAACATATACGGGACTATATGAGTAACTTTTCAAAATTCAGAAGAGTAAAAAAGTAACTCAGACAAGAGCTAACATTTTTGGAAGTGGAATATAATTGAAAATCTAATTATTTGATCAAGTGATTAGATGGAGCTAAGATTGACCAAATAATATAAAATAAGAGATTGAAAGTCTAGAAGCTCCAATATTTTTGAGAAATGTTTCTTGATTGATTATTAGAATATTGTCAAATATTCAATAATCATCAAATGTATATTTAAGAGTTTCAAAGATGATACGCACAGTTTAATGAAGTCCTCTATTTAGTAATATGATGGAAATTAAAAAATTGAATATGACAATATAAAAATAATATGGTTTGTGTTGCCTGACGATGTTATTAACATTTATTTCGAGGAAATGCATATATTTTATTAAGTTTGATATTGACATATTTTGTAATATTATCTCAAAAATAAATTGTCTTTTATGAATGGGTATTAATACTTTTTTATCAAACAAATATCATAGCGGACTTTATTTTTGGATAACATTTTATGTATTATATATGAACAAGACAAAACTCAAAGGGAGCAATTACATTTGTTAAATAAGTAGGATGGTTATTAGTTTATAGCAATATTAGTTTGAATATTGTATTTTAAATTTAAATACATCAAAAAATGTAGTAGTGAGTTATTATGGCAGCAATAAAGATTGAAAAGTAGTATTTCTACAATAAAAATACGATTAAAAATTTGAAATGTTAGGAATAAATTTTTCATCATTTAATTTTCGGTTATCTAAAAGCTTTCATTCTTTAGAAATTTAGTTCAAAGATTTTACTGCATGAAAATTTTCATGGAAAAATATTACAAAAAAAATTTGAAGAAGGCAATAAATTAAATATTAAAAAGTCTTAAAGAGATTTAAATAAATAAGCATAATTGACAGCTATTATTTTTACCAATAGTATTTCACAATAATATTACTTTATGTTTTAAAGAAAATTTTATATTGACGAACATGTTGGACATTTTAAACATTTAATTATTTTTATTTTCTTTGTAATTTTTTCTTTTCCTTAACAAATATTTATACTTAAGAATGTTGGTGTTTTCTAGTTTTTTTTATGAACAATTTTAAAAATATATTGAATCAGTTTAATTATGATAATAATATAATTCCTTTTTAAATATTTGAAATTTTAATAATTACATTAAAAATACATATACCATTGATTATTAAAACTTCTAGCTAGCTTTTTTCTATTTATATTAACATATTTTGTTAATGTTATATTTAGCTCGATTTAATCTGTAAAAAAATACTTTATACTTTGTCGTTTGGATAGTCCATAGCTCTAAATGAATATTCCTTTTTGTCCTTTACTTTACTATAATCTTTAATTTTTTTATGTTATATTACTTTTAACCTCTTTTATTTTCACTACACCATTCGTAGTATTTATTGGGATAATACTTTGTAACATTTCTTAAACAAAAACTTCAATATTTAAAACATTTCAAATTTGTATGGTATATGTTTTCCTATGCTTTATGTGTTCATAAAACTATTATCAACACATGTGTTGCTATGAAATTATTATTTGAACCTTTTAATATATAATCTATTTTTTAAATTTTGTTAACGGAATATTTTTTTCGTGATATAGTTACAAATATATTTGTGCACTACAAGAAATATAATATTTCCTAATTTTTATGTTTCAATTTTTCCTAATATATTTTAATTTTAGTTAACTAATTTGGAAATATTATTTTTTAATACGATTTTCTCTTCTTATTTGTTGTTCAATTTTATTCTATTTTGATATTTTTACTTTAAAAAATGATATTTATTTAGTAAGGGTTTGAAGTATTTTATAGAAGTCCTCAATCTTTTTACTTTAAATTGATTAAAAAATATCTATTGCTAATAAAAAATAATAAATACATCGTAAGAAAAAATATTACTAAAATATGAGTAGTAATAGGCTGTAACATAGTTAAAGTAGGTGGCAAATATGAAATAATGTAGAGAATTTGTAATAATAAAAAAACTTTTAGATACATAATGTTGAATATTTAGCTCAGTTATGTAGAAAATTAGTTTTCACATGGTTTTCTCAATGTATTAAAAATTTCCATTTTTTTTTTACATGAATAACACTATATATTTGTGATTTTTTTAAAATTTTATTTACAATAAAATTTAATAATTTTGCAATCAATATTTAATCTTTATCATTTGAATGTTTTATGCTTCACGTTTGAGACACACAATTTCTATGCTCTAAATTATCAATACCATTACAATTGATGTATTTTGTAGTTAAAATATTTTATCTCTTTCAATTATTTTTAAAATTGATTGTTTTAAAAAAACTTTGCCATTTTGAGAAAATTAGTATTAAAGTTTGAGTATTTTCTTGGTTGACATTTTTACCACTACTTTTTAACATGATAATCTAGGAAGTTGAATACATTATTAAAGACTTAAAATTTTCTTAATTTCCAAAACTCTACAAATCTCTCTTTAAAATGGATGGAACATAATATCTTTTTCTTAGTTCAGTATGTGCGATGACACAAGTGAAGCTAGAGCCATAGATCTTTTGTAGATGCCAATATATCCCCTTATATTAAAGATATCTTACAAATTCAAATCAAATCTATAAGTTTATATGAAGCCATTTAGTCTCTAAGCTAAGCCAACACTTCTTGCATTAGTAATTTTCAACTACATTCAATAATATGGTACAATGTCAATGGTTGTTCTTGTACTATAGTGCCATGTTTCTCAATTGAGCAATGATCTTATGGCACAAAATAATTTTTCTTTTCCATCTCCTTAAGAATGTGTCAATCTTTTTTAATTGATCTTTGTGATCCCTAGCATTATCTTAGAGAATTCCCTATTAAGGGGTTGCATTTTGACACCTTTATTTGATATAATAAGTCCTATAAAAAAATGATCGACTTACTATTTGTTATGGTTTGTCATCAGGTTACTACATTTGTCCTCTCATTCTTATTGATCAAGTCCGACCTACACACTACTATTGTATTGTATTGTACGTGTTCTTCCACTATTGTTTTCAAATTGGTATAATACATGCTAGCATACACCATTCTTTCTTCTCAATTAGGCATGAAATTCTTTTTAGAATTTTTATGGTTGTCATATCTTCTCAATCATCACTTTTCTATAAAACAAAGAAACTGAAGTAGATGGATCAGCTATAATGTTAGGATTACAATTCCCTAAGGGTTTGAAAGGAAAGATAGTAGCAAATATGACGTAAGGTAGCATTACCACTCATTAGATGATGCTAAGTTACATCAAATAAATCAAATAACTAAACTTCAATAGAATTAAATTTTAACACATAAATAATGAAAGCAATAAATGAAAGGTCTTTTGATGTATTTTGTTAGCATTATTCTTTAGTAGAATATTTTCGATTTGCAACAAATCCCAAAACCTTCAATGCTTTCATCAAATTAGACAAAATTCGATATCCTTATTTATGTATAGTATATGCAATGATAATAGCCTAACTAGTGGTGTAGAGTTTCATAGAAGGCCCATTATTGCTGTACATCAAAGATGTCCCACAAATTCAAATCAAATAGATAGGTAAACTAAAGCCATGTCTCCCCGAAATGCTGCAACCATTTTTGATATCGCTTTTTCAACATTAACAAATTGTACTATACAATCGTAATGGCCATTTTTGTACTATTTTTTCATTAAACTCACATTCAACCTTGTTTATCATTTAAGTAAAGATCATACTTTACAAAATATTTTGTCTTACTAGTAAATGTATATGGGATAACTATATTAATGAAAAAACACATTTGACACACTTAACCTTGAATATTTAATACATATACGTTTAAAATTAATTTTGACATGCTTTTCACATCATATTAAAACTTTCAAATTTTTATATAATAATAATATAAAATTTTTCACATTCATGCCATTTTTATTTATGTTAACATTTAAAATTTAGTTATCAAAATTGCAAGTTTTCACATTTTAATTTTTTATGTTTTAAATTTGATTTATACAATTTTTTGTGCTCTACATTATGAATATCATTGTTATCAATATATTAAAAAATTTTATTTGTTACAAAGAGTTTTTAATATTGAATTTGTTTTAAAAAAAATCATCATTTTAACAACAATAGTATTACATTTTTAATTTTTTATCAAGGTATTCGCCCTTCTTTTTTAAAGGTTTTAAATTTCCTTGAAAAATTAGCAAATTGTAAATAATATTAAGAATTTTAAATTTTCATAAAATAAAGATTTATTTTCACTCATTTTTACGTAATTCTTTTCATTTTCAAATGTATTGGTCAAATTAGCATTGCAAAGGTTTTTATCAATAAGTTGCATTTTATTATATTCATATTTATAATGTTTTTACATCATTTTATTCAACTGAGCAATTTCTATTCTTGTACTTTGTCAAGTAAAAATGTTGATATTAGAGTATTAAGAAATTTAATTAATTTATTATTTTTCATTCTTTTAACTAGCTCTAGTTACAGTAATATTTTTGTATCACTTATGATTTTTGTTTTTACTTTTCCCATTATTTCTCGCAAAAGTGGTATTTAGCAATATTGCACTAGTAGAAGGATCATATTTTATCATGGAGCATACAACTTTCACATCATCAAATTTATTTTTTGTAATTGGTTTTTTATATTACTTTATTCATTTACAATATTTACTAAAAACTTTTTTAATTGGTTTTGTATATGAATCGACATTTCAAATAATTAATTATTTTTATAGTCTTTTATTTACTATACACTTTTATAATTTATTTATTTGTCTAGATACTTATTGTTGATTCATAATACTCATTGTCTTAAGTAATTTATCTTATTTTTAAAGCTTGATTTTTTTAATGAAAAAATTCTCTTTTGATAATTATGCACAAAGTTACAAACATATTAATTTTGTACCATCTTTTATGTTAATACTAAATTTTCTTATTTAAATATATTCACGACATAATTTCAAACTAATCCGTAAGTGACACAGTAACGATTCTCTAAAAATATATTAGTTACTTTGACTTATTAACACCATTTTGACAGACAAATATTTTTTATTATCTTATTATAACATTAAATTTTTAACGTGCTACTAACACATAATATTTTAAATTTTATTTTCAATACAACTTTCTACAAGTATTAATTAGAAAATGTTGGTGACAAAATTTCTTCTAAAACCTAGTATTCTATTTTACAATTTATCTTTTTATTATTATGCTTTTCTTTATTTTTTAATGATGGTATCCAAAATTAAATGTCTTTCTTTAGACATTTGATTTGTAGTTTCAACATTTATCTTTATTCATATATTATAGATTTTCATTACTGTGTAATTTATAGTAATAATTTTTGTAAAGATTTTGTCTTGCCTAAATACTTTTTTGTGTTACTGTTTGCATAAATAACGAAGAATTATAAATAAAACAATTTTGTGCACTTTAATTTTTAAAAGTTCAAACTAATAGCATAGTTTACTTTATTTGACTTTATTCCAATTTCATAAAAAAAATTTTGTGTAGTATTAAAAAATTGATATTTCAATTAACATATTAGTATAATTTCAATTCATGTTATTCTTTTCAAATTGTTTTTGGTAAAATGAAAATAAAAAATTTTAGATAACTAAATATTTATTTATAATTGGCAAAAATAATTTATTTTTTATTAAAATAAAAAAATGGAAATTTGAATAAAATTTTTACATAACTATAAATAGAAGAAATTCTTTGAGTAATCAAAAAATATTAGATATTTAATCAATGTACACAACTAGTATAAAGGAACTTTCTAGGTAATGCTATAACATATTACTATAGAAGATTAGTCTATTGGAAAGGAAATAAAAATGAATCTAATAAAAGAATTAAATTTAATTAGAATTATGAAACAAAAAATAAGTTTGTTGTTAAAGAAAGAGACATGTAGAAATGAGATAATATAAAAATTTGAAAATTAAAAAATCACAAACACTACTGAAAATTAAAATTGTAAAAGATAAGTTATATAAATAGTTAATTATCTTACCATTCCAAAAATCATAAGAATTCCTTGGAAATAGCATTTTAAGGATGAATAGCTATTATGAAATGTCTTCTTATATTTAATTAAAATAAAAAATATTTACACAATCAAACATAAAATAATGAAAATCAAAAAATTTAAATTCGAAAAACGTTTTCAATATATGTCAAAAAGAAAGTCTTATATAGAAAAAAATCAATAGATGATGAATTCTTAAAAATATCAGGTACTTAATCGCATGAAATATAAAAATGACTAAAAATATTAATAAATAATTTATCATACCAACAAAACTTTCAAAAATATTTGTTTCAAAATAAAAAAATGGGAAAGTTATTGTTAATTAATGACAAAAAGGATTGACAAAAGGTCCACAAATATCTAAAATTTAGTTGCACTATGAGTAGTTTAACCCATAATTAGGTAGTATAATGAGATGAGAGACCTCTCAAATGTCCATCCACTTTCTCCATCTCCATTCTCAAAGCATCATTAAAATTTTAAGTTTGGTGAACCTATGGATCTAATACATTTCTATTATTCTTAACTATTAGTAATGCACGTTTTGAATAATGTTTCAAATTTCTATTAGATTAATTTATTTATACAAATTTGTATGTGTGTTATGCACATTATGTTTAATGTTTTAATTATTCTTTTATCTTAATTAATTTTTGAACATTTTTAATTATTTAAAAGTTTTTTAAATTAATAAAATGCCTTTTTGCCTTTCATTATGAAGAATTCTTTTATTGTATTGCATAATTCTATATATATTCTCTCATTTTTAATTTTGTTTTCAAGTTTTGTTTGACCAACATAACTTTTTTAAATATTGTAGCTTCTTATATCAACATTATTCACTCATGATATTTGCATTAATAAAAAGACATTGAGTAGTTATGTTCTAGCATTCAAAAAATATTTGTAAGGTTGTGACATAGTAGCATTGATGCATCACACAAATATTCCACTTTGAGAAATACTATTCTGCCAAGATTTAAGGGCATTCCAAACTTGGAACCTCTACTTTTAGTCAGTCTTTGATATTATTCCTATTGTGGGAGCAAATTATGGTTAGCAATTATTTATTTTACTTTTTAATTTTTTTTTTATAAATTTTTAACCTATTTGCTTTTATAATTTAGTTTAAGTCATTTGGAGATTGAATAGTAGCTTTTCAGATGCTTATAGCTTTAAGTTTTATCCAGGATATTCTTACAGTAGTATGGAAATTTTGTTAGCAAAAACATTGTTTCAAAATAACTATAAAATTGCTTAAAATAGACTGTTGGGTTGCTTTTTGCTACTACTCATTGTCATGTTTCACCTTTTCCACTAATAATGTCGATTTACGTGGCCTAGTTGACCCAGCTTGACTCTTAAAACTCATTTATCAGCTCTAGATAAGCTCACTAATGCTGATCTGCAATCCATGAAATTTCCTAACCTATCAACACATGTCGACCTATTAGCTCGTGATGACCTACAAATTGGACTTGAGGTGTAATTATTTTTCTTCACATGTGCTGCATTAATCACATAAGCCACCTCTTTGCCTCTCACTACACCAACACTCAAAATGCACATGCCAATTTAGGAATTTCTTGTGCCACATTAATTATGCTTTTTTTATGGAAAACTTTTGGCTAAATTGAAATTATGTTTGTTTAAAATTTTTGAAGACTTTTTGAATTCTAAAAATGTACTTTAGTATTTTAGTATGTGTTCCACAGTATTCTAATAATATCCTTTTGTTTTCTTAGCTAACAAATTATCATTATAGCTTTCAGAACTTTGTAAACAATAATGCTTACAATATTGCAAGTAATCTAATTTGAATGAAATAACAAAGTGTTAGTAGTAAGCTAGTTTGATAGAAGCGCATTGTGTATATTCAGTATAATAGTGTGATTTTTGAGGTAACCTAGGAAGGTGAGTGAAAAGCTAAAAAAACAGAGATCCTAACATATTTTTTAATATTCACTAGAGCATCAAATATCTAAGAAAGTTCTTAATCACTTAGTCACAACTTTTTAGAAATTAATAATCTTATCTAAATATATAACTTGTCTTAATGAACAAGTGATTTTGTTATTTAGCATTCTAAGAACTCCAATTTGCACCTTGATACTTCACCACTAACTTGAGTATTTTGGATGTTAGTTATTAAAACCACTTTTTCATTAGATTAACATCCCTTATATTAATGATCAGTGTATGTTCTAAGTTTCTAAGAAAGTTTTTACTTATATAATGATACAAAGATTTGTTATTGTAAACCAATAACACCTTTGGGTATGCCTTTACAAGGATATGTTGCCTAAACCTAAGAACTTTCAATTATCGATGACCTAGAAATAGGTTTTAACATTCGCTTGATATCAAAGAATGGTAATTGTTAAGAATTTTGTATAATTTATAATTTATCATTAAACTAACATCTTTTCATTTTATGCATTTTTAATAGCTATTATTTATTAAAAATTATATAAAAAACATAAAAAAAAAAAAATCTTATTTTCAAGCTGAATCTACAACATTATTTTAAATGATATGATCTTAGTAAGCATCAAAAGCACAAATTTGCAAAAACTTAGGCTCTTATCACATGCTAGATTATTTATTCACGTAACAAAAAAACAATTTTCTTATAAACAAGCATTACCCAGATCATGGAAAAAAACAAAATTAGCCTACAAGCTAAATATTTGTTGACTTCTTAACTTAGTGAACTTTTCAACAAATAACAACATTTATCTTAAGGTTCAAAGACTTCTAAGAACTACATTGCTAAATTTGAGGATTATATGCTTTAATTTAGTGTCTTGGAGCTAGATCAAGTTACATTATTTTTATTTTTTGTTTGACTTAGAGAGACTATTCAATTGAGTTATACTTGAGAAATATTATTTGTTTAGAAAAGCATGTAAACGAGCTTATGATTTAGAATATCAATTACTTGTAAGCGTTAGATTCCTTTGACCACTTCCTACCATAAAATGCATATCACTATTTACACTATTCTAGTACTTGTACTTTATAGACAAACTTTGTCTCTTCACCAATACCACTAACTCATTGAATTCAAACCTTAGATAAACCATCTACAACTTCCAAAGTAGAGTGTTATTGTTATCACAAGAAAGGACACATCATCACCTAATACCTTAACAGAGCCTTACACATAAACATCAAAGAATGAATGAAAGAATGCATTAAAGCTAAGGAAAATGAGGTCATATAGCTATATGAGGATGTTGAACTTGAGTTACAAGCACTAGATTATATAATATAATATTTTGCACCACATATAATTATCATGAGATGTATTTTTAGTCTACATGGAATAAGTAAAAATTTTTTACAAACTAAAATCTTTTGTACATTCATTATAATTGAAGACTAATTTAGTAAGATCATTATGGATAGCAATAGTTGTATCAATTTTTATATCAGTGAATGTTACCAAAAAGATAGGTTTAACACTGGTAGACCATCCCCATCGATACATAGTATTTTTGATCAATTAAACATCACTTTCTACAAAACAAATTATTGCATTCCATTCCAATTTGGTCAATATATAACCGAACTATGGTGTAATCTTTTCCCAATGTAAGTAGATGGTCTTATTCTAGAAAGACCTTGGTTATTTGATTTAGATATTACCTTAAATGCAAGAGGAAAATCACAAACTTTTGGATATAAAAGGAAAAAGATCAGACAATACCTTTACCTCCCTCAAAAAGGATTTCTAATCCAAATTCTCCAAAAAAGATAAAGAAAAAGAAAAATTAATTTATCATTTTACATGTTAGGATTCTGAGGGATATAACCGGTGGTAAGGTTAACTAGTTTTTAACAATTCAGCAAGCCCTTACTAGTATAACCACCCCAACACCCATGGCCTAACCCCTATTAAAGGAATTTGTGAAGGTGTTTCTAGATGACTTGCTAAACACACTCCAATTTTTAAGAGAAATTCAGCATACTATTGATCTAGTTCCTAACACTTCACTATCACATTTACTAAATTACTTATTAAATGTATTGTCCCATGTAGAACTTATTTGATAAGTAAATGAGCCCACTCAAACGAACTTTATTATGAAAAATATTAGAACATGTGCTAAACTCACTTTGTTTTCTCCAAAAAATGATGAAACATGGTCCATGTATATACATAGTCATGTCATTAACAAAATATTGATTAAGTATAGATTTCCAATTCATATGCTCTATGAATTGTTATTTCAAATAGTTGGAACAACCATATTTAATAAAATAGATCTCAAAGTTTGATACTATTATATTAGAATCAACATAGTGATCAATGTTACTTGTAGTAGCATTTTTGTTTTATACCATCCATATTTTTTAGAAATCAAGAGATTAATGTGCATGTTACTTTTTTCTTCAATGTGTCCACCACATTTGAAGCTCTTTGTGCACGTGTTTTTTTTAGTGACATTCCAATGTGCTTATCTTGCTTTATTTAAATTATGTAGATAATTCTTGACACATCAAATTATCTTAAAAACGAATTATTAAATAATCTATTAAGTCGTACAACTATTTGATCCAATATTTTGGACCATTCAATGGGTAAGTAACATCAATCATAAGGTTGTACTATCAATTTCTTCCACATTCTAATTCCACTCCATGTTCCAAGTTTACTATCTAGTCCACTATCAAGCTCACACAAATACATTAAAAGATCATTAGTTCATTTCTCTATCTTTCAACAAAGAAATAGAACAAAAATAATAAAATGATTTATATATTTCTATATGCACTCTATGTTGTGTGGCATAGCAAGATGAGCATGAGTTTCTTGGAATAAAAATTTTGATTCACTGAACTACATTTAAGTAAATGCTTTCAACTAATTTCTTAATAAACTTGAGTACAACTTTATGAGTGAAAAAAAAAAGTTAATTTTCTTTTAAGACACATTAATTTTATTTTAAGGTAAATTGATTTTTTAATACTAAATTTTAATGACAATTTAAAAAAAACTCTAAAAAATAAAAAATATACATAAATGATTATTAGGTATTTTGATTTTAAATCATGACTGCCTTAACCCTTATTAAAAATCACGTGAAAATATAGCAATATATAAGTCTTTCACTATAAGACGAATACGTTAAACTCTTACAATAATTAAACAAAAGAAATAAGCTACATTGGTCATATAACATAATAAATATTAATAAAATAAAAATAATTCAATGACACAAAATTTAAATTAACATGAATAAAAAGCAAATGATTAAAAAATACTTAATGAGATAAAGGTGTTTTAATTGAATCTATTAAAAATAAAGAAAATTGAGAATTTCATTTATTTGAGAAAAAAGTAGAGATTAAGAGTTTGATGATTGAAAGGCACAAATTAAGGAAGTGAGAATGAGCACTAGTTGCTAATGACTTAAATGTCATTTCTTGAAATATATTCTACAAATTTTGTAAAAATTGTTAGTTTATTTTATTTAAGAATTAACTTATTCATACATATCTTTAATGATTAGTTATATTTACCAAGTTGATTACTTAGTTAAGAATAATAAATTATAAAAATCTCAATAGCTTAAAATAATAGTTAAAAGAGCTATTAAATTTGAGGTGCTCCATCAGAAGAATCTTAACCTATCTACACAAAAATATATCATTAGATGGCTAGATTAAACAAGAACTAATTAGAAATTAGGATTTAATCTAGACTTTTATAATTGAATTGGGATCTAATGTTTGGAACACAAAACCGTGCGAATAGATGACAAACGTATTTATGTGTTTAAAGGTGGATGTGAATGCAATTATTTTATCACATAATTGTGTAATTTGATGGAAAAATAACTACCACAATTCTATTTAAAATCATGTGAAATAGGTAGATGTTTTAGTCCTATATTACATGAATAATGGATCTTTATGGCTTTATAAGAGTTTTCTAGCACAACATAATAAGTGTATTGTTTGGAGTTAGCTATGCTTGCTTCTATCTAAACTACTTCCTTAATTACTAGTATTGTCATGTTTAATTAAATATGAATTTGTGAGTTATATGTTGAACTAGAATTATTTGAAGAGTTGTCATTTTCTCAATCCAATGAGTGCATCTAATCAAATTGTTTTTATTTACCCTTGTGTTTGAAGTGTGAAGCAATAAATACTAATCATTTTGTTATAATAGACCTTATTAAAGTGAATCAAATTTTGTTTTAAAAAATAAGCCACGTAGTTTTGAAGATAAGAAATTAGGGATCTTCAAAGTACCATGGAGAATTGAATAACATTCAAAGATAAAGATGTATGCATCTAGTTTGTAAAAAATTTCTTTTTTAATATAAAATAGAAAATTAGCTTGTTGATTATAATGTGTATCTTTATTCACTTTGAAATCCTTATTTAAATATCTAATTTATTCAACCTTTTCATGATATAGGAAACTTACAATATCTTATTTTTATTTACTCAATCCTTTTTTTTATTAAAACCATCTAACAAATCTTTGCCAAATTTCATGTTAATTGATAAACTTTGGATAAACTAAAAAATTAATTTTATTAAATTTTCGTAATTAAAAAAAAAAACATCACCCTAATCTTGCCAAGTATAAAGCACTTAGGCTGACTAAGCCCAAGCAAGGTTAAAAGTGTTGTGTTAGGAGACAACATAGAAAAGCCTATTTAAGCTTGAAATTGGTTAGAGGTGCATTCATGAACTTGGTTGAGATAAGATAGAGGATTGATTAGGGTTGAGCTATAATTAAATATACAAATGAGGGTCAAGTGAGTCCCATAATCATGTAATTACTTATAGGCATATGAGTGGACCAGGTGAAATCCCAAGCACACTTGAGTTATGCATCAACGATAGGTATTGTAAGGAGAAAACTACTTTTATTTTTCACAATGTGAGTCTAACATTAATCCAACTATTCAACACCAATAGTATGTGCTAATTCTTACCATTCAATTATTGATTAGATTGCAAATGTTTTGTCCACTATAAGCCCTCGATCTTGGCTCAAAATTGAATGACCAAGACCACTCTGACTTCATAGGATTGCATTGATTATTTCTACCATTTGAAATAATCTTCTCATTAATTAGATGGCGCAAAGCTTTCATATTTTATCTTATGGCTAAGATTTTTTTTGCAATAGCAAATGATGAATTCAATGATCCAAATCTCATCTTACTTTACTAGATGGCATAGATCTAATTCCTCTTGATCCAACCATCTAGAAGTAATCTCCTTGTATAATATTTGATCTAATAGACTAGAACATCTCTAATAAGATCAAATGATGTTGTTCAATCCCACCTAATGGCTAATTCCTTAGTCATTATTTGAGCCATTGCCCTAACCAATTCAAATAAATATTTTATGTAATTTCGAATAACATTTTAAGCTATTTGGAAGCATTATTTGAAACAACTTTTCATTTACCTTTTAATAACTTTGATAAAAAATTTTCTATATAAACTCAACCATTATTCATGAAATGACTAATAAACATAAACCAATATTTGAATCTCAACAAAGCACAGCATGACATTCTACTATCACAAATCTTTTGACTACAACTACAACTTAGTTCTTCACAAAATGTCAAACACTTTTAGCTAATCTTATCACTTCAAACTCTTCAATTTCTTACTTGTCATTGTAATTTTAAACACTTCATGCCATCCTTTATTAATCAACAAGCATTGAAAGTTGTACAAATTAATCAAAATTTTCCATCTTGTTATATATTTCCATTTTCTTTTGAGTTAAGTGGCCTTGCATTTATAAAAGCTTCAGTTTAGTATGATGTCATAAAAAACAAACTTGTTGCTAAGTTTGTAAAATGTTGTGTTATAATTGAACCCACATAAGCTAGTAGGTTGGTGGTGAGTCATAAGAAAAAACCTCATGTTGTAAACTTTTTGGTAGTGGTGATTATTGCGACCTTAGTTGCAGCTGGACGTATGATCTAATTCGATCCTATGATTCTACAAATTTCATTGTCTTCTTTCAATATTAATTTTTTTTTTACTATTAATAAAAACTGAAAAATAAATATATATAAAATGAAGATTTTTTATAAACTTACAATTTTTTTATGTAGAATTTCTAAAAAGGAAATATAATCTAAAAAAAAGTATTTTAAAACTCATAAGTCACCCACTCATTTGGGATTTGTATACTTATTTTTATTTTAATTAGTATCAAAGAAGTTTCCTTATAAAGAAATGTAAGTCAAATCACTTAGATGAATCATCGTGTAATTTTTAGTTATCTATTATGTTTACTTAATTATTATTTCAATTATAAAATAATTTTAATTTCTACCTTACCATTTTTGTGTGCTTTCTAAAGTATGTATTTATTAATTTTTGTGTATTTGTAAAATATTTCATCACTTATGTTTAATATTGGTGTAACATTAAATGAAGGTCTTCTTCAACCATTCTATCAATATTTAAAGTAAATTTTATTAATATTTGAAAGATAGATTTAGAGTTTTTATCTAATCAATTAACTTAAGAAATTGGAAAGTGTCCAAAAAATTATATAATTTAATTAGATATTCATGTACACAAGAAACTAGGTTATTTAGTGTACTTAGTAGTGATCAAAGGAGAATGATATCATTAAATGCCATAACACTAAACTACCTTCATGTGGCATATTACAAAGTGAACTTAATCAAGTTATGAAACTTTATATCAAAGATATAGTTTGAAAAAAGTTAGAAGTTACTAATGAAGCTACTTTATAAGTTCAAAAAATATTGATAACTCTTCTTACACATTATTAAATGCTCTTTAGAGTTAATTTGAGCTAAATTATAAATAAGATGTTTATGTGATTTACTAATATGATTAAAAGATTAGAAAATCTTAGAAAAGTGCTTCCTAATATAGATCATGTAAGAAAGGTATCAAAGATTCTATCCAATGAGTATGATCCTCTTATCACAACAACAAATGTAGCCAAAGACATAACAAGCTCATATTGGGTGAGTTACTGAGAGAATTATTAATAACAAAGATTGAGATGAATAGAAGATTTAAAAAAGGAGGCCTTGGTAAGCAAGCAAAGTGAGGACAAACGTAAAAGGAACTATTATCTTTTAAAGTTAACGAACATAATATAGGTTTGATATCTATCTTTTATGTGGACTTGGAGGTAAGGTTAAATTTTCATGTTAATGGTTTAGATAAAAAATTCACAAAAAGTTTCATACAAAAAAAAGTATAAGGATGGAGATGAAGACACCAACATACTATGATTGTGTTCAAATCAATTATATTATACCAAATTATCCAGAAGTCAAATACACAAAGAAAAAGAAGGAGAAAAAGAGTAGAATGAAAATGAAGAAAGATTTTCAAGCTACTTGGTTACCTTAGAAGAATTACACTCCACCGCTTCAAGTTGTGAGGAGGAAGGAATGACATGTTTTATAGCAAATGATGATGAATCAAGTACATCCAGTGAAGAATAAAAAATTAAGATTACCACTTGGACTTTAGAAGCTTTTAAAAATAATTACATAGTAGTTATTAGTGTTTTAACTTATTTAATATTTATGCACAAAAAATTAAAAGTGTTTTATAAAGAATTTAATAACTAAAATTTTTATGAAAAGAGATTTCAAAAACCTTATGTGATGAAAATGATTTCATGATGATTGAGAATACTTTTAAAAAAGAAATTATGAGTTTGAAAAGTAAAATTTATGTTATTCAACATAAAAAATTTTCAAATGCTTCACATGATGCATATTTTTCTTAATGTAAATATATTTGTAAATATGCCTAATACTTCAAACATTATATACTTTTATTGTTGTAGAAAAAGTCATGTTTTTAAGGTTTGTAAAATTAGGAAAAATATTTTTAGTTCAAAACCTTACCTCAAATCACAATGCAAAACTTGTTTGGGTTCCTAAAGTTGGAGAATACAGAATTTAAAGTTGTGTTCATAATCATTCTAAAGAGACAGAGTACTTTGAGACATTGATAAGTTAGAAGTAATACAATTTAGAATTATGAATACAAAAAAATAAAAGTTGCATTTTTTTATTATTTAATAAAATTTTAATAATTTATATAACATGATATATAGAAAAAAATAAAAATCTAGCTCTTGAGAGTTGGATAATAGATGCTAAGGACAAATGTCTAGAAACCTACCAAAATTTATCTCAATAAGATATTATCTAAATAGATAAGTACTACTTGAAGGCAAGTCTGAGAAGAAGATAATAAGAATTAGTCACATAGGATATCCAACATTAAAGAAAATAAGCTAGCTCGGTGTAGTTAGAGTTCTTCATAAGTCAAGCAAAACTAGTTCAAAAATGTATGAATCGTGCAAAAAAGGAAGCCAAGTTAAATGTTTCTTTTAAACCTAAAAATGACTTAACTGCAAGTAGACCTTTAAAGGTAATTTATTTTGTCTTTTTTAGACATACAAAACCCTAGAGTTTAGGACTAAAAAATAGAACTATGATTATTAATGATTCTTCTAGATATAATTCAGTTGTATTTCTTAAGCTCAAGAGTGAGACATTTGAAATCTTTGTTAATTTCATAAAAGAGGTAGAAGAGAAAAGCCATCTCAAATTAAGTTGTATTCAAAGTGATAATAGTAATGAGTTTAAAAATGAGGGCATCAAATTACATGTCCTTATTCACATCAACAAAATGACATTGTAAAAAGAAAAAAATAGGACCTTAGTGGAGATGGATAAAAAATGTTAATTGAATAAAACATACCAAAATAGGTTTGGGCCAAGGAGATTAACAAAACTTGCTGTACAATAAATAGAATTAATATAAGACAAATATTTAAGAAAATTTTATGAGTTATTTAAAAATAAAAAATTGAAGGTTAGCTACTTTCATGTTTTTGGATATAAATGCATCATTCTTATTCTTAAAAGAATCAACTTGAACAAGTTTGATGGAAAGTTATGACTAGAAATTTTCATAGGATACTCTTCTTTTAAGAAAATCTATAAAGTTTACAACATGGATACAAAAAATCCAAGCTTCACATTAAACAAAATAAATTATAGGAGAAGTTAGTCAATGAGTTAAGATTAGAGCCTTAATGAAAGAAGTTAATGATAGTGTATTTGAATCTTTCACAAAACTATTATTTGGAGAAGAAGCTCGTATGGTTGACTATTGCGATTATGTAATAAAAGAAGATTCAAAATAATTTGAGAGAAACAAAAGTGTGGCAAATAATTCATAGGTTAGTGATAAAAAGTGATTAGAACAAAATTTTTATGGAAAAATAAATTAGATAAAAATAGAGTGATCATTGGGAATAATGGTAGAGCTATTACTATGGTTTATAGGCAAGTTCAAAGTATGTATTTTGAGAAGTCATTTATATTAGTAATAAGATTGGAGGTCACTAGACTAGACTTCTCTGTGCATATTCACTTCATACGAATTTTAGATTATTTGAAATGGATGCAAAATATCAATTTAAAAATAAGAAAATAAAAGAAGATATGTGTGTTGAACAACCTGCAAGTTTTGAGACCCATGCATATGATGACTATGTATATAAGCTTAAGCAGGGATTTTGTTGTCTTAAGTGAGCTCATCATTCATGGTATCATAGATTGAGTAATTATCTAGTTGATAGTGATTTTGTTGCTTGTAAAAGTTTACGTTGATGACAAAACTTTTGGTGGCATTAATGAAAATATATTTAAGGAACTTAGTGATTTAATCACATGGTAATTTTAGATAAGTATAATTTGTGAGATGAATTTTTCTTTGCAATACAAATCATGTAACTAAAAGATTAGATTTGTATTTTATAAACTAAATATTTCAAATTTTTATTCAAGCGGTTTGAATATTAAAATATGAAACATAAGAAGATTCTAATGAATCAATCAGTGTATTTAGATTTAGATAAAATTAAGAAACCCATTGATAAAAAACTTAATGAAGAACTTGTTAGACCTTTATTATATTTTATAATTAATAAACCTAACATCTTATTTAATGTTATCTTATGTGCTAGATTCCAATAAAAACACAAGTAAAGCCATATAAAGATGATTAAATTATTCTTCAAATATGTATGTACTACAATGAACATAGGTTTAAGGCATCATAAAAAAGTTCTTTCATTAGATCTTATAAGTTTTATAGATTAAGACTTTGTAAGCTATAAAGTTCATAAGAATGAACCTTAGAAACTTGTTAATTGCTAGGAAATATTTTAATTTCCAAATTAAAAAAGAAGAAAAGATTACAAAGCCATATTGACCACAGAAGTTTAGCATGTAGTAAGCAAAAGTTGTGTTGCTCAATTGTTATGTCTAACACAACAATTTCAAGATTATCATTTAGATCTCTTGCATATTAGCATTAGAATTGATAATACTAATTCCATGGGTTTAGCAAAGAACTAAGTTCATCAGTTCAGGAGCAAATACATAGTATAAGACACCACTTTATTAGTGATCAAGTAGCTAAAAGCTTAGCAAGGGAGAGCATGAATTAAGTGGGAGCAAAAATGCTTCATTTTTTATTGCCACTTATATGTTTTATGCTTAATATATTTTTATCCACACATTAATATCTTATAATCATCAAAAGGGAGAGATTGTTAAGTTACTCTTGTGTTTGATGAGTCAAGCTATAAATGTTTAACATTTTATTCTAATGGATTTGTTTACTGTGAGTTAGGTTTTTTTTGTGATCAAGCCTAAAACTTTTTAATATGGTTAATTAATGGTCAGTAAAAATACCTTCAAGTGTTTAGTAAGCTTCAATGATTAATGATATATGCATCAACTTTGAAAAGCTTTATATTTTTGTTATAAAATTGAATGTTAGCTCATTAATTTTAAGTTACATCTCCATTTTTCTTACTTTCTCATCCAATTTTAAGAATTTGACTTGTTCATCCTTTTTGTTGATTTGGGAAACTTATAGGATTTCATTCTTCATTCAATCAGTTTTTCTGATTTAAGCTATGTAATAAATCTTTTTCAAATTTTATCTGAATTGCTAAACTTTAACAAAGCACTTGGGCCAACCATGTCTACCTTTGCCAGGTAGCATTGAGTTAGAAGACTAGTTGAGAATAAGCCAACAAATTAGTTTAGGTGCATCATAAACAAGATTGGGCCAAGAAAAATTTACGCACCCCTGAAGGGTATTATAAAAACACAACTTCTTTTCTTTTCAACAATATGGGACTAACTTTCATCTGGCAACTCAGTGCTAAAAATCTTCTCTATTTATCATCATTTGATCTTTTATTGGACAATAAATGTTTCATCTACTATGAGTACTTGTTCGTAACTTTAAATTGGATAACCAAGATCATTTTCAACTTCATTGAAAATTTTTTATTATTTCTGCTTTTTGAAATAATTTATCCTTGAATTGGATAACTCATCTTTCTCTATGTTTGAATCTTATGAATTAGATATTTCTCATCTTTTTCAATGATAAATCAAATGATTCAGATCTCATCCTATTGGATCAATTGGCCAAGGTCTAATCTACATTGATCTCATAATGCAGAACTTGTCCACATTTAGTGTCTTTGATATGATAGTTTAGAGCCTCTTAGATTGGAGCCAACGACACTAGTGAATCTCACATAATGGCTAATTGCCTACCCATTGATTAAGCCATTATATTTTTCATCTTTGAAAAAATATTTGATGGTATTTGAAGGTAGTGTGTGAAACAATATTTTCTTGACTTTTAATTACTATGATAAATTTTTTTAGATCTCTTATTCATGAAATGACTAATAAATATGATTCAATATTTGAGATCATAACAAAACATGGCACATTATTCTATTAGAAAATTTATTAGTAATACTTAAGGTTTTATAATCGAAGAAACATCATAACTAAGGGTCAAAAAAATGAAATACCCTAACCATCAAATACTCCTTGAAATGATCATCAAACTATCGACCATTATTTGATAGTGACACTATCTCCACACTATAATATTTTTAGACCATTCAATATTTTTATGGAAAAACAATAGTAGGTCACATATTACTTAATAACACTTCCACAATTATTTCATTTGTGTCCCACTTTTAAACTTTGACAATAATTTTCTATTTCATACCGACCTTTCGTATCAATGTTATCGATTGATTCCCTTTTGATACGCTCCTATTTGTTGTTTATTATTAAGTACTTTATTTTCTAAATAACTATTTTTTCGCATTAATATTTACTTTAGCTAGAATTAATAATTTTAATATTTTTACTTTTTGGGAAAATCATTTTTATTGATTAATACATTTAAAACATTGACCTCACAAGTATTTTTTGTCATGCTTGTGTTTTTTATCATTTATACATTTGCATATCGTGGTCTACATGATCATTTGTTTGTCTAAATTATTATTATATCTTTTAGTTAAAATAATTGCAATACAAACTAGGATTTCAAGTATTTAATTAGCTTAACAATTGTAATTATTTTTAAAAGTGTTTCTATTAGTACTTTTTCATAATTATGTCACTAAATGAATTCATTCATATGCAATACATGTTCTCTTTATTTTTTAAAAATATTTTGTTACCTTAACAATTTAATTTTTTAATTTTGTTCATCAATTGCAATTTTGCATTTGCACAACCATATTGAAAAAATAATTTATTTTTTATGATTTTATATTTGAAATCTTCAATGATTTTCTTTCTCATTTTATTTTATATTTTGTGAACAGAATGTTATGCAATAATTATTGGTGTAAAGCTTTTGTGTTATTTTTAAATAAATCTTAAATGTATTTAGTACTCTTTATTCCCAAGAAAATTATCAATACTTATTTTTTTGAGATATTATTTTTAATTATTTTCATATATTTTAAAATTTTAATTATCATAATAACATCTTATATTTTTTTTGAATTTTTTATCTCAATGAGGAATTAAAAATATTAAATAATTTATATGCTCGGTAATCTTTTTACACCACCACTTTTCAAACAAAAATTGATTAGTTATCAATGTAGAAAGGAATTTTAAAGTCTGAAGCCTTTCTTAAGCATCATGCATACAAGTTGATTGTACCTATTTGTTACATTTGTACATCAAGTTCTTACATGTAATATACATTTTTTTAAACAATTTTATTATAAATTAATTTTCTTTTGTAATTTTCAAATTTTGTTCACTTTTAAAAGAGGAATAATTTTTATAGTTTAGTTATAAAATGTTTCTAATATATTAAGTGTTTAATTATCATAATTGTTTGTATATTGTTTTAAGCATATTGTCTTTTAATTTCAATAACAATATTTCTTATTATGTTATTGTGCAACTTTATCATATATCATGTAAATATATCGAATATTTTTGAAATATTATTGTAATTGTGATGTGATTTTTTTGTATTTTTTATTTAAATTTATCATGTTTTTTTAAGCCATGAACTCTTTAAATTAAAAAAAATTTAAATTATTGAAATGTTTTTAATTGTAATAGTTTATTTATTTTTTGTAGAAATAGGAAAGCTCTTTATTGAAAAATTATTGTTATTGCTTATCTTATCTTTGAAAATTAAATAATCTATTTTTTTTAAATTTTTCCTTATAAAGAAAATTTTTTCAAAATTATCTTGTGTCTATAATTAACATATTTTTCAACTTCTATTATACATTTGTTTAAACTGACACGGTTTCACATAGCTTCCAAAAATTGAATTTATGTTTTCGTGTTTGTGCTCATTTTAATTTCTTAAGATCTTGAAATAAATTTTTAAAATAATTATTTTTCTTGTGGCAAATCACTTTAACATCACTTTCGTATTTGTAAAATGCCATTTAAGACACTTGCATATATAATATATTTATAAATATTTTTTTTATTTTTTCTATTTTTGATATCTTAGAAATTACAAGAAATTAATTTAAATATTTATCATATAAAGCTATATTTTATTATATCATTTTGTTAACATAATGCAAATATACTTTCAGATACATGAAAATTACTTACCAAGAAAAAAACCTTTTTCTTCTTTATTTTATTTATATAATAAATAGTAAACTAATTTGTAATTAATCGCACAATTTTCATCACATTTCGTTAACATTACTTTGAAGTTTTTTTAGAAATTTTTATTAATAAATTTTCTTAAAATTTGTAACATTAATTTTTTTAAATATTATTTTCATAATTATTAATTTTTTAATTATTAAATTATTTTAACAATCTTATATGTTTTAATCATTGCTAACTTTTTTTATTAAAAGTTAGAAAATTTTTTAATTTCCTAAATATTTTTTAATATATTGCACAAGTTTTAAAATTGAGCCCCACTTATTTCATGACAATTTAGCATCTTCTTGTCTTACAAAACGTTTTATTTAAATGATATTTATATACTATTTATATTATAATATTTAGTCTACAACTTTCTATACATTTCTCTTGTTTAATATGATTAGCAATTTTTTCATATTTTTCATAGAAAATCTTCTTTTGTTAATGAGCTAATTTTTCATTACTTCCTTCACCCAATATTTTTTTAAGTTTTAAATATTCTCTTAAACTTATTTTTTTATTTTTCAATTGATTTTGTTTTAATTAATATTTTGAAAGTATAGGCTCTTGCAAAATATTTTTTAAATATCATATAATTACAAAATAATTTATCTAAATAGTATCTTTATTGTTTTTTTTAAAAGACTAATATTTTTGCAAATATATAGCACTTATACATACTTTTGTCATCAATCTTGACTTTAACACAAATATTATAAATAACATGATTTATTATTCTTTAAGTTTGTTAACGACTATATGCATTTCTTTATCCGACTTTTATATTTTCTATTAATTTACTATTAAAAAATCATCTTGTCCAGTTATTAGTAATTAATTTGAATAGCTTAAAAATTATTAAATCATAATTTTCATGAAAATTATATATTTTAATTTAAATTGAAATATTATTAAATGTTATTTTTGAGACAAATTTAATCTTTAAATAACAAACAAGTTTAATTTTTTATTAATAAATAATATTTTTCCATTTAAGCGATAAGAAATTTGTGAAGAAAATAAAAATATAACTTCAAAATTATTAATAAAATAACATTAAAATAATAAAAATTATTCTAGAATTTGATCTATTTAAATATTCTTTTGTAATTTTTTTTGCAAGTTAGGTATGTCTTTGAATGTTCCAATCTAAATGGATTTGTCAAGAAAAGAAAAAAAAATAATTGCTATATCAAAGCATCCAACTAATCAAAATTGTGAAGTAAATGACAAAAACTAATTTACATACAATTAGAAAAACGAAAACTAATCTTCTTATACAATCATAAAAACTAAAAAAATCATCTAATTTATTCGACATATATAGCATTCAAATTGAATAACATATAAAGAACTAATTGACATATCATGACAAATTAAACAAAAAGCAAGATTAAAAAACATTAAACAACATAAAAAGAAATGAGAACACAAAAAATAATATTACAAACATATTTATAGCACAATATCAACAAAATGAGATGAAAACATTTTTTCTTGAATAAAATTAAAAATAATGTTTTTTGATGTCAAAAAATAAGAATAGTAGAGACTACAAAATACCCAAAAATCATCAAAATATTATCCACAATTTCTCGAATGCATTGTGCATGTATTAACAAAAATAGAAAATAAAAAGAAAAAATAATATAATTAAAAAATTGTATAGTTTATCAATAATAATTGATTATTAGAATAATAAAAAAATATATATATTATGCACAAAAGTATGACAAATATTTTTTTACCAATAAATATGAAATAAAAATTAAGAAGAAAAGGTAGGATGAGATTACTACAACTCGATTTAGATGTTACTCTTATGTTACATTGATAAAAAAGGTGGGCAAATAAAAAAAAGAGGAAGCATGGCCAACCTTTGTGCTCTTTTCTAATTGGATGTTTGTGCACAAAATCTCAATGATGGAGAAATCAAATATTATAAAACAATGTCATATTTTTATTGATAGAGGTTTTTAGCATGTTAATAACAAGAATCTATGTATCAAAATGCTAACATTCATGTATTAAAAAAATTCCATATACATGAACAATTTTAGAACAATAAATAGTACAAATGCAAAAAAAAAACTAACAAATGATCATTATTGACCTTGTAATACAACTTTTCTTATATTAGTTAACACAAACAAGAAATTATTATAGGTATTTACACTCTTAAAAAAATTCATTGAGTCCAACCTTAATTGTGCTCAATGTAATATGAAAATTATTCCATATTTTAATTGTCATGCCCTCTATCTTAGCAAAATGTATGGAAGCTATAATTTCTCTATAAATATGACAGCTTTGTATTTATCTAGAATTGATATTCCATCCCTATATGAGTTGAATTTTTTATTGTAGTGTTTTCAGTAAGAAATATGGCCACATTATTATTTTGTTTGTATGCTAAGCTCCACTTTATGTTTAGAAAACTAGTTTCCATACTTACATCAAGCAATTTGCTAACGCCCATTGTATATTTTCTCGATCATGCAATAGATTCAATAACAAATTACAATCCACTAAAATGTATAAATTGTTATTCTGCAATAGGATTCATAGTTGAAGACCCCTAGTTATGGCCATTACCTTGACTTTAGGTGTTATTTGATTTATTTAAATATCAAAAAATCTAAACTCATTTTCTCTAAATTTTTTCTAATAATTCTAACTACAATAGTACCTTAATTGTTGAATAACTTCTCACCAATGATGTTTAACTATATCGAGATTGTCGATTGTAACCGCCTAATCAAATCCATTATTTTTCCTAAGTTCTTGCAAATTAATCAATGAATCCGAACAGTCATTTGACATATCCCTAAAATGTTTGAATGATTAGAAAAAAAAACTTACTATAAATCAACAATTCTCTTTAATATTACATAAATAATATTTTTTATTGATTGACTTAATTACTCAAAGTTCTTAATTATGCTCGCTTTCTAAATAATCTATGTTATTAAAGTGGGTAGTGTCATTATGACCTCTTTATTATCGATTAAATATTTTCTTCCTTGTTGCATGATGTAATTCACTTCATTATTATATAGGTATCAAGTTGCAAAAATGGTAGATTATTTTCAAGGGCAACTCATGCTTATTTAGCTTCTTTATAATAAAAAAATAAGAATTTGAATCTTCATTTGGACATAGTTGGCACATTAAAGAAAGATGGAAGATTAGGTTCATTAGGATTTTCGGTAATGGCACATGTTTTTGAATATCATCCATGTTAACATTAACATCATTAAAGGGCATTTGGTGCTTCATAATTGTCGTCCATATTTTACGCTTCGCTGTATTGATCTTAAGTAAGCCTAGGTAGAATGATAGCTAAATTACACATCACAAGTTAGAAGCCATATACAATAAATTGATTCAGTTAGACCAATTTGCATTATTTGTAATCAAAAGTTTCATCATTTGCATGTCAGCCCATGGTTTGGATTACATTCGTGATGCATCTCAGGATTGGTATTTTGTCGACATGTTGTTAGACTACAATGTGTTGTTTGTGAGTATATGCCAATTAACTTTTACATAAAAAGTTTCATCATTTTTTTGATTTTTTAAACACCAAGGCTATTTTCCTTTAAAAGGAAATAATTTTTTCCCAAGTCAAGTGATGCTTAAGATTTTCTTCATTGTTTCCCCACAAAAGTCAATTCATTCCTCTTTTAATCTATTATAAAACTACATTATGAGTTTACTTGTCAATACAATATACATTGGAAATGAGGAAAAAGAATTCTTGATGAGAATGAGTCCACCCTTTGTAAATAACAACTTTATTTTCCATCTAATAAAATCTATCTTTAATTTTATCAATCAAATTTTGTAAGTAAGCTATTTTCTTCTAACATATATATATTGTCCAACACAAATAAGCCAAAGGAAGATTTATTTAATAAAAACTTAAGCCCTTTAAAAAATGATTTACCCAGCAAATGCTCTTTCAATTTGAATAGATGTCCTCACTTTTAATTTTTATTTTTAAGAATGATGAAGATTGTTGGAAGAGTTGAAGAAACTTACTAAGGTTAATAGAAGTTTTCAGATGTTCTCTAATAATGATAATTGTGTTGTTTACATAACCAAGGAGAGTGATAGATATAATTGATCTTTGTTGTCAATATAATACCACTCTGTTTTAAGATAAAATATTATTAGGGCTTCTTTTCAAGAACTCCATTATGAGATGAAAACAAAGATAGAGGATTACCTTGATTAACATCGACTAGAAGTTCAAAAAAGTTTCTTGGTGATCAACTAATGATTGTTCATATCCATGTATTGCAAAGATAATTAGTGAGCATGTTAATAAGATTGTTATTGACATTATACTTCGAAAGTGTCTTACAATGAAAATTTCAGGAAATGTGTAATTTACATTTCTAAAAGCAAACTTAATAATATTATTGTCACTATTTTTTTATTGATAAGTGAATATAAAAATTACTAAACTTATAATATGTTATTTATAATATCTTTACATTTATAAAACTAGTTTTCTTTAAAGAACCAACCTATCAAAAAATTTTTATATTTAATAAATAATGAGCATTTTGAATATTATTTTCATGATGTCTAAAAGAATACTTGGTCTAAAATCAACAAAAATATCTACATTATGAGTTTTATGAATATATACAATGTTTGTGCCTGAAATCCCCCAAAGAATTGGAGATCTTATAAAAACTGTTTAGCTACATTAACCACAACATTTGGGATTAAATCCAAATAATTTGTTTTGAATTTTCCATTAAAACCATATGAGCCCAATGTGCTATCTAAATTAATATTAAAATTTATATCTTTATTTCATTCTTGTGATGTCTTGCATTATTCAATTATTTGTTTACCTTTGTTAATATGGAAATGGTGATTTTTATCATACTTTTCACCTTTATTTACTTAAGAAAGCCTAAAAAGATTCTAACATTGGTTGAATACTATTGTCATTATTTTGACCTCTTTTCTTTGTTTCTTCATTTCAGCACTATTGTATAAATGAGTGTTATATTTCTTTCTCCTTCTATTAGCCATCTAATTGCTTTTTCTATTTTAAATAAAATTCCACTCTTTCAAAACCATGTGAATAATAACAATTAATAGAACAAAATGCTTTCCACTAATCCACTTTTCATTTCCTGAAAGAATTATATATTTGTGATTCACCACTTCTATATGTAATTTAATAGGATAAAATAGATTTCCAAATATTAGTTTTCCAATCTTTAAGGCTCATTTTATGTCTTTTTTTTAAAGCTAGGGCTTCCATCCCAAAGTTTTCTTAACAAGAGTTCTAATTATTCTCCATTGTCTATGCTATTGTAGGGTGATTTTGAAACATGTTATGAAATTTAAAATATTTGGAAGATGAAGGTTTAATTTTGATGACCTTTAGTATAGGAGGAACATTACCTGATCTAATTCTAACAAAATAATCAATTAAAAAATTTGAAAGTAGTTCTATCTATTTCTCATTTAACAGCACCTTATCCAATATTTTCCAAACCCATTTTTATTACCATTTCTTGCCAATATAAAAGAGTGACTAAAAAACGACTATTGCTCAAAGAGACAGAATTATGTAACAAAATTTCATTGAGTTCAACCTCTTTTTTGAAGATGTTACTAATTGCTTTATTAAAAAAATTTATACAAAAATGAAAATAAACATTATGCTTTGCTTTATATTTGAAATGAGGGACATGAACATTTTTTGGAGTAACGAAAATGCAACTTATTTTCCTTTTAATGTTCTAGTTAGATTAAGCTTAACAAAGATAAACTTAGGTGGGTATGTCTGTGTAAGATAATGTATAAAATTTTTATTACTGCAACAAGAATTATAATTAAGAGGACATTATTGAGACGATGATGGTTTTCACTTAGAGTTAACTAAGGTGGAAAAGTTTTAAAATGTTCTTTAGGATTGTATTTGCGTTAAAGAAATTAAAGACTTCACCATTGGATTTATCATTAAAGAATTGTAAAAGGATGTATTTGATAACAAGATGAATATTTTATGTGATAGAGCTTACATGAACAAAATTCTAAGCACTTACTTAGGATAACTAAGTTCTTTCCAAGTATAATATAAATGTTGCAATATAAATCGATCACACAAAATATTATGTATGGAATTTCCATATTTAATTGTAGTTTGATAGTTTTAAGTTTTTTTAACTTTAATGGCTTCATCTAGGTCAATTAAATGGGTCTAAGAAGTACAATATTATTAATATTTGTTAATTTAATTAAGATAATCCTAAATAAAAAATAAAGTTACACATAAAAAAAAATTATACCTTCTCAAAAAAAAATTTAATTTTAAATATATTAAGAGATTGCATGCAATAATCAAATTGATTTCGTTAGTGAATTAAGTAATTTAATACAAAAATCCGTAACATGAATTATTTTATAATTTGAGTATGACAAAAACCCATAACTAAGGCATAATTTGAGATGCTTATGTTTAAAATATTGAATGCAAGAGTTCATATCTTTCAAGACTAATGTTTTCATAAGAGAACTCTAAAATGGTCAAATATTTTTCAATTTAATTTGTTATAAAAAAGAATCTAATCTTCCAAAAAGTATACCTAATGCAAAAATACTAGGCCATAAGTTTTATAAGAACAGCATTATAATTTAGTAAAATTTTGATTAAAACTGTTTTGAAAACTTTCTTTCAAAATAAGTTACAAATAGTCTAATAAAAGGATTTTAGCCTTTGTAAGTCATTTTCAATTTCAACTAATATTGAAGTTGTTAAGATGCAATTACTTTGTTATGTTAATTATTGGTTTGGAGGTAAAGGTGACAAGACGCTTGAAACTTCAACTCTTATGTGAACTACTTGCTTGACATGAAGCATAAAATTTTTTACAAATACATGATAGTGAGGCTATGAGTGGAGTTGCTAAAACACTATTACACAAGAATAATTTAAAAAAACACATAGCAAATGTTCTAACATCATGTCGACATTAAAAATACAATAATGTCAATACATATGTGGATTGCAAGAAAACATTGAAAATGACGAAAGAAAGGTCAAATGTGATAATGCAACAAGTAGTGTTTTTAATTATATTTTTTTTGTAGTTATGTAAAATTAATTGGTTTGTTTTATATGATCATAAGACCAATGCTAAGTTTGACAAAGATTACAAACCAAACTACACAACAAAGTTTCTCTTAATAATGTTCATTGATTAAAGACAACTTCAGTTGTGATACTAATTGAGCTGCATTATTGAATTTTATTTATTTGCATTAGTTTATTATATTCTATTTTAAATATTATTTTTAATGTTTCATATAAGTTCCCTATTATATTTTCATCCTTTCATACAAATGGTGTAATTTTTGCATGCTTTCATTAAGAATTGTAGTTTAGTCAGTTTTATTTTTGAATTTATGTTTAAAATTATAATCTATTTTAAAGCCTTATGATGGAATAATTAGAAAGACACTCTTTTAATATTGGAATTATATTTCTAGAAATAATGTTTTCTTTATCTCAAAGAATACACAACCATAGTTGGTTATCCAGGTATTTTAGGTGATTATCTATCATCTTAATTATGATTTGAATTTAGCTCCACCATAATTGTCATTTTTTTATTGTTATCTTCTATCAAAAATCCTTTTATAGGAGTTCTTAAATCTCATAAATCATTGGGTATTATATTTATTTTAGCTATACCAGCCAAAAAAATGGTTCAACTTATGAAATTAAGTGTAATGGTAATCCTCACTTTGACCATGTTGTCACTAAGAATGCATATATGCTTAGCCTTAAATACTACATTAATCGTAACAACCTTTCTAGTAAGAAATAAGGATTTGGTTGCCTGCGCCACTTCTTTGTTCATCATTTTTATATAATATGGCTTTATTCTTCATGTTTGGGATATCTAGGTAGATGTGACTATGATACAATATAAATTGCCTTTGTCACATTTTTAAATAAGTACAAATCTTTTTCTATCATATCTTTGACATTCTCTAACTAGACGTTAGACAATTTTTGGCATATATCACTTTTTTTACTCTTCTAATTAATGAGTCATACATTGCCCTATAGGCTATTCAAATTTACTTCTAACTATTTAGTAGGACTTGTGAAACAGTAGCTCTTGATGTCGTAAACAAATTGGTGACAAATCTATTATTATTGTGGAAGTGGGTAACCTTTATTTGTGTGATTGTAGTCTGGAGACAAAGTTCTTGTTATGCTCTTCCCAATTTTCATATGTCTAAAGTTGATGTCCATACCATTGAAAAAGTATGTTTGTATTTAAAGATACCAGTCATATTAGTCCAATGTAAACAAAGAGTGAGTCTATTGAGTATAAGATTTGAGATGCATTTCCTATGCTCATATTTTAATATTCTTTCTATGAATTCTACTTACAAAACTGAATTTCACAACACAGCTACATCATGATGAGTAATATTAATGATAATCCAGTGTAAAGGGATAGTCATATAATCAACATAGATCATATTAGTCCATTGTCTAAAATTCTTTGTGAGCCTTCAAACTTGTTTGAGCTTCGACTTATAGCACATTATAATGATAGCCAATTTTTCCTTACATAATGTAATGATTTCAGGAAATGTTGTATCATAATAATGCTATATTTTGATAAAAGTTTCTTTGTTGCGTACTTTCTTCATCCATTAATTGTTGAACTTGTATTGAGGAAATCATGTAGTAAGATGAACAGTACTCACGGCATACCATTAAACTATTTTTATGTTATGATTTTTGATGCATAAGAATAGTAACTCTAAAAAGTAGATGTGCCCATCATATGAAAACAATATTTTTATTACACAAAATAGATAGAAATCATGAATAGGTTAATTCTACATCAATGTAATATGAAAATTATTCCATATTTTAAATGTCATGCCCCGAATCACGGCAAAATGCATGGAAGTTTTAATTTGTCTATATTAATAACAGCTTTGTATTTATCTGAAATTTATGTTCCATTCCTACATGAGTAGAATTTTTTATTATAGTGGTTTTAGTAAGAAATATGACCACATTATTACTTTGTTCGTACGCTAAGCTCCACCTTAAGCTTAAAAAACTAGTTTCATATTTACATCATGCAATTTACTAACTCCCATTGTATATTTTCTCGATCGTGCAATAGATTCAATAACACATTTCAATCCACTAAAACATATAAATTGTTATTTTGCAAAAGGATTCATAGTTGAAGACCCCTAGTTATGGCCATTACCATGACTTTAGGTGTTATTTGATTTATTTAAATATTAAAAAATCTAAACTCATTTTCTATAAATTCATTCTAATAATTCTAACAACAATAGCACCTTAATTGTTGAATAACTTCTCACCAATGACGTTTAACTACATCGAGATTGTCGATCGTAACCACCTAATCAATTCCACTATTTTTTTCTAAGTTCTTGAAAATTAATCAATGAATCCGAAAATCAGTCATTTGACGTCTTCCTAAAATGTTTGAATGATTAGAAAAAATCTTATTATAAAGCAACAATTCTTTTTAATATTACATATATAACATTTTTTTATTGATTTAATTACTCAAAGTTTTTAATTATGTTATCTTTCAAAATAATCTATGATATTAAAGTGGGTAGTGTCATTATGACATCTTTATTATCGATTAAATATTGCCTTCCTTGTTGCATGCTGTAATTCACTTCATTATTATATAGGTATCAAGTTGCAAAAATGGTAGATTATTTTCAAGGGCAACTCATGCTTATTTAGCTTTTTATAATAAAAAAACCATGAATAATTGAAACTTCAATTGGACATAGTTGGCACATTAAAGAAAGTTGGAAGATTAGGTTCATTAAGCTATTGGGGAATAGCACACGTTTTTGAATATCATCCATGTTAACATTAGCATCTTTAAAGGGCATTTGGTGCTTCATAATTGTCGTATAGATTTTAGGCTTCGCTGTATTGATCTTAAGTAAACCTTAGTAGAATGATAGCTAAACTACACATCACAAGTTAGAAATTGTATACAACAAATTGAGTGAGTTTGACCATTTTGAATTCTTTGTAATCAAAAGTTTCATCATTTGCATGTTTGCCCATGCGTTGGACTTCATTCGTAATGCAACTCAGGATTGGTATTTTGTTGACATGTAGTTAGACTACAAAGTGTTGCTGGTGAGTATATGCTAATTATGTTTTACATAAAAAGTTTCATCATTTTCTTGATTTTTTAAATACCAAGGAATTTTTCTTTAAAAGGAAATAAAATTTTTCCCAAGAAGTCAACTAATGCTTAAGATTTTTTTTTCATTGTTTCTCCACAAAAGTCAATTCATTCCTCTTTTAATCTATTATAAAACTACATTGTGAGTTTACTTGTTATTACAATATACATTGGAATTAAGGAAAAGGAATTCTTGATGAAAATAAGTCCACCCTTTGTAAATAACAACTTTATTTTCATCTAAGAAAATCTATCTTTAATTTTATCTATCAAATTTTGTAAGTAAGCTACTTTATTCTAACCTACATATAATGTGCAGCACAAATAAGCCAAAGGAAGATTTATTTAATAAAAACTTAAGCCCTTAAAAATTTGGTTTACGTAGCAAATACTCTTCCAATTTCTATATATGTCCTCACTTTTAATTTTTATATTTAAGAAACTTGAGGAGTGTTGGAAGAGTGGTAGAAACTCACTAAGAATAATAGTAGTTTCCAAAAGCTCTCAAATAATGATAACTATGTTGTTTGAATAACCGAGGACAGTGATAGATATAATTGATCTTTGTTGTCCATATAATACCACTCTCTTTTAAGCAAAAATATTATTATGGCTTGTTCTCAATAACTCCATGTATGATATGAAAACAAAGGAAGATAGAGGATTACCTTATTAGTATTGACATAAAGTTGAAAAAAGTTACTTGGTAATCCACTAATGATTGTTCATATCCATGTATTGCAAAGATAATTAGTGAGCATCTTAATAAGATATTTATTGACATTATACTTGGAAAGTGTCTTACAAAGAAATTTCCATGATATATGTAATTCACAATTCTAAAATCCATCTTAATAATATAATTGTCACTTTATTTTTATTGATAAGTCAATATAGTAATTACTAAACCTATAATATGTTATTTATAATTCTCTACATTTATAAAACAAGTTTTCTTTAGAGAAATCAACCTATCAATTTGTTATATCTAATCAATAATAAGCAATGTGAAAATTATTTTTATGATGTCTAGAAGAATATTTGGTCTAAAATCAACAAAGATTTCTACGTTATGAGTTTTACGAATATATACAATGTTTGTGCCTAAAATCCCCCAAAGAATTGGAGATCTTATAAAAATTGTTTACCTACATTAACCACAACATTTGAGATTAAATCAAAATAATTAGTGAAGATGACCTATGACTCCTACAATCAATAATATTGGTAGGATGGACAAAACCATTCAGAAAGTTATAGTTTACAATTCAAAAAAAACTTTAAAAGCATTTTTCCACAATGCTTAATGTTTCCAAGGAAATAAAGGAGGACAATCCAAATGTTATTAAATATTGGAAAAAATTCACCATAAGAGTTACAAGAGAATGACCCTGTATTAGAAACTGATACATTCCAAACAACTGATTATCACCATAGCTGAATGGATCACACTTGCTGTAAGAGGAGGGGAATGATGCCTTTTTGAATTATTAAGAAAAATGATTTTTGCTATCTAGCAATTATTTTGATCTTTTGAAATCTTTCCTTGCATTTATGAGCATAGTGTTATTGAATAAAAAAATTAAAACAAACAGACAAAAATGCATAAAGCACATAATGATTTCAAATGGGTCTACCATGAACACAAAGCCTTCATTAAACCTAGTTCGACCAAGCCAAGCTTGCACTAAATTAGGAACGTTTTCCATATGGCAAGCATGCTACAAATCTTTGCAACAACTTCATCAATCTCTGATTCAACAAAACACTTACAAGCTTATAGTGATTAGCCAACCTTGGTCGTAACACAACAACAATTATGGTGTTTGAAAGATCAAAATTTATGATACAATAAAATTCTTACAGGTTTTACCTTAATCCCATTTTAACAAAGTGACATAATATCAAAATTTATGATGGAGATATTACTTATGATTTGAATTAACTAAATAAAGATAACAGAATCAAATGTGTTTGTCCACCTATTCTAAAATCAAAAAAATAACCCTACTTATATTCTTGATGAATCACTCATTCTTAAAATTAAGTTGAATAGCTTTATTTGTTTTCCAAGAGTGATTAAACTAGACATTATGAATTTAGCAATTGTCTATAAACATCTAATCAATAGATCATTCTAGGGTAATATGTAGATAGAGCTAATTGCACTAATAAACTAGCTATCTTAAACTTACATATTTTTAGCTTAAGTTCATCATGCAAGTATGTCATAAATGAATAAACAATACAATGAAAAGCTTAATTACTTTTTTATGTTTGAATATTTTGTTCTAAATGATCACTCAAATTGCATAAGCAAGAAAAAGTTTTTACATTAAGCTAAAGTGATCGTATAAGTATAACAAGGGGACAGTAATATAAAATTAATTTTCTCATAATATGTAAACCTGTTAGGATTATTTTGCACCATATATGCTCACAATAATATGATAATATTTTTGTTAACAAATTTTAACTGAACAAAAAAGTCATACACTTAAAGAGAATATGATATTTTTGTAACAACATTGTAACATTTTTCCTGTATTCAATGAATGAAAATAAATGAATCACACGAGTAGAACATTCGACTTTGTACTATTTCATATAAAAGTTATGCAAAAACACAAAACAAAATGCCTTCTCTTATGTGGAAGATAAAAATTACTAACAAGAAGAGGTTCGTCCTTCAATGTTAAATAAAGAATCATAACAATATGACAAATTGTATCATACATGTTCAACTCAATTATAGATTAATCAAGACTTGGGAATCTCATAAGAAATGAGAATATTAAACAAATGAAAAAGTGCTCGTATAAATTTTATATGTAGAAGAACTCAAGTCTTAGAACATTAAAAGGAATATGACAAGTTAGATAATATGTAAAACAATGTTCACATTTTATATTTCTATCTCAAATGAAAGTCATATATATAATGAGATCACTCTAAATATATGATCCATTTTTAATTCTAATTGTCTAAACTAAATTAAGGCAAAAACTAGATTATACATATGTGACATTAGTAATAATATTTGATGAGCAAGAGCTAAAGAAAATATTAAGCTTATTTTAAACATGTTTTCCTAGTTTATATCATTTTGAATCTATGATATTTTGTATCAAATATCATGTGTGCTAGAGATAAAAATTTCAAGTGAAACTCAAGAAGAATGGTTTAATTGGAAAGATTGCTTCATCTTTTTTAAAGTAATTGCAACTTATTGATAAAGAAAAGGTTTAATTGTTTTACGAATGAAAATATAATGAACATAAGATCATGAAAGTTTTTAGCAACAACATTTGAAGAAAACCCACTTGACCCTAGTTTAGGAATTTAATCAAGCCATTAAGTAAAACCAACAATCTTCAATCAAACTTAAGGTGTATGTATGCCATGCTCCATCACAATTTTTCACCTTCATTAGTTATTACTACATATTCATAATAGCTCAACAAACAATTACTACATGTTATCTTTATATAGTCATCTAAAATAGTTTTTTTAGCTTACTCTAAAACATGGAATTTAGAAATTTAAATGCAAATGTCTCCATTTCATTTTATATTTTTTATTCAAGTTTTGCATTAATGTAATTTTTATACAATTCCTTAAGATTTTAATTTTTTTAATTTAATTTTTAAATGTAAAATATCATTAATTATTAATTGAGATAATATTTTGTGTCCGCCATAGTAAAAATTATTTTTAAGATTTTAAATTTCCTTTTGATATCAAAACTTTTTATTTTTATGGGATTTTAAAGCTTTTTTCTTAATTTGTGGTTAGAATTAGAAGAATTTCGTAGACAACATATGCACATAGTTTTTAGCATTTTTATTGTTGAGTTACAATAATGGCATATTTATATGTTATAATTCATAACAATTTCTATTTAAAAATTTAGTTTATTTGGCTTATGTTAATAAAAAAAAGGTACATGCCAAATTATTTCAAAATATTCAAATATTTTGCTAAATTAATTTAACATATATTTAAAATTAAATGATCCCTTTTTTAACAAGTTTGTTTTTTCTTAAAATAATATACTTTAATTTTTTAAGTCTTTTCTATTTTTAATAATAAGAAAATTCTTTTGATGATGAACAGGTCAGAATATTGCCTCATTAATATATTAAATAAATAAATTTTACATGTCTCTTATCTACTTCTAGATATTTTATGCTGTCTTTTTTATTTTTATAACTTGGGAGATTTTTAATCTAATATTGTTTTGAATGTCATGTTTTGCGTCATTCATTTAAATCACATAACATGCCTATTTTTAATTAAATAATTAATTGATTAATATATTAAATAATAGAAAAGACAACTTTTATCAAATATTTTATTAGTAAATCACGTAATTTATTTTTACTTTTTGATAATTTACTCACTTCATTTGTATAAACATTTAATGATTTAAAATAATCTATTTTTTTAACTATTTTTTAGTTTCAAATAATATCTTTGGTCTTTGGAGATTTAGTAAGACTTAAATATTATGAATATTGTTTCTTAAATCGATGTACATATTTTTTTTTTTTTTTTAGCTATTTCATTATTGTAATTTTTCTACTTTTCTCCTTTCTAAATTTCCTTATTTACAACACAATATTTATTTTTCTTGCATTATTAACAAAACATTTTCTGAATATACAATGTTGATATTTTAATGACATTCAATTTTTTAACGTTGATCATATATATTTTATGTCTTTTTTGAATTTCCTTTATAATCTAGTACTAAAGATAATCTTTACACAAAAAAGCTATACACATGCATTGGATTTTTGTAATACAATAACTAAATTTTGGTGCATAGTTTTTATGTTTTTGAAATGTTATATTCCTTAAAAATATTTGTTATAATTAATATTTCATTGTAAAAAAATTAACATTTCGAAATATTGTTTTACTAAGAAAAATTTTTTCCTTTAGAAATATATTTAATTATTATATGATAAATTTTGCTTTATATCAACACTTTTTTCTATCTCTAATAAATGACTTATAATTCTTATGTTTGAAAAAATAAATTTTGATTACTTACACATTGAATTAGATGTACAAAATGAGTGATTTCATTTAAACATTTTTTTTATTTTTTAAATTTTTTTTTAGGATAAATTTAATTAGATGATTATTCTTTTTCATTTTATTCGTATATTATAACTTTTCAAGAACATATGTCTTTTGTCTTTTTCTTATAACGTTCTATTTTTACAAATCTTAATTATTTTTCTTTATATTACATTTATCTCATTTCACTACTACAAATTTACTTTTTATTTAATTATAATTTTTCATGATTGTTATTTGATTTTGAGCAATATATATGATTAATTAATGTTTTATTTTATTTTTTTGGGACCTTTTATTTTAATTTCAAACCTTTCCTAGCTTTCCATAATACTTTTCAATTAGGATTTGCACATGGCTTTTATCAAGTCATTTATTTTTCCATTAAATTATTAAAAAGTTATTTTTAATATATTAATTGTTCTTTTTTTGATATTTGAAAATAAAATTTTTTAATTATATGATGTACATAGAAAACTGAGCTTTAATAAAATATAAAAAAATATAAAATATAAGTAATCAATGATATTAAATTTTTTTAAAATATAATTTGTTATTTCAATATTTTTTGTAATTTTTTTACAATATTTAATGTTTTCTTCAAAAAAACATGATACTCTTTTTATATTTCGTGGATTATAATTGAAGAAGATGTATCATAACTCAAAGACTACATTCACTTTTAATTTAAAATAATTTGAGAAATACTTAAAAAACTTTTGTCAATATTGACTAATTCATAAGATATTAGATATAATTATTTTTCATTATATATGAATTTGAAAATTTTAAATTTCATTTTAAATTTTATCATTTTACAAAAAAACTATTTTTCTCTTTAATTTTCATGCTCTTTTTGCAGTAAAAGTTTTGAAATTTTTTGTGAACATGTGTTTTTGAATTATGATATCTTTAAATTTTCATTTTTTATTCTCTAGCACACTTTTTTTCACTAAAATATTACTTTTATTAGTATGCAAGATAAATTATAAAGCAGAACTTTATAATAATATTTTCAATATTGTTGTGTTTTAAATTATAATTTAATTCGTACATACTTTTTAGATGTAAATTACTATTTTTATTTCATTTTTATATAACATATTGTTGAAAAATTATGCACATTCTTTTTAACATTTTATTGTTTAACTATTTTAATATTATTAAAAATTTGTATTTCTTTAACCATTTCTACATTTCTTGAAAATTTTTTATTTTGAAATATTTTTTGTATAATTTTTGCAACAATGATTTTTTTTTTAGCAAGTTAAGAGTAATGTTTTATGTTTTATGTAGCAAAAATTTTTGCAATGAAAATTTTGTGTATGCTAATAATTTCATATTGTTTTTTAATTCCTTCTTATTTACCATTTTAAAAATACTTTATTATGAACTTATATTAAGAAAAAAAAATTTATAACTGTTACACCCCATTTTTTCCTAGGCTGATTTTTAGCATACATTTTTTTTTTTTTTTTTTTTTACATATAGACAGCTCAGATCGTCCCATACCAACCTGAGTAGCCTACGAAAAACATAGGATATAACACATCATTACACACCTACTTTCCTTAACAATGTGGATCCCATCTCCCGGGTACACCGTCAAATCAGGTTCATGACTCCTGAATTAACAGATGGACTCGCGCAATGTTACTCCTGCTAGACCCAATACTCCTAACCCATACCGATAGGAGAACCGGTCTAATAGAAGTCTGAACCCCCACGGTTAAGTTCCATAGTCATGTAATGACCTCACCATCAAAAATAAAATACATAACATCCTCAGATAAAATATGGCACTCCACACACCATACTCCAAGACAATAAGGTAGGGTAGTAAATGGAAACTACATTACAAGAATAAGACCAAGTCCAACAAGTGCAATATTATCCAACCAGAAACATAAGTCAGAATCTCCCTCACATATTACATGACATATGAGAATAATAACCTCATTAAATACATCCAACAGCAACAATCAACTAACCAGAATATCTCAGACAATCACAATCAGATATCCTCCACAAGCCTGCTGACCACGATCCCACCTAATCAGGTAGCGTCAAGTCTGCCGAGCCACTGAAATATACAATACAGGAATGAGCTACGCCCAGTAGGAAAGACAGCTAGTAAAACTCACATGCAAGAGAAGGATAATAGCAAAAATATAGGAATACAGCATAACAATGTATGGTGGATAGGCACTCTCAGTCCCAGACTCCGACCAACCACAGTCACCCCTAGTCACACCAGAGTAGCTCTCCTCTGGGCTTCCAGGTAGCATGCCAGTGGGAACGCCCATCTCGAAACACGCATGGCGCCTAAGCACCCGACACCGCAGCGTCTCTCGTCAATCAATCTCCTGGAGACTATAGACAAATCCAGTCACAAAATCTCTAGCCAACGTGAGACACCCCTGCCACCCTAAGGCGCGCAGGCCTACACACTTGGCTAGCCACTGCGAGACACCCCTGCCACCCTCAGGCGCGCAGGCCTACACACATGGACCAGGAGAGATCGACTCAGCCACCGTCCCAAAGAGTCCTCTACCAACAACTTCCATAGAAGCTCACGCCCCTACAGTCATTGCCAATCTCTAACTCCAAGATCCGGCAACATGTATCCACGTACAACAAGGCGCATACCAGTCACATGTATACTGTGGAAGCTAAGTCTGAACCGCATAGTTACCTACCACAACTACCCTAAAACATCATATAGGGTCTATAGTAGTCCGGTCCAGTATGCCAATCCATAAAATATGCCAACACTGAATAAACTGACTCAATCCATGCCGTTGCCATCAAGCAACACAACTGTCAATTACTGACTGTTCTGGTAGCATCCATGTACCATACTTCTGTCTGACTGTTTCCAGCTGTACTGTCATCACTGATAATATTTTTCCCTACTTCAGGAAATTTTTAAATCCCAATTTCAATTTCCGCCCTTTATCCATTTTCCGAAATTCGAAATAAATTTCCGAATTTAAATTCCACATATATCCTTTTTCCAAAAATTCGGATTAATTTCCGAATTAAATTTTTCGCTTATCCTTTTTATTTCCGAAAATTCGGATTAATAATAAATTTCCGAATTTTCCTTCCGCTTCTCTCTCCTCCGCGCCGCGCCGTTCGTCCGCGCCGACTCCCGCTGAACCGGTTTTCGCTGCCGGTTCGGCTTTCGCGCCGTTCGTCCGCGCCGAATCCCGCGGAACCGGTTTTCGCTGCCGGTTCGGCTTTCGCGCCGTTCGTCCGCGCCGAATCCCGCTGAACCGGTTTTCGCTGCCGGTTCGGAACTCTCGCGCGGAACCGCGACACCGCCGAACCAATTTCTTATTAATCCGTTAATTGGATTTATTTTAATTACTAATAAAATAGCGTAAATACCATTAATTACTTAATTAAATTTGTAATTATCTAAACCCTTCTCCTTCCTCTGTCCGACGCCCGCGAAACCCTAGCCGACGCAATCGCCGACCAAATCAAATTCTTCCGCCGATTTCCGGCGACCGCGAACAAGGAGAAACAAAATTCTATGTTCATACTATCCTAATGTTTCAATAATGTCACTAATTTCTAAGGATTCAATTAAAATTTTCCACCAAAGGAGTTTCATCCGATCCCCAATTTGACAATTTGCGAAATTAAACAATTCCAGCATACGATACTACCTTAACATGAATAAAGCACATAATCAATTTCAACACATGCTTGGTAAACTTCCCGAATTCGACAGCATAATAAATTTTTTTTTTATTTCGAAAACCCTAAACATGCTAAATTCAATAATTGCATTAATCAATTCCAAAAAAACCACAATTCGCATGCTCAGGTAGTAATTTGCAAAGTAATCCATGTGTTTAATTTGCTAATTAACTGATTTAAATATGAATTTCCTACCTTTCTTCTCCGGCGACGGTGGCGACGGTGAAGCTCGCACGCGACCAACCGCTGTTCCTCGCCGCACGAAACCGGTACCAATCGATTCTCCCCGATCACGCGAACCTCCAGGTACAAAAAGCCCCTTGAGAGGCTGCCGGAAAATATCGCCGTCCGCCGCGAATGCCTCGTCTCCGGCCGCCGTTCGAAACCCTAAGGGTCGAAACGGTTCGGGTTAAATACCCCGCTTAAACCGGTAATAACCCGTTAACGACCCATTAAGTGCCGGTTGACCTGCCAAAACGCCGTTTAACCTTCGATCAGCCGGTTAATCTCCATCGCTGATCTCGTCCGTCCGATCTGCTTATCCGCGGCTTATCCAAACGCACGCGCAAACGCACTCGGCGAACCGCCCCCCGCCTTCGCTGAACCGCTCCGGTCCGGTTCACGCGCGGTAAAAACCAATTTTTTCGGTTTTAAAAAAAAATCTAATTAATAGATTTTCGAATTTCCAAAAATCCAATTAAACAGGGAAAATTACTTAAAAATTCCTCGGTGCTCCGAAAAATCCCCAGAAAATTTCAGAAATTCTAATAGCCTCCAATTGAGCTCCTAGCTCATCCTACTGTCGATCTGAAATCATCCAAGCCAAAAATTAATTTATTAAAGATTAACATAAAAATTTTTACTGGGTATAACAATAACATATGTTTTATTATTAAATATTTTAATATAGTTATTGTTTAATTAATTATTTATTTTTTTCTTTGAAAATTTATTTTTTGTGATTATTATTTACCATCAATTTCCTTCATAGGTGTTTCTAACTATTTAAAAAAAAGTACAACATTATTACATTTTTATTTTTCATATTTGTTTATGTTTTTAAGTAACATAAAGCTTGGCATGCTATTAGTTTTTAAGAAACCATTTTCTTAAATGTGATGCGTTTTCGAATATTTTAATTTGCAATACTTTTCTACTCTTGAACTATTATTATAATTTCAATTTAATTTTATTTATTTATAAAAGTTGGATATTATTATCTTTGTTATGTCAAATGCTAAACTAATTTCTTATGCGTTAAACATTTAATAGTGATTGTAGTTGTCTTTTTCTTCATGTTCAAAACTACTTTTTGCACTAAAATTTTTTTTTTCGTTATTCTATTGATAAATTTCCGTCATAACAATTTTTTTAACTTTCATATTTTTATTTTGTAATAGATTTTTAGTGATCAAATAATCCAAATGTCTTGTTTTTAATTTGTTAAGTTATAGAACGTATGAGTAGACTACGCAAAAACTATATACCCTATACCGCTTCATCTATTTCTCAACAAAAAAAGTGACCAATAGTCATTTATCTGTATATAAAAAAAGATTCTCTTTGATCCTTCTTACTATTTGATAGTGCATATAAATCTTATTATGATTACAACCGATTTTTATTGATGTTCGTTGGAACTTTTCTCAAGCTAATTATTCATTGATCTTGTCTCCACTATGGCTCAAAATGAGTATCCAAATTGATTCATTTTTACAGATAAGCTCCAAGTGCATCAAAAGAATTAGAAAAGCCTGGCTCTTTCTTTGTATATTGGTAGTCTTTATTATAAACTATGTCCCTTTATCATTTGTACAACTCTCATTATATTGATTATAACAATTTTTACAACTACCTTAGGGATTCCCAGTTAATGATATATGGAGCCAATAAGCATATATTGACTTGGTACACAAACATGATCTCCAATAGTTGGAAAAAAGGGATTCATTTTAGAAAACATGGGTAAACAGTCTTTTGCTTGAGCTTTTAAAGGTAAAGATACATAAAGATCCATTTGATCCACATTAAAGCATACATTGAAGCCCATACAAATTAATGGGTGTAAAAAGATATCATTCCCACCCCACCAAAAGGGGTTGTTTATATGCCTGAGATATGTTGGTTGCTTACTCCATTTAGCAATATAAGACACATCTACATAACTTCACAAAGCATTTCCCATTCAATGTGTTCTTTTTTTATAATTTTTCTTTTAGCAATAGGTATTTTAGAAGCGACATGTCTGATTAAACCATGAATAAGAAATATTTAGAAGAGCTCTATTTCTATTTCTTGAAGTAATACACACTGATGCAATGAAAGCAAATTTTCTATAACAATGGTAGAATGAATCCACCTATTTACCAAGAAATTTCATGAAATCTTCCATCTTTACCTTAATTATTTTAGAAAATGACTTGTAAAGCCTATTATGACAATCCTGCACCAGTTGTCCATGGATCCTAATTTCAAAAAAGGGTATCCATGGCCGCTTATAGCAATTTCTCATAACACATTACTAATTCCCCAAGAGTAAATCTATATGTAACTAATACATCAATAAGAGTATTATTTTAATAAATAACAATTTTATATAGTTCCTTCTGATTCAAACTCATTCATTTACTTTATCTATTTGAATGATTGACTTAAAGTAAGAATGGAACATTATTAACAAACATAAAACCACTTATTTTAGTTCTATAATTACTTCCATAAAATATTTATGTAAATCAAAGAAATTAGCAAAAAAAATCCTTCTTTTTTTATCTTCATATTCGTATTCATTTTTGGCAATTTTTTTTATTAATTCCTTCAATTTTACCAACGAATTATTTATAACAATGTGATAATCCAAATTGGTTGATTACAATCTAATTACACCTAACCCCATTATGATTTCTCAATTTCTAAATTTCTTGAAACCATGAGTAGTACAAAATGATGGATGATGTAATTCGAAGATTGTATTTCATATTGGAATGAATCACATAATCATAAGAAAATATGTTTTTTTAGTTATGGGGCTGGCAAAAAAAATTGGCATAGGTTTCTATAGGATTCCTCCCTCTAAACACACACACACACATAATCATTTGTGAAAGTTTACCTTCCATTTTGCTCATCGTGTACACTAAATAAATAGAAGGCTTATTCTTGTTTTTTGGCTTTTTTTATGAAACAAAAAAAGAGCAACACTTTACTAATGTTTTGAGTAAAGGCCATCCTTTTGTTGGTTCATTCTTGTTATTTTTTTTTCTCGATTTCATTTACTTTTTACACTTTTGTGGTTATGGTTTTTTATACCAAGAAAATTGGAATGCAAAATTATTAGTAGTCTACATTTAATTAAATGATTAATTGGTTGAAAGAGATATCTTGTATTAAATCTTTTTATTGATATTTTTTGTTATGATTGACATTTTTTAGGCCCTAACTAACCCTGATGGTTATGTCATTGTGTCATTTGAATCATATTTCTGATATATAGGATAACAACCATGCCAAAGTGGAATTTATAATTCCACAAAAAATTATAATTTTTCATGAGTTTCATGTTTTGCTTTTCAAGACCATCGATCAAATCTTCTTTTGAAGTATTTATTGGATAATTTTGACCTTCATGCTTCTCCTTCCAAGACCCATGTTAGAGGTACAAAATCCTAAGTAAGTCGAATGGGATGACAGTTTCTTAGTTTGAGTCCATCAAATGGAAATTTCGATCAAATCAAACGTTGCAATATGCAAGATTTTCTAATTTGTTAAGTAGGTTATCTGTGTGTTTACAATATAACTAGAAAGGCATTTCTATTGGCACACGTGAGTCATTAGGCATGTGAGTTTTATTTATCCTACTTTGTACCTAATTCTCTAAGAATCGAAAAAGTACACCTCCATTTTTCACAAGATTTTGGTTCTTTTGTTTTTCCCTTAATTGCTTGGTAATTACCAAAAGAACAAATCCCACTTTTTATGAGTCTAAAATCTTATTTTATAAAATAATCTAACATTCACTAGTTTATTTATTTCACAATAAAAAGTATATGGTTTTGTCACTCTCAAGCTATCTCTTTAATAGGTAAAACTTTATCTAAGTAAGGCCTTATTTGTTAAAGGAAAAGTTGTCTAATTTCAAGTTCTTGATGTTTATATTTATTTAACATAGAAAAAAGAATAGAAATTCTTATTAATTTATTAATTTATGTCAAACTTGAATCCCTTTTATCTTGAAGTTATTTTAAAATATAAAAAATGATTTAGTTCTAGGGACATAAATAAAAATTCATGAATTAGCAGTGAAAATGGTTCTATAGTACCCTTTAGTTTAGATTCTATTTTTCCCATTGTCATAGAACTAAATACTTCTTTATGAGCTCTAATGTGGTTACATTTATAAGTAAGAATCTCTTGTAAAATATGAGAAACACCAAATCCTTATAAAGCCTAAACCTCCATATCTCCTGCTCATCACAACCCTTTCTTGAACTCCCTCTAATGGTTTGTTGTGTAATAAATTTGTCAACTATCTTTTTATCAAGTTGTTTTATTATTATTTTAATAAATGAATTAATTTATCATGTGATATCATAAAACAATTTCTACATATGACATATTCAGATTTAATTAGCATGATTTCTATCTTTCTCAACAATTCAAAAATGTCATATTGATTTGTTTATCAATTCATGCCAATATAAACTATCTACATTTGTTGGCTAAACTTTTGTTGTTATATAACCCTGATACAAATGTAGAAGCACATTATCAAAACATTAGGGGAGAATAAACACATCAACAATCTTGTATTCAAGAATACACGTTGTGGTAATAAAATGGTGGTTGGAATATACTTTAGAGGTGCATTATGACTATGATAATCCTAAAGCCTTTATTATAAGAAAAGAAATAATCAATATTAATGTGAATTTCAACTATCATTATTACACTTAGTTGACCTCGCATAACTATTTTCATTACAATTATTTTAATGAAAACAAAGGGCAAGATAATAGCACTTATTTGTCTTTATTACCTTTAATCAACAACCTTTTTGTTAGAGCTAGCACTCTAAGAAATATTATTTCTATTTAGACCATTAACGTATATGCTTCCTATTGAATTAAACAAATGTCTAGTTTTTTTATTGCATCATGCATCACAAGTTATTTTTTTTAAAAATGTTTTGGTTGAAAATTTGTTCAAGTGGGTGAGATTGAAACATGTGATCAAATAAACTTTGATACATGTGTGAAGATAAAACTATAATAGTTATATAGAGAAAGAATTTATTTCCTGAGGAATGCATTAAACAAATGTATAATTTTTTTCAAGATTAATATATTTATTTATTTTAGAATTTGTTTGATTGAATTCAAGATCGAATTATTTTTTGCCATTTTCTAAGTTTTGCATAAAACAAATCTTTGAAAATAAACTGAATTTTTTTTTCATGTTTTGATTCAAGGCTTTCCATGTACATGAATAATTATTTTTTACTAATAATATATAATTATTCATATTTTTTTTTTTCCTTCAAAAGCTAAAAATATAGATTAATCAAACATACAATATGACATCACTCTATGCACCAATGGTACACATACTTTTTGGTAGAAAATGACAATTACTTTTTCACTTTTAAACCCTTTTTAAAAGACATTTCTCTAACCATCTGGGAATTTCTATCTACCACCACAAATAGGTAATTATGTCATCATGAAGTCATTGATATTCCATTGATAAAATCTATTGAGATATTATTCCAAGGACTTGTTAGTATTGGAAGTAGTATATATAGTTCTTATTTATGACCTGATGGCTTTGATGCAACAAAAGGTTCTCACCTATCAATAAATTTCTTCACATCTAAATTATTGTGGGATCATAAGCATAACTTTGAAGTTTAGAGTGGTCTTTTCAAAGTGTCTCATGATCTTGGTAATGTGAGCTACACCTATGCATCATTTATTATAACAATTTTGATGCACAAAACTCTATTTTTTATAAAATACTCTACGTATTTAACTCTATTTGTCTCTTGATAACCTTTGCAAAACTTGGGGACATCTTTATACTTGATAACTTACTCCTTAAACTCTAGAGGTTATATTTGCATAATAGTTACTAAACATTTGAAGATTGAAGGAGGTCGTGAAAGCATATTTACAAGTTTGTTCAAAGAGCCTTTCTTATATTCAATAATAAGGATAAATTGATGTAGATATGATGAACACTTGAAGTGTCATACTTGTTGTAGCTTTGATTGAGTCTACAAATATTACAGTGGCTAACAATCTAAATGTACTTTTAATTATTTTCTGGGGATGTATAGTCTCTAATTTTTTATAGATTGATGTAAGAAAATCAACTCTTTATCATTGAGCAAATGTTTTTAATTCTCTTAGTATTAATTAGGAAAAATATGTTAGTAGCTTGCCTTATTCCATTTAAACTACATCGATAAATTACCTTCATGTATCTACTTGAATCTCAAATGGATTTGTAGATTGGTAGAGCTAGAATTGGTGCATCACAAATTACCACTTTTAATTATCAAAATGTCTATTGATGTAGTTCTATCCACTCAAATTTTAGATGTCAGCTAGTAGTGCATTAAACGGTGCTATTCTTTCAAAGAATCATTTCATGGATTTTCTTTGGTATTGACAAGTTCTATGAAAGCCCTTGACATTGGTAACATCTTGAGGTTTAGACCATTTCTTAATTACATTAATCTTCTCATTATCAATGTTTGTTTCACCCTTTCCAACATAATATCCCAAATATAAAATGGTTTCCCTTGCATACTCATACTTCTTCCCATTGAACTATAAATGATGGGAATGTAATATAATAAACTCCTTACCTAAAGTCTTTATATGTCCTTCATGTGTATTACTATAAATGACAATGTCATCAAGGTAAACTAGCATAAAACCATCTAACAGAAAAGAAGGCCATTCCTTAGTCACATGACTTTTTCTTGAGCATTGCAAAACTCAAACACCATTACTAGCCAATCATACAACCATTAAAGAGTTTTAAAAGTTTTTTCAAAGTTTCTCCTTCAATAATATATACTTGATGATACCTTGCCTAGACATCTAATTTTGTGAATGCATATGCATGTTTACGTTGGTCTAATAGATCATTAATTCATCATTATGGATACCTATTCATACAAGTGATTTCGTTAAGAGCTCAACAACCCACACACATGCACGAACTTCCATCCTTCTGTGCACTAATTCAACTAATGACCCAAATGGTGAATTAATAGGCTGGTGTACTCCATTCTTCAATAACTTTATAACTTGCATATTAATCACTTCATTTTTTACTACTAAGTTATGATACATATTAATGCTTATAAGTGTTGATTTTATAAAAGTTAATCTGATGCTTAACAACACAATTTTATAGTTGTACTTATAGCTTAGTAAATGGTGTAGAATATTCTCTTAGCATCTTCTTAAGTTGTTTAGGTAGATTACTATATTTTTTGGAACCAATATTCAGCTTCTCATATCTAATTAACAATAACACTTTTCTTTCCCAAGCTCTTTGCCAGGCTAGTAGCAATACTATCTACTATTAACTTTCTTTTGCTCCATATTATAAAAAATTTCTATCCATCATTTGTGAATCGATACTATTCGGCTTAACAATGGTATATATCATCTTGATTCTATACTTATGAGTAGCAATATATGATATGTCAAATATCTAATGGTATTGCTTCATGGAAAACTTCATTTATATTCCTAAGTCATTTCAAATTTCACCATATATTATCTATACTCTTGCTTTAAAGGGTTTTTGACATAACCCATCAGAATATGGCTTTGACAAGTACCACTTTCTAAATAGAGCTTCTCCATAAAGCTTTTAAAGATCAAATGTTTCTAAATACTAGTGTCTATGATAGCGTTGACCAACTCATTTACCTAAAATAGGTTGAAAAGAGTTCCACTCTTCCTATTATAATTTCATTAATTATAAGCTCTATTGGCTCTACCAAGACAGATAGATTCTTATCTTTTTATTGTCATGCCTCAAGAATCACCTCAATTTTAGTTGCAACAAAGGTCTTTTTTCTCTTTTTTTTAAAACATCTCTAAGAAAAGATAAGTGTAAACGATCCAACATTATTCTTATATGTGGCCTTGCTTTTTGGAGTGGGTACAATTTTTGCGACTCCCACTTGTAAAGTTGTTGTTATTACTGTGGCTATGATCTACTTTATTGGATATTAATCCCTCCAACTTTTCTGGTTTATTATATTAGTGTTAATCCCCTCAAAGATTGAAATCCCATGTATTAGATTCCATAATTTGATTCTTCTTTTCAATGGTCATTATATCAATGGACATTGTAAATCTACATGCTTATGTTAATGATTATATAGGGAATAAGGTTAGTTATGTAGCAATAGAATAATAAAAAACTTAGAAGAACATAGATAAAGTCTACATCTTTGCAATAGATATCCTTAATATTATAGCTTGTCTTTGAAATTTAATAGTGCAATCTTAGATTGTTTGCACTTGTCAATATCATAGACAATGCTACTTTCTCTACCTTTTATGCACAAACTATGGGTAAAAATTTTTATCAAATTAATTTTTTAAATAAACTCTATATTAGCTCTACATCCAAACGAGTTCTTAAATTTACATTCAACTAGGCGAATGCATGGCTCAACATTTTCAATAAAGCACATAGTACTTTGTAAAACAAAGAGTAACTGTATAGAAGAAACAGTCTCTGGTAAATTTAATTAGGTATCTAATGTTTTTGCATCCACAGCACCATCATTAATAAGGTATATCTAACTTGAACAGTCCTTATCAATTCTTAGGAATTGAATGGGAATATTAGTGTTGGCATCCTCAAATGTATCACCAAGTGTAGCTGATTCAGAAAAATTTTCTTTGCATGGTGATTTTTCTCTCAAATTTATGATTGAGTATATCAATTTTTTAACACCAACACTATTAACATTTCGTTTTATTGAATTAAAGAAGTAACTTGTGCTTGCATAAGATAATTGATGCCACCAAGAACTTCCCCCTCCTTCGTTCATTGTTCTTATCTCATTATATAAGGGTTAGATACACATTTTAATGCAAAAAATATAATATTTTAATTTTCAAAAGACTCATTTGACCGTTGACTGAAAGCATACAAGTTGCAGATTTTGTCATCCGATCACGTAGTTGAATGGGCATGGGTTTCACATGCCACCTAGAATAACATGCACGTAGGTGAGGCATGATAAGTGGTAACAAATGGACATTCTATTACTAAAAAGATTTAATTTGGATCTCTAGGAAAAAGAAAAGGCACTTAGCCACTTTTAGATGGACTAAGATGGCTTTATAATGGCTATCAGTCACATGTTAAGATGAAAAGCTACTAAATGGAATTCAAAAATATGATTTATCCTTAAAATGCCTTGAAATAAACTTTGGGCATCTTAAAATACTTACATTATAGATTGTAATGAATAATATCCTAATTTTGAACTTTCGTGGTGTAGTTAGTTCTACAAAAGATTCATGCCTTAACAACATGATCAAATTGCACGAAATTAAATTAACTTCATTTTTGGAACCTTTTGCAAGTAACAAACAAATAGACATCATTAAAAGGAACTAAGGTTTCCCTATTGTGAGAGCATCTCTAACAAAGTATGGGTTTTTTTGTTGTAAGACTTCCAAGAACAAATAATGAAAATTAAGAACAATTCCTTCACATGGTTATAAAGTATGATACATAAATGAGGTGCTAACCTTTTGTGTATGCCAAGAACTATTTCATTAATAGAAGACATCTTTGTTGGGATTTCAGATTTATGATGGATGCTAATTATCATCCTTAGATGGTAGAGAGAATTTATGTCATTACTAAGGTTCAGGAATTTAAATATAAATCTTCTACGTTGAACCCGAATGAATCATGATTAGCCCAAAAAGTTTCCAATATAGTGGCTTAACATTTGAATTACAACCTATTAGACAACTCCCTTTCTCAGATCCTTCCTCCAACAATTATATCTATTCCAAAATAATTTAAATTCCAAAGCACATGGACTAAAAGCATAGAATTCTATAAAGTGTTTGCTTGGAACTAGAGTTTTCTAATTGTTGAGTTGGGAATGACGGCCCTAGCTTAGAAAATGTGGAGACAAAAAACTCACCATGATGACAGCACAACTTTGTAATATATTCTAGATGATTAAAGAAGTAGAAGAGCCACATTTGGAGAAATAAAAAGATGTTAACAAATTATAAACGAATTATAAAGTTTTGAATTGACCAAGCTTTGGATTAATTGTCTATGGCTACTAAAAATGGTAGAGATGTATTAAAAGGTTGAAGACATGTACTATGTGGCTCAAGGAAGGTAACAAAAGCAAAACTTTCTTCAACATAATGGGAAAAAAAAGGCAAAATAACCCTTATATGATCAATTAATGATGAAAGTGGGAGTTGGGCCTTAGAGGAGTATTTTTTCCAAATATGTTGCTGGTTGCTTCACCTCTCACCTATCTATTATCCCTACTAAGAAAAATGGGAGGACCATTTCTTTATTATCCTTAGAATGACTAAAAAGGAATATGATGCTAATTTAGCTAATTTGCATGGGCAAATATAAAAAATAATTTTTTGATGGATTTTTTAGGTTCTTTTAAATTGCATGTGTTTAATAATTTGTTTTACAGGCACTGTTGATCAAGACGACAAATATGGAGCTATTAATGACATTCTTGTTGGAAACCTATTACTTAGATAATTCATTTCTACTAATATAATCTTCCTTCCAAGGATTTATTGCACTACATCTGTGAAAGATTGTAGACTAATTTGCACTTATAGTTTCTTTGAAAAAAATTTTAGTTATTGGTAGTTAGCCTACAATCTTTCTTATCCACACACTCATCTTAGTAGAGCAATCAACTTTTACTAAGGGGAAACCACAAAAAATATCTTCATTGCATAAGAACTACATTGATGTTTCAAATTGCAAGATCAAAGTTAATAGCTCTATTGTCAAACAATACTTAAAGAAAGCATTCAAATGCATATCTTGCAATTTTCTTAAAAGGTACTAAAGAAGCATAACTTTAATAGTTAATTTATCAATCTTGTCATAAGCATCTATAATAAAAAATGACTATTAGTCATTAATTTCAGAGACAATGGCCTACCTAAACATCTCATGGCCAAGGCAATGTAACTATCTTTACTTATTTCTTTTCCTTGTTATAGCTAAATCACTAATAAGAGGTTTAAGTAATCTACATACGTAAGGTATAGTGAAGCACTATGCAACTTCGAGAGGTTATAAACTAGATTCCCATTTGGACCTAACACTTGAACTTTATCCTCTTCTCAAGAGGTGAAAAACACTCCATTCAAAATATTAATATATTCTTCTTTGAGCACTATGACACATCACATTTGAAAATTATTGCTCAAAATATTTTATCTATTGAGAGTAAATAAATGAAATGCAAGTAGGAGAACAACATCAAGAAGCACGTAGGACTCAAATGATATTGCCATCCAATAGTTTTACCTGAATGCATCTTGTGCAAAGGCAAGAAGTAGGTTGTTCACATACAAAACTACATTAACAAAAGATGCATGAACATAATTGGATAGAAGAAGAAATTACTATTAATGGTAGCTTTTTATTATTAGCCATGTCCTATAATTAATTCCACTCTATAATCTCTTCAAATAATATTATTAATATTATATAAAGTGTGTTGAATGAGTTCTTTTAGAGGAATAGTCAAATACTTTTCAAAATGTTTTTACTAATATAGAGGCTCTTATAAATTTATTACATTTTGATAACAATTGGAGGAAGTTAAATTTTTAATTTGAAGAGAATTCCTATGCATATAGGGACTCTCAGATTCTTCCTTTTATGGATTTTCCAAGGTGCACAAACTTTTTGAACCATTTTTCTATGATCCTTGGCATTAAACATATCCAACATGAAATGGTTCATCAATTGCCTCCACATTGGTGGAGTTGCAGTCACAAAAACTTTATAGCCATTAATGTATCTTTAGTTCTTTCACCTCTTATATGTTGCAATATCTGGAAGTTAAAAATTTAAAACTAAATAATAACAAAAATTCCTACTGAATTCTATGGTTAATAGAGTTTAACATAGTATTTATGCCATTTTCAATTGTAGTCTAGTAATGCAGAGAAGCACAATAAATCTTCAAATGGTAAAATATTCGTTGCTTCTTCTACCTTCTAGTAACAAATGCAAAACAATTATAGTGGTTCAATGGAGTCCCCCAACACAAACTTTGTAAGACTACATAATATTTATTTGACTAGAGGGAACCAATGCATTGTAGGTTGTGGTCATGTGTTTGGAGACCACTTGAGTAAAGAAATCAATGCATTCTCCATCAATTTGTGAAGGATCAAAAATAAATATAGAAGGAAAGCCATATAGTACTATTTGGTTTAAACATAAGTGATAATCTAGGCTTATAGAGCATTATTGTAGAATCAAAAAATAATCAATCCTTGCAAATATTTGTTGAAGAATTGGAATCCCTTGGTGTATGTTAATCCTATTAAACAAAATGAATCTATTTTAGTACAAAGTGATTCTATTCTAGCACATATTCAGAGAAGGCTATGTGGTGGTAAACCAATTAGCTCAATTTGCTAGCAATCATATTCATTTAGACGTTCTAGACTCATAAAAAATTCTAAGAAGTTTCAAATATTTAATTAAATTATTAAGGGGAGATGTCCATATATTTATTGAGTGATCACAAAGAAAGTCATCGAACGAATACTTTGGCAATCAAACTCATGAAATTCCTTAATAAGTTGAATGGGGTCATCTTGGATTTGTTCTTATGGAAATCACTAAGCAGTTGGGGTTGAAAAAGAAGAAGCAAATCTTGGAACAAAACGACAAAATTTTATCAAATTTTTTAACTTTTTTAATCAATTCAATTTTCTTAAACTACCTAGGGCTTTGTAGCTCATGCCAAACATGGCATATTTTGGGCCAACCGAATGAACCTGTTTGACATAGCTCATTCTCATTCAAGGGAAGCCCTTTTCCATAGAATCTCTCAATTCTATTAGAAGATAGCTATTCTCCTTATATTAAAGATAACATTTTTCCCATTTCCAAAAGAATACCAACCAAACACATTTCAAGATTTTTGCTCAAACCTATCCTTTGTTCTAACAAAAATACGAAAGAAAGACATACAATTTTTATGTCTTCTGTTGAAGTAAATTGAATATAAATTTTATTAAATTTACATTAAAATGTTTTTTGAATAATTACTAAAGTGGTAAACTTGTGAATTACGAAGCTATATATGAAATTTATTTTTCCTTTTAGAAATTGAATCGGAAAAGAATGAGAAAAAAAGCCATTGCTTTTTAATAATGTCTTCGTAATTTGATCCAATAACAAATAGAAACATTTATTAATTCAATAACATGGCATGTTTCTAGGAGCTCATCATTGGTTTGTCTTGGTTCTTTGGCCAGTTCATCCTCTCAATCAACTCAATGTAAGGAACTAGTTCAATGGCATTAATTAGGTACAATGGTTTTATTAAACAATACAACAAACTATGCATTTCATTTCGATAGATAGGGGATTTGTTCGGATTCATTAACCCTTCTTCATGGCTTTTTATGTCACTGATATGGTCAAAAAAGTTTAAACAAATATGATGACACTGATCATTCATTCTAAAACGTAAGGTTATGGAGTTCATCATCGTATTGTTTGACAACTTCCTTCAAGGAAATACTGTCATCAACTTAGATGATAATCAACAAGGATGAGTTAGATTGGTCTAAAACCTTTTTAGTTTGGTGTTAGGGCCATTTTGTTGTGATAATTCTTCAAAAAATAATTTAGATTACTTTGATGAAGCACATTTTCTTAATAATTGCAACATTAATTCACAACCATCCTAACCTAACATTTCATGTCAAGACTACCATGCTCTATACATATCAAAATGGTATGTGCCATGCCACATATTTAGATAATAAAAAATTTATGTTGAAGTAAATATCATGTTCAACATTAATGGATTTCATTGTCTCAGTTGGATGAGTTCAATCCAATATTTAGCATCATTTATCACTTCACTAATATTTTCATGGAGTGTTTGGTATGATGATTCTGTTCATATAGTGATTCAATTCATTGTGCTCTTATGTTTGCTTATATCATTTCAATGCATAAGTTATGTGGAATTGACCTTGGTTTCTATGGATACCTCTATGTATTGCATTTATTCAAACAAATATATTGAGTGGGTCATATAGGCACTTCCATGAGGCACTACAAATCATTGAATAGTAACCAATTAGCTTACAGCATTAATGCAAATAAGCACATTGAATGCTCAAGCGTACTCATCCTCTTTCACACATATCAACTTTTGCCTTTAGAGGACTTCATTATAACACTCATGCTTTTCAACTACTAAATGCTATCTGTAATAATCTCCATATACAATAGTATTCAGTGTTTTAAAAGAGAAGGTTGTGCGATGGTCTACATTACCATGTAGTGTTAAAAAAGTTGATTAAATGATTTCATAGGAGTAAATGTTTGTTAATTATCTTGTGCAAATTTATATTTTATTTTAAAATAAATTAATTTTCTTTAGAATTTAAGAAAAAATTGAAATTAATAAATTTTAAAATAATTAAATACTACACCAACACTTTTAAGAAGTTCAACTTAATTCCAAGCTTACATCCACACCAAATAAAAGGAAAACAAAAATGAAACCAATTAGTATAGACCCTTCAGAAAAAAAACAACACTCACAATAATGAAATATAATAAAAAGTCTATAATAGCCTTTCAAAGAAATTAAACTAATAGAAGAAGAAAATTTGCAAAAACATAAATCAAATTTTATACTTATCGTAATCTTATGTTTGACAAAATATTAAAGAGAGAATAAATGTATTATGATTTGCTTGAATAAATTAACAAATAAAAGCATATTCTCTTTGTTGATTCAAGTAAAAAGGAGTGTTGGAGCTCAAAGACTAAAAGATGCAACGAATGGAAATAATGGTGAGCATCTACAAAAATGACTTCAATTTCCTGCCTAAAAAAATTCATAAACTTTTCAGCAATCTTTTTATATTAAAAAATGAGCAAAATATAAACATATTATAACAACTAAAAGTAGTAACCAAACTTCTCAATTTGTTGCTATTGGTCGAACGACTCTAATTTAATAGCAACTATTCAAATATAGCCCTTTATTCAAAATAATGAGTTGGCTAGCTCAACAATGTTTATAAGAAGCCATTATGATCCATCAGACATAATTATGACCTTTAGAGTCTAGAATATATAAGAATAAGTGAGAGTCCCATGACTTATTTTAATATGGATCGTTAGATCAATGATCACATGATCGAATTAAGGTAAATGATAGCTACATGACTGATTTTACTTTTGACTTCTAAATTAAAGTAATACATGATAAATAAAGGTAAACATGAGCTACATGATTGATTTTAACTGAGACGATTACATCACAAAAGTTTCATAATCAAATAAACAAATTTAAATTTTATGCAGATTTGAAAGTTGGAGGAAATTTAGACAATCTGATCATAAAAATTATGTCATTGAATGATTGGAAAAAAATCTATGGTTTAGAAAGAATGATGAGTTTTCAAACATTTGATAATGAAAATAATGTGATTGAACTACTAGGTTTGGATCTACATGTTTTGGATAGGCAAATAAAATTTCAACTATTTGATTTATTATTAGATTTAATACCACAAATACTTCCGCATTTTTTAAGTGATATATGAAAAAGGAACTTGGAACTTTAATCTAATAATTCTTATTTCCACATAAGATAGCTCTACATCATGGTTTATAAGTGCCCATACAATTAGTCAGACATGTGGGGCCCCCTAATTTGTTAGGAGATGACCACCCTTTCTTACTACTAAGTACATAAAAAAGGAAGAGTGATTTTGTAACATTATACATTAGCTTAAAAGGTTAAGAGTGATTTTTGGATATGATAATATGAATCTTTTGATTTTTGTTAAACTCATGGCTTTTATAGAAATAGATTAGACATAATTGTAGACAATTTAAGATATGATAAGGCAAAATGATAACATACATACATATACATATACATATACATATATATATATATATATATATATATATAATTATGTGTGTGTATAAAATTAAATCCCTTTATTAAGAAAATTTATTTGTATTAATTTTTGATAATCTAGCATGTTTAGTTTTTTAAAGGTTTAATTTTGCCTTGTTCGGAAATGAGGAACATTTCAATCCCCATGAGCTCATGGACGATCAAAGCGGTTTTGATGAGAATAGCTCAAATAAGTGATGTTTAATATAGTCATAAAGAACGAATATATTTAGTTTAAACAAATAATGAAGAGGAGCTTCAATGAGACATCAAAAATCTTTGCAAGCATGATGTTATGTTGTTGAAAACTAGCCACACCTAGCCATGGTGCTTATTTTGATTATAACAAACTTGTGTGCTAATAATAGATTTGGTTGATCAAATTTTTAGATGTTAAAGAGTTGATATGGTTTTTCAAGGAAGAAATTAAAGAAGAAGAGGAGCAAATATCAAATTTCAAAAAGATTATCTTCATTGCAATAATAAACATCAAGTGATACATTTTGAATTTAATTTTATGTATTTTAATTTTATTTTTTATTATAATGCTAAGGCTAATTTAACCACTCATGCAAGCTAAAAAAATGGAATTAAAATTTAAATTATCCATATTACAAAATATTTTTGTTTTTAATATCTTTTAACATCATATATTGATTATCATAAGAATCATTTTTACAATCTATCAAAATTATTAATTAAATCTAAAAAATAAAAAAACTATTTCTAATTGAATTAACTAACCTGATTCTATATAAAAAATGTTTAGTTTAGGACAATAATGTTGAACATGTTCGCTACTACAATTAGATCGAGGCATCACTCCTGAACAAGGATAGATGTATATTTAATCAAGACACAACACCTTATTTTCACAATTCAATTAATCATGTTGCTACTAACACATCTAACTAAATCTTAAAAAACCAAGTGTAGCTAACACTAAAGTTATACTACTTCTAAAGAACACAAGATGTCCTATAATGACAAAAACGAAGAGCAAGTACATCAAGTTTAACTAAAATGTAACTTTTTTCCACATTGAAAACTTCCAAATTTAATGAATGATGTGAGCTATCTGATCATACAATTTTGCAATCAAAAGGTTGCCAACTCATTCACCTTTTTAAAGCGATAATTTCATCAGCAATTCAATCACTCAATTTTACGTTTGCGTGGTCGACATTTAATCCACAAGTAAAATTAAATCCAACTATCATATCACAATTTAGATCTAATGGTACAAATTAAATCATAATTTGAATACTAAAGCTTATTTAAAACTTTCACTTGATGCAATTTTCACTATCGAATGATCTAAGATATCTTTATACATAAAGAATTAAAGATTCCTATGGGAGTTCAGTCTTAATAAAGGATTTAATTACCAAATATGTCATGGATTTCTCCTCTAACTTGTCCCTACTAAATAAGCGCTTTACTTTGTATGCTTATGCTTACTAAATAGTATTACGATGTTGATTTAGCATGCTAGCAAGGTGGAAATATAAAAAATAATTTCTTAGATCGATTGTTTATGTTCTCATGGATTGGATGTGTTTATTGATTTCATTTACAAGTATAGCTTGACAATAATTCAAGATGACCTATATGATGTTATCATTGTTTTTCTTGTCAGTAGCTCATCAACAAAAGAATTCTCTAGTACAAATATAATCATCCTTCAAAAGATTTCTTGTCATACATCTTTCAAAGATTTCCAAACAATTCGTTTCTATAGTTTCTTCTAAACAATACTAAGTTTTTAGTAGTTACCTTACAGTGTTTCCCACTCACTATCATCTCGATGGTGCAATCAGCTTTTATTAAGAGGAATTAACTAAAATATCTTTCTTGCATAAGAACAAATTAATGATTTAAATCACATGATCCAAGGTAATAACTCTATTATAAAGATGAACTTTAGGAAAGTACTCAGTTAAACACATACTACACAAGTTTAACTTCAATAGTTAATTTGTTAATATGGTGATGAGTATTTATAAATATAAGTTGTTTCTTAGTCATTATAAATGAGAAAAGAAATGATTCCTAACAATTGTCTCATTGGCTAAAGTAATGTAACCCTTTATCCCCATTTCTTTTCCACATTGTTCTTGAAGTGCTAAGAAGGGGGTTAAAAAATATACATATACAACAAAAAGAGAATCACTAGGCCCTACAAAAGCCTTGTCAACAAAACTCTCGTTTGTGCTTTGTAGGTGGCGTTATCCTCTTCTGAAGAGGCGACAAACAGTCCATTAAAACTATCGAGTTATTTTTCTCTAAGCCTAAGAGATTAAACATGGAATAATAAATATTAAAAATATGAATAATTATTTAATTGGGTAGATTTGGTTCACAATAGTCCAGCGATGTTTGCCTCTTTCCAATCGAATGACATTTGGAAAAATTGTGAATAATTATGATAAATAAGATTAAATAATAATAATTTTCTTTAAGATTAAGTGAAAGCTTTAAGGAAAAAATGAGATGAGTTGGACCATTGTAATATAACAAAATCAAAGCAAAACATTTGATTAAAGGAGATAAATTATATGATAAAGGTTTATTAAAAGTATTAATGAGATCATGTATGACATCCTTATTCATTAAACAATGCACAAATCAAAATATCTCGTCAAAAACTTTGGAAAATAAAGTATTGTAAAATTTAAAAAAGAATTCTTATTTGAATAGTTCTGAGAAAAGTAAGACCACATTTGTTTCACCTTAATCGAACATTATTTGGAATTACAATGAATCAACATAAACAATAAGAATAAATAAAAATAAATTCTTATTTAAATATTATCTAAATATATATTAAAGTTTAAATAAAAAATGTTAGACAATGTCATAGAACCAAAACAAAACGATGTAAAATTTTAATGAGAGAAAATTTAAAGTTACTTAATAGTAATATATCAAAATCAAAGTAAAAGTTTTGAATATAGAAGATAAATTATACGGGAAAGTTGTAATAAAAAATTTTAAGGACTTTCACTGATAACCATGACTACGAAATTAATTTTATATAAAAAAGCTGGTAAAGTGTGCAAACATTCTACAAAAAAAAATATTTTAAAAAATACAATTAAATATTTAATTTGATAGAGCTCATGAAGTGTCCAATAACTTTTCATTCATTTTGATTGCACCTCATTTTAATTTAATTGAAATAATTAAAGTAAATGATCATAACAAAATATTAAAGTTTTAATATTAAGAAACTCAATGTTTACTAAGAAATGAGATATATTGAAGCAAATTAATATAACCAAACCAAAGTGATGTAAAGTTTATATAATAGATTATTTAAGGTTACATATTAAAATAATTAAATAAAAGTAAAAAGAATTTAAAGAAAATGGGATAAATTTCACGAGAAAGTTGCATTCGAAGTGACAAAGGAAATAAAATGTAACATTCTCAATAACCAAATCCAATGTGAATGATAATGTTTCATAATGAATGCCAAAACTATAAGAAATAAAATATATTAAAAAAAATTAAAATGAATATTTTACTATATATATATATATATATATATATATATATATATATATATATTGTTGAGATGAGTTCAAGAATGTTCATTTCACCACCAACAAACCTCGTTTTGAATTTCTATCACTTTTATAAATAAATAAACTTGAATAATTATAAATTTATATTGTAAAATCAAAGAAAAATATATTAAAGTAAAATTAATATATTAAGAAAAGAGCTAGATTTTATAGTAATATAACAAAATTAAAGAAAAATAATTGAATTAATGAATTAAATTATATGGGAAAGTTACATTTCAACAGACTGAAGAGATCGTGTACAATTTCCTTGATCATCAATTAAAGTATGATTTCAAAGATTTCTCGAAGCCTACTAAATCCTTAAAAAATAAATATTTAAGAATATAATAAAAAATTTTAGAAAAAATTACTTCTTAGGAAGAGTTAAATAACATCTATTTAGTTTCAATCAAGCTTTGTTTGGAATTACTACAAATTACAAAATCAAAAAATAAAAAAAATAAAAAAGTACTTTTTATATTAAGAAAATATATTCAAGTAAAAATGAGATAACAAAATCAAAGTGAAACATTTGATTAAATGATGTAAATATGCAAAAAGTGATGTATTACAAGATACTATGAAGTTAAAGTTTGACATTCTCAATTATTTAATTTGATGGAGCTCATCATGATTAGGACTATCATATTTATTTTGTCTCAATTAGAACAAAGTTATAACTATAACAAAAAAACATTATTAGTAAGTATAGTTAATAATAAATTATTATTTTTATATTAGGTAAAAACATATTAAAACTAAAATGAGAAAAATTGAAGATTTATAATATAACTAAATCAAAGATACAAAAGTCAAACTATAAGAGATATAGAGGTATGTGCAAATGTTAAAAAATCACAATTAAATATTTGAATAAGTGATATAAATTATAGGACAAAGTTGCATTCCAAAATAAACTAGAAATCAATAGTAATATCATCATTTGCTAAATAAAATATGAATAAAAAACTCTAAATGCAAGCTATAATCCTATAAAATTAAATATATTAAAAAAATAAATATTTAGTTGGGTAGAGTTAATTTGTATTTACTAAAAGATAAGCTAAAGCAACGTAATATAAGAAAATGAATGTGAAGTAAGCATCACAACACAGGATAATAGATTTTCATAGTAATACAATTGATTAAAGCAAAACATAACCAGAAATTAGATATATTGTATCAAAAAGTTATATTTCAAGATACTATGAGATTGAGGGTAATGTTCTTGATTATTAAATGAGTTGTGAATCAAAATATCTAACAAAGCACTCCAAAACATAGAAAATAAAGTATTTAGAATTATCAAAAAGATATATTTTATAGAATAAAGAACATCAAGATGAGTACAATGATGTCCACATCAACTTTGGTAAATCTCATCTGAAATTAGAATGACATATCAAAGCAATTATGCACAAAAAATAACTAAGGAAATTTTGTGTAGCGTCATCAATTACAAAAAATAGTGCAAATAACAATTTCTCGTAAAAGGAACCAAACGCCATTTAAAAAACCTAAAAATTTTAAAAACATTTTAATCATAAATATTCAAAAATAATTATAAATTATTATTTTTAATATCCATTAAAAAATAAGCTAAAATGAAATAGATTGATGCTTTATAATATAAAAAAAGCATGGACTTGTAAAGATCAAAGTATGTTAACAAAATAAAAAAAAAATTTAAAAAATAAAGTAAGTTTTATAAGAAAATTATATGTCAAGATATTAAAGAGATTGATTATAACAATGTTGATGGTCAAATCATATAAGATTCAAAATATCTAAAAACATGAGAAATTATTTTGGAAAATAAGATATTTAAATATGTAATTGTGATTATTTAACTAGATTGACGTCATTGAGACAAGTCCTATAACATTAGTTTTAGCTTAATTAAAACTCATTTTAAATTATTGAGAATTATTAAAATAAATAAGCAAAAATATTAATTCTTTGTTATCTTAATTTTTATGAAATATAATTAAAAGTTGAAGTGAGATAAATTGAGGTAGCATAACACAAAAAATTAAAATTAAATAATTTTAATAAATAAGATAAGTTTTTGGCATAATTTATCATAAAGTGCGAATTTATTAAAAAAAAAAATTTTAATAAATGAATATTTAATTAGCTGGAGCTTGTTAATACAAGCCTAATGAAATTTATATCATACTAATTGAATCTTGATTGCAAATACTAAGGATTAACAAATCTCACAACCATAAAGCAAAAATCACATAAATTGAGATAGTGTAATAAAAGTAAATAGAGACAATATATAGGTCCCATGGGAGAAGATGTTTAGTAACATAATAATATAACAAACACAAAACATAAATTTTTCAAACAATTTGATAAATTTTAAATTAACAAATCCAAAGATTATAAAAATCAATATTCATTTTGATAACACTTGTCAAGATGAGTCCAATGAAATTTGTTTGATCTCAATCAGACTACGTTTAGAATTATTTTGAATTACAAAAATTAATAAGCATAAGTAGTAAATTAAAATATTAGTTAATATATATTAAAACTAAAACAAGATAAATTGAAGTAATGAAAAATATCTAAAACAAAGAAATATAAATTACATATGAGAGAAATTTTAGAGTTTCATAGTAGTACAACAAAATCAAAAAGAAAACTTGAATGTAAATTTGATAAATCATATAAAAAAGTAGAATTTTAAGATACTTATAAGATTGAGTGTAAAATACTCAGTTATCAATTCCAATATAAATCTAAATATCTCGTAAACACTACTAATGCACTTGAATATATATATATGTATATATATAAAAAGAAAATGAATATTTTATTTGAAAGTGTTCATCAAGTTGTGTGAAAAATGCTAGTTTTGTCTTGTTTGTGTGTCATTTTGAATTAATATTAATTAACAAAGTAAATAAGAATAAAATGTTATAAAATATTATTTTAATATTAAGTTAATATTTATCAATTCTAAAATAAGATAATAAAATTAAAAAGTCATATTGCCAAATAACAGTTATTTGAAGACAAATCAGTGGAGAAAGTCATATTCAAAGTTACAAAGTAGTTTAAGTGAAACGTCCTCAATCGACAAATTAGTTATGAATTAAAATGAATTATATAATGGACAAGATCCATAGAAAATAAAAATTTAAAGTTATACAAATGAATATTTAATTTGACATAGCACATATCAACGAGCCCAATGAACCATATTTTGAGTTAATTTGAATTAACATTGTAAATAAGAAAAATAAATAATAAATTATTTTTTAAATATTTGGTATATTTATATTAATGCTAAAATGATATAAATTGAAGCATTATAATGTAACAAAATCAAACCAATGTAAAGGTGAATTGAGAGGATATTTAGAGATACATAGTATTACATTGAAATGAAAGAGATAAAATTCAAGAAATATAATAAACTGTAAAAAAAAGTTGCATTGCAATGTACAAAGGTGATAAACTGTAACAACTTTAACTGTCAAACGGGAAGGAACTAAAATATATCATAAAAAATAAAAAAAATTTACAGAAGAAAAAAAAAATTTAGAAATATAAAAATAAATATTTCATTTTGTAGAGCTCATCGAGATGAGTGCAATGGGCTTTGGTTCACCTTGAACAAAATCTTTTTAGAATTTTTACAAATTATGAAAACAAATAAGCATAAATTTTTATAAAATTTTATTTTAAAATTAAGTAATAATGTATTAAAAACGAAATGAGATAAATTTATACTATATAATAAAAAAAAAATAAAATACACTTAAGTAACTGAATAAAAGAAAAAATTTGAACAAATGGTATATATTCTAAAAATATGCTGCACTCTAACACACTAACGAGATCAAGTGTAATATGTTTAATCAACAATCATGTAATTGTTAAAAAATCTCATAAAATGTTCAAAAAGACTTCAAAAATAAAATAATAAAAAATATAAATGTTTATTTAATTGAATATAGGTAACCGAGATTAGACTATCAGCGATTGCATTATTTATATTTGATGACATTTCGAACTATTGCAAACTAATAAGTTAATAAGCATAAATAATCATACTTTTTTTAATATTAAGTAGATATATATTAAACAGCAAATGAGGTGTAGTTAAGAAAGGAAATATAAAAATGAAACCATAAAAAATAGATGAAATGAGACATATAGTATGGAAAGTAACATTTTTAGATAATAAAGAGATTGTGTGTAACATCACTGATTATCAAATCTTGTTGAACTAAATTTTTTTATAAAGAGCACAAAAATCTTTGAAAATACATATTCAAAAATATTAAAATGATGTTTTTGACAGAGCACATCGAGAGAAATAAAATTCAATGTTATTTGACATGAACGAAACTCATTTGGAATACTATGAATATGCAAACTAGTTATAAATCAATAATAATAAATCATTAATTTAATACTAAGTAAATAATTATTAAAGCTAAAAGTTTATAACATAAAGTAATCTAATACAACCAAATCAAAGTGATGTAATGGTGGCAAGATTGTATATGTAGAGTCACATTGTAATATAGCAAAGTCAAAGCACAAAAGTAAGAAAAAAATGACAAAGTATACAAGAAGGTTGTCATAAAAGCTATTGTTGAGGTGGATTATAACATTCTCAATAACATAGTTAGGTATGAATCAAAATGCATCTTTAAACATGTAAAAAAATGGAAAATAAAGTAGTTAAAAATATTAAAATTGAACAAGAAGATGGGTCCAACAATGTTTCTTTCATCTCAATCAAATCTCGTTTGGAATTTTTGAGAAGTACCAAAATAAAAAAAATTAATTACAAATTATTAGTTTATAATTAATTAAAGATACGTTAAAGCTAAATGGAGAAAAAATGAATAAAAATAATATAACCTAATCAATGTTGTTTAAATGTGACATAATAATACAAGAAAGTCAAAGTGAAAACTTTATAGAAATGGGATAAATTTCATTAGAATATTAAATTTGGAGATAGTTTTATTGGCTAAAAGATTTAATATAAATTAAATTAGACCAAGCCTAACTTATCTTTACTGGAAAATACAAATGTTATTGAAAATTAAAAAAATAAATTATTATTTTTATACTGCTATTAAAGAGACACCATCTAATACAATCAACTTAAGGTGATGTGAAGGTCACATTAAAGAAGATCTATCATTACATAATAATATAACCAAATCAAAAAAACTTTTTGAAGAAATAAGACAAATTATATATGATATTTGTTTTTGAAGATACTCAAAAGATCAAGTATATAATCCTCAATCTTCATAATAGCTATCATAAAAACATATCTTACAAAGCATGCTAAACTTTTTAAAAATATAAAATATAAAAAATAGAAATGAATACATACTTGGATAGAGCTAATGTAGAAGTGGGCAATGATACTTATTTTACATTTATTAAACCATGTAATAAATAGCTATCAATCACTAAAGAAAGTAAGCTGTAAGATTAATAAATTATGATTTTTATATTAAGTAAAAGTACATTAAAGTTTAATGACATAAATTGAAGTTAAATTGATATAATATTATGTAAAAGTAAAGAAGTATCATTTCGATATAACTAAATATATATTGAAGGTAAATCTATATATTGTTTTGCAATTTAATTTATCAAAATAAAAATAATATAGAAATTGTACTATAAAAGATTTAGAGTTATATAGTACTATAACCAGGTAAAACTAAACTATTTTTATAAATGATGTAAATTGGATAAGGGTGTTGTATTCTAAGATAATAGAAAGATTGGGTATAGCATCCTTTGATCATTAAATAATGTAAGAATCAAAATGTCTCATAAAGTATGCAAAAACCATAAAAATCTTTTTAAGAATTATTAAAAAATAAATATTTAATTAGATAAAGCAAGCCAATAGGAGTCCTTGTTTTAAATTATAACAAATTATTAGAGAAATAAATATGAAAAACTTATTATTTAAATATTAAGAAAATTTATAATAAATCTAAAACAAGATAAATTGAAAGAAAATACCATAACTTTCTAAAAAAAAAAAATTTTAATGAATGACATAGACTATATGGGATAGCTGCATTCCAAGAATTTAGGAACATTATGTGTAACATTTTTAAAAACTTAATAAAAACATAATAAGCACAAATATTTTATATTAAAAATGAATATTTAATTGGATGGAACTCGATAGGATGTGTAGAATGACTTTTATTTCTTATTAATTCGGCTTTTAGAAGTACGACAAAATGAAAAAAAAATAACAATAAATTAATGAATGAGTCAAAAAATGTTTTCTTTGTGATCGGACTTCATCTGGAATTACTAAGAATTATAATAATAAATAAGAAATTGAATATTAAATTTTATATTTGATATTGACTATATATTTAATTAAAAATTTAATGAGATAAATTGACACAAGTAAAGCCAAATCAAAGTGACAAAACTTCTTAAGAGAGGTGATGTAAATTGATCTATTAATATAATTACATCGGTGACAAAAATTTGAGGAAACAAGATAAATTTTTTGGGAAAGTAAAAAATTCCATCATATTCGAGAGATAAATAATTCATAACATAAAAAAATTATTTAATTAGATAGAGCTTAAAAAGACTAGTCCAATAATATTTGTTTAATCTCAGTACCACTTTTTTGAAATTAAAGCAAACTACAAAAGTGTACATGCACATATAATAATAAATTATTTTTTCAAATTTCAATAAATATATATTAAAGTTGAAATGAAAAAAGTAAACTAATGTAATATAAGAAAATGAAACTGTTATATAGGTCACATTAGAAGGCAACTAGAGTTTTATAATAATATAACAAAACAAAAGTAAAACAATTGAAGAAATAAGATAAAATATACCAAAATGTTGTATTAGAAGAACCAATGGAGATAATCTATAAAATTCATAGTAGTCAAATGATGTAAAAAAATAAAATATTTAAAAATGTGACCAAGCATTTCTATTTGATGGAGCTGATCGAGACGAGACCAACATTGTTTCATCTTGAGTAGAACCTCAATTGGAATACTCCAATTCACAAAATTAAATAATCATAAATAATAGTAAATTATTAACTTTAATAACAATTAAATAAATATTAAAGATAGAAATATGGTAAATTAAAACAATGTAACATAACTTAATCAATAGGTTGTAAAGGTATAAGAGAGGAGATTAAGGGTTAAATATTAATAAAATCAAAACCAAGTTAAAAATATGGGAAAATGAGACAAGTTATATTAGAAATCTATACCCAAAAATTGCAAGTGGATCGATTTTAATATGCTCGACATCAGATTACTTACCAATCGTAATGTCCCATAAAATGTGCAAAACCATATCAAATAAATTATTTGAAATGTAGAATCAAAACACATTTGAAATTATTACAAATTTAAAAAAGAATAAATAAAAATAAAATATTATATTACTATTTAGAAAATATTTATTTCAACTAAAATGAGATAAATTAAAGCAGTGCAATATAACAAAATCAAAGAGATGTAAGGTCTAACGAGAACAGATCTAGATTACAATATAACGTTACAAACAAAAAAATAAATATTTTAAAAATGAGATAAATTGTTAATAAAAATTATTTTTCGAGAAAATATGCAGATCTTGTTATCAAACATTACAATTAAATATCTTGCAATTCAAAATATCACATAATGCTTTCCTAAAGCCGTGAAAAGTTTAGTTAAAATGTGTAAATGAGTATTTAATTGAATAGAGCTTATTAAGATGAGTCCAAAGATGCTCCTTCAATTTGTTTTGATCACATTTCGAATTTCTATAAAAAAAAAAAATAAATATGCATACAGAGTAATAACTAAGTATTTAAGCACTAACTACATATACATTAAGGCTTAAATGAGATAAATTACTTTAATTTAATAAAGCAAAATTAAAGTGATGTAAATGTTATGCGAGAGAAGATTTTTAGATACTTAGTAATACAACAAACTTGAAGTAACAAATTTGAAAAAGTGAGACAAAGTATATAAGAAAACTGTATACCAAGAAACAAAAATGATCAAGTGTAACATTCATGACAATAAATTTAGGTAAGAATTAAAAATATTGTAAATTAAAGCAATGCAAAGGTGACAACTAAAGAATAAGAGTTTGAAACTAATATGAAAAATTTAAAAAGAAAACTTTTTACAAATAAGACAAATTAAAAAAGAAATTTATATTCCACAATACTAAGAAGTTCCAAAGAAACATACTTAATTGTCAAACAAAGTATGAATGGAATGCGGTGACAAAATTGAAAAAAAAAATTAAAAATAAAATATTAAAATATATGAAATTTGTTGTTTAATTTGTGATTTCTTTTGGAGATGTGTATAATTATATTTGTTTTTTTAATGAGAACTCGTTTAGAATAACTAAAAACGACATAATCAAAATAAGGGCTTGCAATTGTCACACTAGAGGAGATTGAGTGTAAATCCTTAATAAATGAATTAAAGACAACTAAATGCTACATAAAATATGACAAAATGATAAAGAAAATAAAATATTCAAATATATAGAAATAGCTACTTAATTAGATAGATCATGTCAAGATCAGTCGAAAGGCATTTATTAGGTCTAATCAAACTTCTTTTTGAATTTCTAAAAGAAACAAAAGCTAATAAGCATAAGAATATTAAACTATTATTTTGTTTTGTGAAAAAATAAATTAAAGCTGAAATAAAATAAGTTAGAACAATGTAATATAACTAAGTCAAAGGTAAGTTCATGTCACATGAAGAGAGAAATAAATTTATATTGTAACATAACAAAGACAAAATGGAATTTTAAGAAAATATGCAAATATTATTGGAAAGTTAAAGTCAAAGATCTTAAGGAGATCAAGTGTAACATCCTTGATCTTTAAATCATGTATGATCCAAGTTATTTTGGGAAGCACTAAAAACTATAGAAAATAAAATATTTTAAAGATTTTAAAAATAAAAACTTAATTAAATAAAGTTTAATGAGATGGGTCCATCCAAGCATGTTTTCATTAAATTTGGTACTAATTTTCAATTTTTACAAAGTACTAATTTAAATAATTATAACTAATAATAAAATAAAAAAATTATTTTCGATAAATGTTGGATAAATCTAAAATGTGATGAAAATAAATAAAGTAATGTAGCTAAATCAATGTAAAAAATTTTGAGTTAATGAGATAATTTATAAAAGAAAGTTACTTCCTAAGATACTAAGCATATCAAACGCAACATCATAAATTATCAAATTTGGTAAAAAAATATCTCATAAAGTTTGTTAAAAACAGGGAAATTAAGATATTTAAAAAATTATAGAACAAAATATTTAAATGGCTATAGCTCATTACAATGAAGTCCATTAATGCTTATTACATCTTGACCAACAATCATTTGGAATTACTATAATTATCAAATAAAATAAAAATAAATTTAAAAAAAAAAATCTTTTTTTTGCTTTAAAAAAATATTTATTACTATTGAAATTAGGTAAAATCAATTGATGTAACCTAACCAAATGAAAGTGAGAGAGGTCTCACAAAAGGAGATTTATAGCGAGATACTCATAATAAAATATATGAAAGCATTTTGAAGAAAAATGACAAAATATATAGGAAATTTGCATTCAAGAAACTAAGGAGGCAGAGCAACATCTTTGGTCATTAAATAAATATGAACAAAAATATTTCATAAAACATGTAAAAACAATTAAAAATAAATTATCAAAAAATACATAAATGAAATTTTAATTAGCTAGATTTTGTTGGAATCATTAAAATGAGATCTAGCTAAACAAATACTTTTTTTCCATATTTTTAAATATTATTTTCTATTGTTTTGTCATGTTTTGCGAGAGATTTTGATTTGTTCCTAATTTTAGTGTCGAGGTTGTTACTCTCGATTTTTTTAGTATCTTGAAAAGTTGCTTTCTTATGCAATTTCCTTGTTTTGCTTAAATATTTAAATTTCATTTAGTTATACAACTATGTAATTAAAAATCTTTTCTCTTTTGATCTTTATGTTGCTTTTAGTTTTTTATATTACATATCTTAAATTTTTCAATTTCTAACTTTTAGAAATACTTTCTTTATATTAAAAAAAAAACTCATTACTATTTATTGATATTTAGTTTGTTGATTAGTTATAATTTAAATCTCGATCTATTGGAGATAGAACAAATGTCATTAAATTTGTCTTGAAGGTCCCTAATATGTTAATTATTCTAATATTTAAATATTTTGTTTTATATAATTTGGACATGCTTTATAAAGCTTTTTGATTCATTCTTGATTTCATATCGAGGGTGTCACAACCTTACTCCTAAGTATTTTTGAATGCAACATGCACATACAATATATCTCATTTTCTCAATGGTTTTTCTATTGTATGTTTATATTGTTTTGTTACTCAAAATCTCCTCTCCTTTGACGTTTACGTTGTCTTTATTTTTTTATATTATGTCAATTAAATTTATATCAATTTTTCTTTAATATATATTCAATTAATAGTAAAATAATAATTTATGCTTAACTTTTTTGTAATTTGTAAAAGTTTCAAATGAGTTTGGATAAGGAAAAACATAATCATCGTTAGACTCATCTTAAAGAGCTTTATTCAACTAGTCTATCGTTAATATTATTTTTAATATTTTTATTTCATTGATTTTGTTATATTGGTGTTTAAATTTTCCAAATGAGGTTTGATAAAAAAGAAAATAACTTCATTAGACATATATTGATTAGCTATATCACATTAAATATTGATTTTTAAATTTTTAAATATTTTATTTTTTATTGTTTGAAGCTTAATTTGGAAAATATTTTTATTATGGCATGATTCTATAGTCCACAATTTTACATTTAAACTCTTTTGTCTTTTGGAATGCAATTTCTTGGTTTACTTTATTTTATTCTCTCTGTTTTTTCTCTTTGATTTTATTACATCACTATGAAATTCTAATTCTCCATGCAATTGACCTTTACATGTCCTCAAATTTGTTATATTATAGTGCTATAATTTATATCATTTCGTGTTTAAAACAAATTTAGTTAGTATTGAAACAATAATTATTTTATTATTTATCCTTATTTGTTTTGTTAATTCATAGTAATTTTAATGAGGTCTGATCAACGAGCTTTATCAAATTAAATATTTATCTTATATTTTAAAACTATTTTTATTTTCTACTATTTTGACATGTTTTAAGATAAGTTTTGGTTAATACTTGATTTGACAATTAGGGGAGTCACTCTCGATCGCATTAGTTAATTGTAATGCAACTTTCTCGTACAATGTATCTCATTTCTTCAAATGATTTAACACATTATGATGGAACTCTAATTCTACTCTAATGTGACTTTTAACTCTCTTTGATTCAATTAAATTATTTTTATTCAATTTAAATTAGTTAAATTTTAAAATATATTTACTTAAAATTAAAAAATAACTTTATTCTTATTTATTTTTATTCAATTTGTTAGTTTGCAAGATTTCAAAATGATGTTTGATTAAGTAAATATATTGCCATTACAATCATCTTAGCAAACTCTATCAAATTATATCTTAATTTTGAAATTTCAAATAATTGTTTTTAAGGTTTTTGAATGCGTTATGAGATATTTTAATTCATAACATATTCAAGGATTGATGATGTTACACTAGATTTTAGCATCTTTAAAAGAAACATTTTTATTTAATTTATCTAATTCCATCATGTTCTTTTCTTTAATTTTTTTATATTACAATGTAAATCTAACCCTTACATCACATTAATATATTTTCTTTCTTAAATTCTAGTAATTTATTTAATATAAACTTTAATATATATTTGATCAATATTATAATAATACATTTTTATTATTGAAACGTATTTTTGATTGTAATTCGTAGTAATTGCAAATGAGGATTCATCGAGATGAAACAAATGTTCTTTCACTCCTATCAATAAGATATATCCAATCGAACTTTTTTATTTATAATTTTTTATATTGTATTCTCTATGTTTTGTCAAGTTTTACTAGTTAGTTTAACTTGCATGTCCTTTGGTGGATGATGACATCACACCATCCTCCTTAATATCTTCGAATGTAACATTCTTTTGCAATTTATGTCTTTTCTTTAAAAACATTTTTTTTTATTTTGTTATGTAATTAAAAATTTTCTTTCATTAGACTTGGCCTGATAAGCTTTATTATAGTAATGCCATTTTTATATTTTTAAATATGTTAATTTCTTTGGTTTTATCAAGTTTTATGAGCCATTTTGTTTCATTCTTGAGTTCTGAGTTGAAGATGTTCAACTTAATCACCTTAGTATCTTAGAATTAAACTTATTGCATAAATTATCTCATTTTTTCACTTGTATTGATTATTATTTTTTACTATACTATAGAATTTTAATTTTCACCTTTTCTAACTTTTACATCATTTTGATTTGTTCTTGTTACAGTGCTTCAATTTATCGTATTTCTACATTAAAAACTATTGTTTGTAATTTTTTATAGTTTTTACATGCTCTATGAGACATTTTAATTCATAATTGATTTAATAACAAGTCACATTACACTTTATCTCATTAGTATCATAGAATGCAACTTTTCAAAATACCTTACCTCATTTCCAAAAAAATTTTTTTGATTTGTTGATGTTATAATGAGACTCTATTTCTACTCTTATGTGACATTTATATTATTTTAATATCAATTTGTTACATTACTTAACTTATCTCATGTCAACTTTAATGTCTAATTACTAAGTATTAAAATAATTATTTGTTATTATTTATGCCCTTTTATATTATTGATTCATAGAAATACCAAATGCGATCCAATTGTTAAGAAACAAACATCACTGAAGTTGTCTTAATGATCTGTATTCAATGAAATATTATTTTTTATTTTTTTTAAACATTTTGTTTGTTAATTCTTTGTCATGTCTTATGAGATATTTTGATTCATATCAGATCTGACTATTAAGGATGTGATACAATATCTCCTAAGTATTTAGAATAATAACTTATCTACTAAATTTGTCGAGTTTCTTAAGATGTTTTATTCTTATTTGGTTGTGTTACTATTTAACAATAAATATACTACTATGTGACCTTTATATCCTTTTTATTTGGTTCTTTTATTTTGCTTAAATTTGTCTACTTTCAACTATAATATATGTTTACTTAATATGAATACAATAATTTATTCTTAGTTTTGCTTATTTATCTTATTGCATCACAATAATTGCAAACGTTGTGCAATGGAGAAAAAATAACTCTAATTAGAATAATCTCATTAAGATTTATCCAACTAAATATTTATTTTGATATTTTTAAACAAATTTACTTTCTAAGGTTTTGTAATGTTTTGTGAGTCATTTTGATTCACAACTGATTGAATAATTGAAGATATTACACTAATCCTCCTTGGTGTCTCAAAATGTTCCTTTCACATAGAACTTTTCTTATTTCTTCATATCAGTTCATTTTGATTTGCTAATGGTCATTTTTAACTCTAAATCTCCTTCTTTGGGGTAACATATATATCACTTATGTTTAGTTATATTATATTATTTCAATTTATCTCATTCAATATTTATAATATATTTGCTACATTTTAAAGAGATAACATACTACTATTTATGCTTATTATAATTAAAAATAGGGTAAGGTTAAGATGAAACAAATGTCATTAAACTCATCTCAACAAGCTCATGTTTTTAGTGCTGTTCATGCTTTATGAGACATGTCGATTCCTAACTAATTTGACGGTTGGTGATGTCCAATTCAATCTTCTTAGTATGTGAGAATGCAACTTTCATAGCAAATTTAAATCATTTTCTTAAATCTTTCACTTTTAGTGCCATATTAATTTGACCCACCACTCTCCTCTTTTGCAATATTGACAAAGCTTTGATTAAGTAACATTACACATGATCGACTTATCTCATTTTAGCATCAATATAGCTGTACTTAATATTAAAATAATAATTTCTCATTCTTTATGCTTAATTATTTTACTAATAAGTGGTATTTTAAAATAAGGTTTAATGGGAATGAAATTGTAGTAGTTGTTGTCATCTCAATGAGCCCAACTGACTAAGTATTCATTTTAGTGTTCTTAAACAATTTATTTTCTTAGGTTTTGGTATGCTTTATTAGACATTTCATTTTATGATCAAAGATGTTATACTCAATCTTCATAGTATATTGGAATATAGTTTTCTCAATTCCACAAATTTTTTCGCTTTGATTTGATTAAACTACTATATAATTTAAAATATTCCACAATTTATATTGAATTTTAATTTTTTAAAATTACATAGATTTAGTTTTCTCATTTTAGCTTCAATATATATAGTTAATATAAAATATTAATAAATTATTATTCATATTAATTTACATTTGTATTTAGAAATAATTAATAACTTTTTTAGATGGAGAAGAAATAAATGTCACTAAACCTGTTCAAATTAGTTATTTTAAATTAAGTTGTCATTTTTTATTTCTTAGATATTTTTTCTAAAATTTTGGTACTCTATATGGAAAAGTTTCATTATATTATAATTCTTCAATTTATCTAATTCCACATTTAGTATATATTTAATTAATATTAAAGTGAAAACTTTTTACTCTTATTGTTTATTTTTATTGATAATTTGAAATAATTCAAAATGAGGCCTCATGGAGATGATAAAATATCATTGGGCTTGTCATAACAAGCTCTAGTATATTAAATATTTTATTTTCTAATGCTTATGCTTATTTTATAAGGCATTTTATTCTGTAGTTGATTTATTGGTTGTGGATTTTTCACTAGATCTTCGTAGTTTCTTGGATTATAACTTTCCTGTAAAATTTATTTCTTCATTTTAGATTTTTTTTAGTTTGATTCTATTTTGTATTTATGGAACTCTAGCTCTACTATCATGTGACCATTACAATATTTAATTTTATTAAATTATTTAGAAAAAAATTATATCATTTTGGTAGTATTATATATTTTTTCATATTAAAATAATAATTTAATATTATGTATGTTTAGTTCAATTGGTAATTCATAATATTTGTTAGTGAGGTCCAATGTAGAAAAAAGAAACACGATTGTACTTGTCTTGATGAGTTATACACAGTTAAATATTTTTTTAACTTTTTTAAATGTTTTTTTTTCTATAGTTTTTTCTTGCTTTAAGAGACATTTTAATTTGACAATTAATGATTTTAAATTCAATATCTTAGTGCCTTTGAATATTGCCTTCCAATAGAAATTGTCTCATTCCTTCAAAATTTTCACTCTCATTTGGTTATATTACTAAATAACTCTAAATCTACCCTCATGCAATGCTTACATTACATTCATTTTGTGTAATTATATTGCTTAAATTTGACTTATTTTATACATAAAATATATGTACGTAATATTAGAATGATAACATGTTATTATCTGAGTTTATTTAATTTTGTAATTCAAAGGAATTCTAGATGAGATCTAACCAAGATGATAAATACCATTAAATATTTGATCAGCTCTACCGAGCTAATTATTTATTATTTATATTTTAAATATTTTATTTTCTTTGATATCTATATTTTTTACAAGGCATTTTTTGTAGTAGATTTAATGATCGATAATGTTATACTCAATCTCTTTAGAACCCATGAAATAAGCTTTCCTATATAATTTATCTTATTTGTTAAAATTTGTTTCTTTGATTGGGTTGTATTACACCATAAATCTAAATCTCCACTTTTGCAAACATTACATTGTTTTAATTTGATTGAATTATATAACACTATTTATCTCATTTTATATTTAATATATATCTACTTCACATTAAATAATAAAATGGTTTTATTTATTGCAAATTTCTCAATACTTCTTATGATAATATCATTGAGTTCTAACAAAATTCATGACACACTTCGCTATAAGCTCTATCTAATCAAACGTTTAATTATTAAATTTCTTTTTTTAATTTTCTATTATTTTTAATCATGAGACATTTCATTTTTTGTACTTGTTTTCATAACTTAGATGTTCGTAGTCTAATTGCTTAGCATCTTTGATAGAAACTTTCATGTATAATTTATTCATTTTTTTATATTTTTTACTTTAATTTTTTTATATTCCTCTGAATTTTTAATTATTCTCTTGCGCTACCTTTACATGTCTTTGATTTTGTTATATTTTAGTATTACAATTTATATCATTACAACTTTAACACACATATACTTAATATTCAAATAATGAATTATTACTATTTTTAGTTATTTACTTTATTAATTTATACAAATTATAAATGACTCCAATTGAGACAAAATAAATGTTTTCAACTCACCTTGATGCCCTCTATTTAATTAAATAATATTTTTTTTTATTTTCAAATATTTTATTTTCAATAGTTTTTATAAATTTTATGAGAATTTTTTGTTAGTATGTCATTCGATGATAAGGATAGTATACTTGATCTCTTTAGTACCTTTGAATGGAACTTTAATGTACCATTTGCTTCATTTCTTAAAAGATTTTACTCTAATTTATTCACATAATTATCAAAGTCTAATTCTCCTCTGATGCAGCCTCTACATCTTTTTTATTTTGTTATATTATATTACTTCAATTTATCTCATTTAAAAATTATTATGTATGTACATACTTTACACAAAACTAATATTTTTTCTTATTTATATATTTTTTATTTTCGTAAATTATAGTAATTTTTCAGTGAGTTTTGATTGAGATGAAACTAATGCCATTGGACTCAGCATGATGAGCTTTATCCAATTACATATTATATCTTAAGTTTTTAAATATTATAGTTTTTGTTTTGGCATGCTTTATGTGAGTTGGAAAGCAATGTTCCTGTTTAATTCATTTATTTTTTTAAATTGTTCACTTTTATTTGGATAAATTGTTATATAAATCTAAGTCACATTTTGTGTGCCACATACTTCAAATATATTTTGTTATATTAATTTTTCCCAATTTAAATCATTTAAATTTTAATAGATATTATTTTTATGTTATAATAATAATTTATTATTATGATTGAATATTGATAATTTATTTTAAATATCCACAACAATTCCAAACTCATCTCGATGAGATCAATCAAGTTGATTTTTTAAATTTATAATTTTAAATATTTTATATCTTAAGATTTTTTTAGGTTGTACATGCCTTTTCTATTTGTACATGATTTAACTATCAAAAGTGTTACACCTGAACTTTTTAATGTATTGGAATGCAACTTTCTAGTAAAAATTATCTTTTTTCTTCAAATATTTTGTTTTCATTTTGCTACATTACGACTTAACTCAAAATCATCTCTTGTTAGACAATTGTACATTTTGATTTGGATATATTATATTACTTTAGTTTATTTAGTTTTAGATTTAATATTTACTTACAAAAAAAGTAACGTTTAACTCATCTCTATAGGCTCTAAAACGTAAAGTTTTTTAAATTTTTTAATATGTTAATTTCTTGTGTTTTACACATTTTAAGAGATATTTGTTGATCAAAGATGCTCCACTCGATTATCTTATTATCTTGGAATGGAACAATCATATAAAATTCATCTCATTATTTAAAATTTTTTTAACAACTTTTCTTTTACAACTATGAAACTTTAAGTTTTATTTCATGTGACCTTTACATTACTTTCATTTGCTCATATTTGTTGCATTTATCGTTAATATATATTACTTGATGTTTAAATAATAATTATTTCACTATTTGTGCTAATTTAAATTAATAATTACTAATAATTTTAGCTTAGGATAGATTGAGCAAAGAAAAAATTATTGGACTTATCTAAATGAGCTATATGTAATTAAATGTTAAGATTTATTTTTTTAGAGATTTTATTTTCTAGAAAATTTACATTCATTACTAAACATTTTAATTCCTTGTTGCTTTAATGGTTATGGAGGTCATCCTCGATACACTTAGTTTCCTGGAATGCTACTTTTGGATATAGTTTATTCATTTCTTTAAATGTTTTTCTTCTATTTGATTATATTTATTGATGTTAAAATTTAACTGTAAATCTCTTCTAATGCGACATTTATGTCACTTTGATTTGGTTATTTTTTCTTTTCTTAGATTTATCTCATTTTAGCTTTATTATATATTTACTTAATAGTAACATAATAATTTATTATTGTTTATGTTTATTTTCTTTATTTATTTAAAGTAATTACCAAAATTACTTGATTAATGTAAAATAAGCATTATTGGACTCGTCTTACAGAGATCTATCCAAATAAATTTGTTTATCTATAATTTTAAATTTTTTTTATAATTTGTCTTATTTTATGAGACCTTTAGAATTGTACCTAATTTGATGGTCATGGTTGATACTCTCCATGTACTTTGTATCATGGAATGATACTTTCCCATTGAAATTATATTTTCCCTTAATGTTTCAATTTACTTTTGTTATATTACTTTTGTGACTAAAATCTTTTCACTTTTGAACTTTACATTGCTTTTATTTTGTTATGTCACATTATTTTAGTTTATCAATTTTCAAATTTTATATACATTTGCTTAACATTGAAATAATAATTTGTTATTATTTATTGATATTTACTTTTTTATTAGCTGTAATTCAAAACAAAGCCTAATGGAGAAACAACCAATGTCATTTAATTTCTCTTGGCAGGCTCTTACAAGTTAAATATTCATTATTATATTTTTAAATACATAGTTTTATATAATATGGTCATGCTTTACAAAGCATTTTGATTCATACTGGATTTCATGCCTAAGGATATTCACACGTATAATGGAATGCAACATTTTCACACAATTTATCTCATTTTTTCAATGGTTTTGCTGAAATTTTGTTATATTGTTTTGTAACTCTAAATCTCCTCTCATTTGACCTGTAGATTATCTTTATTTTATTATGTAATATCAATTAAATTCATCTCATGTATATTTTGATTTACACTTACTTATTATTAAAATATTAATTTATGATTATTTATGCATTGTTTCCTTTGTAATATTTAAAAATTTTAATTGACATATAATAAGAAAAAAACAAACATCATTGGACTCCTCTTAAAAAGACTTATTCAACTAGTTGGTCATTAGTGTAGTTTTTAATATTTTTTTATTTTGATATATTGAAACATAACGTTTATATAAATATTTATGTTTTTTATTATGATTTTGTTATATTACTAGGAAACTTTAAATCTCTATTTGCGTGATATTTCTAAAAAATATTCATTCAACTACTTAATCATTTCTATAGTTTTTAATATTTTGCCTTTGATTTTCATATATTTGAGCATAACTTTTCTATACAAATTTATGTCCATTATTTAAATTTATTTCTAAATTTTGTTCATATTACTATGAATCTCTAAATCTCCACTCATATGATCTTTATATCATTTCTTTTCAATTAAACTACATTTCTTCAATTACTCTCATTTTGACACATACATACATATATATATATAATTTATTATATTTTAAGGTTATTTATACGAGTAAACCAATGTTCTCCAAACGAGGTCTCATAGAAATGAAACAAAATTCATTGGACTTGTTTTGATGAGATCTATCCAACTAAATGTTAATTTTTTAATTTTTTAAATTTTTAAATATTTAGATTCTAAGGTTTCTAACATACTTTACAAAATATTTTTGTTAGTACTTTATTTGATGATCCATAATTTTACATTTCAATTCTTTCGTACCGTGAAATGCAACTTTTTGGTATAGTTTATATTATTTTAAATTTCTTCAGATGTGATATATTATAGTGCTTCAATTTATATCATTCAAACTTTAAAAATAATTTAGTTAATATTGAAATAATAATTTATTGCTATTTATCCTTATTTGTTTTTTAATTTATAGTAATTTTAAATGGGGTCTAATTAACGAGCTTTACCAAATATTTTTTTTCTTATTTATACTAATTTACATTAGTAATTTACATTAGTAATTGTAAGATGTTTTAGTTATTAAAACATTTAACAATTAAGAGTGTTATAGTAGATCACATTGGTAACAACAAATACACCTTTTTCTTAAATTTTATTCCATTTATTTTAAAATTTTCACTTTGATTAGGTTATAATACTTTGTAATTTTGAATCCACTCTCATATGGCTCACTGATGTAATTTTTTATTTTAACAAATATCTAATTAATATTTAATTTATATATTACTATAAAACTCTGATTCTCTTTTAATGTAACTTTTACCTCGCTTTCATTTAGTTATATTATATTGCATTAGTTTTTCTTATTTTAGTGGAAATATTGGTCTTTTTAGTATTAAAAGCATAATTTTTAATTATTTAAGTTTTTTTGTTTGGTAATTCATAATAATTCCGTATTAGCTTTAATCAAGGAAAAAAATTATTACTAAACTTACATTGATGAAATCTATTCAATTAAATATTTTTTTATATTAATTATTAAAATTTATTTTTAAGATTTTGTTAAAATTTAAGTGGAATTTTGATTCGTACCTAGCTTAATGATCAAGCATATTATATTTAATCTCCCTAGCATCATGCAATGCAACTTTGTCATGTAATTTCTTTAAAATTTTAAAATTTTTCAATTATTTTTGGTTGTAATGCTATGAAATGCTCATTCACCTTTCATGTGACCTTTTCATCTCCTTTATTTATTTATAGTACAATATTTTAGTTTGCCTCATCTTAGTGGTATTATATATTTATTTATATTAAAAAAATAGTTTGCTATTGCTTATTATTATTCACTTTGGTAATTCATAGTAATTAAACTTAGGGCCATATGTAGACAAAATAAGAGCTGTTAGACACATATTGATGAGCTCTATGCAATTAAATATTGATATTTATATTTTTTAAATATCATATTTTATATGATTTTTGTAGGCTTTATATCTTATATTGCTTCATACATGATTTGAAAATAAAGGATCTCGTGCTCCATCTTATCAGTACCTTGAATTGGAACTTTCACTCATATGTTCTAATTTCTTCAAAATGTTTGCTTTGTTTTCGTTTTATTACTATGTAACTAAAACTCAGCTCTTGTAGTATATTTGTATTTTTATTTCTTATATTACATTGCTTTAGTTTAGCATATTTCATTTTTATAATTTATTTACTTATTATTAAACAAATGAATTAATTATTCATCATACTTATTTAATTTGGAATGGACAGTACTCTAATTGAAGAGAATCAAGCACAAATATAAATTAGTGTGCTAATCTGAATGAGCTCCAACAAATTAAATATTTTTTATATTTTTAAAATATTGTAATTCCTTGGTTTTGGCATGTTTTCCAAATAATTTTTATTTGTACCTAAAAAAAAATAAGAATGCAAAAAAAAAAAATAAGAATGTTACACTTGATCATATTTATTTCTTAGATTCATCTTTCTTGTATAATTTAACCATATTTTCCATATGTTTTTTATTTGATTTGGTTATATTATTATGAAGCTCTAATTTTCTTCTTATGTGACCATTAGACCACATCAATATTTTTATTATACATTACAAAAGTTTATTTTGTTTGAACTTTAACATAAGTATTTCTTGATATTGAAATAATAATTTATTATTCTTTGTTCTCATTTACATTTATAATTCACTATAATTCACATCGAGGTTTGATCGTTTGAAGTAAAGACTTTGGACACTTCTCAAAGTGCACCATCTAATTAATATTTCATTTATAATTTAGGTATTTTATTGTTGAAGATTTTCGCATTCTTTGCAATGCATTCTTATTCATATCCAATTTAGCTTGCAAGGATGTTATCATCGATCTCCTTTGTATTTTGGATCCTAACTTTCACATATAATTTATTAAAATTCTTTGACTTGGTTATGTTACTTTTAAACTCTAATTCCTTTGCAATGTGACCCTTGCATTAGTTTCATTTGGATATTTTGTATTGTTTCAATTTATAACATTTTAGCTTTAATATATATTTTTATTGTTTTAAAACAATAATTTATTGTCATTTATGCTTACTTTGTTAAATCATAACAATTTTAAATGAGGTTTGTTCAAGTTGAAATAATTATTATTAGACATTTGCTCCATTCAAATAAATATTTATTTACATATTTTTAAATATTTAATTTTTTAGATTTTGGTAATAATCTGTAACACATTTCAATTAATCTCTTGTTTGACTCTCTGGTATGGAATGTTCCACTCAACCTCGTTCAAATTTTTCATTCAAAATTCCTCATCAAATTTATCTTATTTCATAAAAATGTTTACATTGATTTGGTCTTATTACTATTTAACCCTAAATATCCTCTTATGGGACCATTACATCATGTTAATTTGACTATTTTACATTGATTAAATCCATCTAATTTTAGTATTAATTTAAACTTACTTAATATTAATGTAACAATATTTTAATATATATTCTAATTTAATTATGTAATTCACTTTAATTCAAAACAGGGGCTAATTAAGATGAAATAAATCTCATTAGACTCATCTCAATAAGCTTTATCCAAATAAATATTGATTTCTATAATTATAAATATTTTATTAGTACTTTTAATCACAATGTATTTGATAATCAAGGATGCTAGGCTCAGCTTTAATATGTTCAAATGCAACATTTCTATACAATTCACCACGCATGTGCCATTTACATTACTTTTATTTTATTATCTCACATTGCTTTATTTTATCTCAATTCAATAGTAAAACATATTTTTTGAATATTAAAATAATTAGTTACCATTATTTATGCTTATTTAAGTACAAATTTCAAATATGATATAATCGAGATGAAGCAAACATTGTCATGGTAGACTTAACGTGCCTTTAAAAATGAAAAATTCATTTATTTATTATTAAATATTTTATTTTCTATTTTAATATGCTTTTTATTTATTATAAGAGACAAATAGATTCAAACCTCACTTGGTGATCAAGGATTTTACTCTATTTGCTCAATATTTTTGAAAGCAAGCTCCTTGTATAATGTTTCACTTTTCTTCAAAGCTTTTGCATTTATTTGGCTATATTACTTTTAAGCTCTATTTGTCAGCATTTGTAACATTCCATCTCTTTTATTTAGTTAGATTATTATTGCTTTAATTTATTGTAATTTAACTTTAATGTATATTGATTTTATATTAAAATAAGTTCTATACAATCTAATATTGAAAAATGTTTCATAAAACTAGTCTCAATTAGGTCCATCCAATTTCATTTTTATCTTCATACTTTTAACAAATTGAACTTTCTTGCATTGCAGCATTCATTTTAAGGACATATTGATTTGTGCAAAATATGATGATCGAGCATGCTACACTCCATATCCAGGAATTATGAAAAGAAACTTTCTCATACAATTTATTTCATTTATTGAAAACTTTTCCTTGAAATTGGTTATACTATAAAGTCACTCTAAATCTTCTGTCTTATGACATTTACATCACATTAATTTGTTTACATCACATTGTCTTAATTTGCATCATTTTTTTCGAATATATTTATTATATTAAAAAAATTATCATTTATTATGCCTATTATTTATTTAATAATTCATAAAAATTCTAAACAAGATGTGATTGAGATGAAATAATTATCACTAGAGTCGCTTTGATGACATCTATCCATCTAAACAATCATTTTTTTATGTTGGAATATGAATCTTTATTGTATAATTTATCTAATTTTGAAACATTTCACTTTGATTTGGTTTTATAAATATCTTACTCTAAATCTCATCTCGTGCGACCTTTACATCACATCAATTTGGTAATATTACATCATTTTATCTTCTTTCAACTTTAATATATTTTTGTTTGTTATTCGAATAGTAATTCTTTATTATCTTTGCTTTATTTGTTTTCGTAATTTGTAATAATGCTAAGCTTAGGTTTGTTCAATAGAACCATAGCTTCTTGGGTAGAACTCGATTAACATAATGCTATTAAATATTTATTTCAATTTTTTAAAAATATTTTATTATTAAATTTTTAGCACGTTTGATGATTCATTTTTTATTAAATCCTTATTTGTCGATCAAAGTTCTTAGTGTTATTGTGCACAACATTGTTAGTTTATTAAATCCTAATCCCTAATATAACTATTATGACATTATTATTTGGTTATCATACATGGTTTCTATTTATCTTATTTTAGCTTTATAATATATTCAAAACAAATAAAAAAATAACAACTTACTTTATTCATCTTTATTTCATTTGGTAATTTACTTTAAATCAAAATGTGGTCCTATCAATAAGTTAAAGTGCGAATTGACTGATCCCAATGAACTATGGTTAATTGGATGATAATTTTCAAATTTGTAAATATGTTTATTTTATTTTTTTGTTTTGTAATGCTTTACAAGGAATTTCAGTTCGTTACTTATTTCTTGAACAAGGATATTAAACTCGACCTAATTAACATTTTAATAAGATATTCTCTTTTATAATTTATCTTATTTAATTAAGTTTCTTACTTTGATTCGATTATATTACCACAGAACTAGAATTGTCCTCTCTAATAACCATCAAATGAATTTTTTTTGTTATGTTACATTACATCAATTAACCATACTCTAACCATGTTATACATCTACTAAATGATAAAATAATTTTTTTATTATAATTTAAGATTATTTTCTTTTGTAATTTGTGTAATTTTAATTGAGATCTCATTAATATAAAAGACAATCAATGGTGTCATCTCAGTGAAGTCTAATCAAGAAAATATTCACTTTAATAGTTTTGTTTAATATTTTTTAGAGACTTGGCATGCCTTACCAAATATTTCAATTTGTATAAAATTAAACAATTAAGGATTTCACAATAAATCTTCATTGCAACTTATAATGTGGTTTTCTCCCATGATTTGTCTCATATCTTCAAATCTTTTGCATTAATTTGTTATGTTACTATAAAATATTGATTCACTAAATGTGATACTTTTATGTCACTTTAAATTAGTTTTATTACTTTCTTTTCTATTTATCAGTTTTCACTTTAAATATATATTTGCTTAGTATTAAAACAAAATTTAGTATTACTTATTCTTATACATTTGTGTAATTTAAAATAATTCAAAGCAAAATTTAATTTATATAAACTAAGTTATATTAGACTCATGTCGATGGGCTCTATCTAATTAAATATTCATTCTTATATTCAAAAAAATTTAATTTTTAAGGTTTTTATATTTTTTGTGAGATATGATAATTAGTATCTTATTTGATGGTTGAGAATGCCACGTTTAATGTCATTTGTGCTTTGCAACATAAATTTCCCATACAAGTTATCCTGCATTAACAAACTTTTCCTCTTCATTTTCTTAATATTATTTTGAAACTCTGATTTTGTATCACGTGACCTTTATATTGCATTAATTTAGTTAAATGAGATTGTTTCAATATATCTTACTTCAGGTTTAATATATAATTATTTTATACCATAATAGTTATTTATAATTATTATTGGCTATTTAAATTTGTAACTTATAGTAATTCTAAACCGTGGTCTTATTGAGATGAAACTCACATTATATGACTAGTCTTGACTGGCTTTATCTAATTAAATATTGTTACTTTAATTTTTAAAAATTTGTTTTCTAGAGTTTTTTTATTTTATGCGATATTTTAATTTGTAGCTAATTTAACAACCAAGTATGTTACACAAGATCTCCTTAATATCTTTGATTTTAATATTCCTATATACTTTATCTCATTTTATTAAATTCTTTGCCTTTATTTTGTTATATTACTATGTCAGTGTAGATCCCCTCTCATATTGGCTTTACATCATAATGATTTGGTTATATTATATTGATTAAAGTTTCCTCATTTAAGCTACAATTAATTATTTTTAATAATAAAAAATTAAATTTTTGTTAATTTTGCTTATTTTATCTAGTAATTATTGATAATTCAAAATCAGTTCTAATTAGGATGAAACAAATATTGTTGGACTCACTATGATGACTTTTATCTAATTAAACAATTGTTTGTATATTTTAGGTGTTTTGCTTTAAAGGGTTTGAAATATTTTACAGGACATTAACATTCTTATCTAATTTAACAAATAATGATGTTACTTTTGGACTTTTTATTATCTTGGAATACAACTTTTCTATATAATTTATTGATAATTGTTTAAATTGTTTACTTTAATTTCATTGCATTACTATGAAATTCTAATTGTACTCTCATTTGACATTTAATTCGTTTTTATTTGATATTATTACAATGATTTAGCTTATCTCATTTCAATTTTATTATATGTTTTTTGAATATTAAAAAAATTTTCGTACACTAATGCTTATTTAATTACAAAATTCGTATTAATTCCTCATGCAGTGTGATAAAGGGGAAACAAATGTCATGAAAGTCTTTTAGATGTGCTCTATTAATTTAAATATTCATTTTTTTATTTATTAAATAGTTTATTTATAGGGTCTTTTACTCTTTTTAAGACTTTTTTTGTATCATGTTTTTTCATTAAGGATGTTGCATTCTATCTCCTTAAAAACAAGGAATGCAACTTTGATATAAACATTATCTCAATTTTTGAAATGTTTTGTTGTGATATGATTGTACTACTTTGAAACTCAAATTCTTCTTTCATGTCACCTTTACGTCACTTTAATTTCTTTGTATTACATTACTTTTGCTTATCAAATTTTATCATTAAGTTATATTTGATTGATCTTAAAATAACGATTTATTATGATTTATACTTATTTATTTTGGAAATTTAGAGTAGCACCAAATTAGGCTCAACAGAGATGAATAAAAATTCATTAGACTCATCTCAATGAGCTTTATACATTTATATAATTATTTATATATATTCAAATATTTTAGTTTTTATAGTTTGGGGGCATTTTACGATAAATTCTAGTTCATACCTTTGAAAATCACTTGATTAATAACATTTTTGGAAAATTTTTAATGTAATTTTTTCACCATGAAATAATTATTTTCTTTGTGCCATTGCATTGTTTTGAATGATTTATTGAACATTGCTCATGTTTTTTTTATTATTTATTGTTTTTTTATAATTATTTTATGTATTCTTTTGATATTGTATTTTCTGTAAGTCTTAGGCTTTTTACAAGTAACTTTGATTTAACATGATTTCATGATTGAGTACATTGCATTTGATCTCTTTAGCCTTTTTGAATGAACATTCCTTCAATTCTTTATCTTATTTCTTTAATTTATTCTTCATGATTTTTTTATATTACTATGTAACATTAAATCTTTTGTCATGTGACATTTACATCATTTTAATTTGATTATATTACATTACTTCAATTTATGTAATTTTAACTCTTTTTTATATTTGCCTTGAATTGAAATAATAATTTATTTTTATATGACTTATTCACTATAATTATAAATAATATTTCCAATTAAGATTTTGACATAACAAAAAAAAGCCATTAGACTCATTTGATAAGATCTATGAAGTTAAATATTTATTTTTATTATTTTAAATTATAGTATTTGCATATGTTTATTGAGGAATAAGGAATCAAACCTAATTTCATAATGAGGATATTGCACTGAATCTAAGTAGCATTTTTAAATATAATCTTTCCATACAATTGATTTCATTTTTAAGGAAATTTCAATTTGATTTAGTTATATTACTTCGAAAATTTAACCATCATCTTATGTTACTATTATATCAATTTGATCTGTTCATATTACATTGCTTCTATTTTTTCAATTTCTTGTTAATATATATAGCTTTATTTTCAAATAATAATTTACTATTATTTTTATTTAATTATTTTTCTAATTCGTAATAGTTTAATCAACATTTGATTAAGATGAACTAAGCATCATAGAAGTCACCAAGATAATGTCTAACAAATTAAATATTCATATTACAATTTTAAATATTTTATTTTATAAGATGTTTGTATGTTTCATGATACCATTTGATTTGTATCTCTTTTAATGATTGAGGATGTTGTTGTCAAACTTCTCTATGCCTTGGAACACAACTTCACCATGTAAATTATCTTATTTTATTAATTTCTTCTTTTTTATTTGTTTATAATACTATTTAACTCCAAATCTCTTCTTATGTTATTTTTCTATCACTTTTATTTGGATATATTAGATTACTTTAATTTCACTTGTGTCAACTTCAATATGTAATTTGTTAATACTAAAGTAATAATTTATTACTATCTATGCCTAATTACTTCAATAATTTTTATTAAGTACCAATGATGTCGATTTTAGAGGAAATAATGGTCATTAGACTATTCTCGATGAGCTATACTAAATTAAATTTTATTTTCATATTTATGATTTTTTTTTTGATATTTTTTAATTAAATAATGAGAATTTTTATTTTACACTGAATTTGATTGTTGAGCATATTATACTCAATCTCCTCAGTATCTTTCAATTCAATTTTCTCACTCACTTTATCCTATCTCTCCACTTTTTTTTTGATTTGGTATTATTATCTTGAAACACTAACTCTCCCTTTGTGTGACCTTTACATAGCCTTCCTTTTGTTATGTTATGTGTCTTTAGTTTATCTCATTATAGCTTTAATATATATTTGGTCATTACTAAAACAATAAAATATTACTATTTATGTTTATTTATTTTTGTAGCTTAAATTATTTATAAACAAAGTTTGATCAAGGAAAAATCAATGTCATTAGACTCATCTCAATCATGCCAATCAAATTTCCTTTATAAATTTTTTTATATTTGTATTTCTACCATTTCAATATGCCTTACAAGGCAATTAAATTTATTCATGGTTTGGTGATCGAGAATGTTAAAATTGACCTCCTTTATTTCTTGGAAAGAAACTTTCTAAGATCGTTTGCCTTTTGTTTCTTTAAATATTAGACAATGATTTTGTTATATTACTATTTAACTCAATAATATAACTTAAATCAAAATCTTATCTGATTTAAAATTCACGTTGCTTAGATTTTGCTAATTAATGTTTTAAAATAAACTTATTCCAACATTATTTTTATTTACTAGATTTAAATATAGTATTTTTTTATTTTTTATTCTAATTTACTTTCATATTTTGTTATAATTCTAATTATTACCCAATCAAGATGAAATAAATATCATTTGTCTAACTTTGACCATCTCAATCCATTTAAATATTTCCAAGGCTTTTAGCATACTTTATGAGACATTTTAACTCATACTTAACTTGATAACTGATCATTTTGGACTAGATCTACTTTGTATCTTGGATTGCATATTTTTCATAAAGTTTGTCACATTTCTTCAAAGTTTTTGAATTAATTTGACAATGTTACAATGTAACCAAAAATGTACCCCTTAGTGATGTTCACATCACTTTGATTTAGTTACATTGGATCACTTTAATTTTTCTTATTTTAAATTTAAAATATATTTTCTAAATAAAAAATAATAATTTATGATTATTTATACTTGTTTTAATTTTTATTTGTCAATAGTTCCAAATGATGACCAATCGAAGCTAAATAATCATCATTGGAGATATCTTAATGTGCTCTATTTAATTAAATGCTTATTTTTTTATCTTTAATTTTTTGCATTTTAAGTCTATGGAATTCTTTAATAGACATTGATTCACATCTTATTCAATGATTGAGGAGATTACAACCATTCTCTTTAATACCATGGAATGCAACTTATAGAATTTTTCTCATTTCTTTTATTTATTTTTTTTGTTTCATTTTATTAGATTACTATGAATCTCTATTTCTCCTCTCTTGTATCTTTTATAATACTTTGATATTATTAGACCAAATTGGCTTAGTTTATGTCTTATATGTTATAATATATATATATATATATATATACTTACTATCAAAATAATAACTTGCTACCATTTATGTCTATCTTCATTTACAGTTCTTAAAAGTTCAAAATGAGGCCTGATAAGAATGAAACAAATGTTGTAAACTTCATCTCGATGAGAAATATCCCAATAATTATTTACATTATATATTTTTTAAATATTTTATTTTTTATGATTTTAGCATACTTAAGGAGACATTTCAATTATTACCTTATTAATATTGAAGGATGCTACACCAAAGCACCCCAAAAACTTCAAACGAAACTTTCCTTACAATTCAACTCATTTCCTTGAACTTTTTCTTTTATTTGGATAAATTACCATGTAACTCTAAGGCTTCATTTGTGAGTCGCAGACTTTGCTTTGATTTCGTGAAATTACATTACATCAATTTATCTCATTTTATGTTTGATATATATATATATTTAAACCAAGTATTAAATTAAGAATGTTTTAATATTTATGTTATTTAACTTGATAATTCATCATAATTCCACACGAGGTCCATTTAAAGCTTTGGTCTTATGACCGTTACGTAGCTTTAGGTTGGTTACATTACATTACCATAATTTACTTCATTTTTGCTACAACATATCTTTACTTATTATAAAAATAGTAATTTATTATTATCTTTTAATAATTACTAGGAATTCGAAATAAGGTAACTTTAAGATGAGAAAAATATCTTTGGACTAATCTGCATGATCTCTCTATAATGAAATATATAATTTCGTCATTTAAAATATTTTGTTTTCCAAGATTTTGACACACTTTATCAGGAATTTTTTATCATACCTAATTTTATGATCAACGATGGTATAGTCAATCCCTTTATTATCGTGGAATGATGCTTTCCAATACAATTTATCACTTTTTTATCAAACATTTCAGTTTGATTAGGTTATATTTCTATCGATTTTTATTCTACTCTTATGTGACCTTTCCACTATTTTAATTTGGTGGTATTATATTATGTCAATTTATTTTATTTTGATTTAATAAATAGTTATTCAAAATAGAAAAAAAACAAATTTTTAATATTTATGTCTATTTAATTCTTTTAAAAAGTAATAATTCTCAAGGACTAACCAAAGATGAAAAAACATTCTTTGAATCACTTCGATAAGCACTATCTAAATAAATATTTATTTTCTAATATTTTTAAATAATTTATTTTCCATATTTTTTTAGTGCTTCAAGAGAAATTTTTTTTTATACTTCATTTGATATTAGAGTTGGTTACAATCAATTCCCTTAGTATTTTGGAATGTAAATTTTCTATTAAATTTTTCGATCTATTTCCTTAGATATGGTTATATTACTTTCAAAGAGCAATTCTCCTTCATATATGACTTTTAAATTACATCAATTTGGTCATATTACATTACTTTAATTTGTCTCATTTCAATTTTTATATATATTGTTTTGGTAACACAATAATAATTTATTTTTAGTTATATTTATTTACTTCTGCAATTTGTTGTAAGCCAAAATTAGATTTTATAGATTGTGAATAAACAATATAGGACTCCTCTAATAGTTTTTATCTAATTAAATGATTAATTTTATATTTTTGAATTTTTTTATTTATTAGAGTTTTCAAAAATTTACCATACATTTTGAATGGTACTTTTTTTTAAAATTAATGATGTTATGCTTGATTTCCTCAATATCCTTTAATTTCGTTTTCTCATAAAACTTTATCTCATTCCTTCAAATCTTTTTCTTCAATTTACTTATATTATTGCAAAACTCTAATTCTCCTCTCATATAAATATTACATCATTTTGTATTATATAAGAATGCATCAACAAATCTTCTTCTAGCCTTGTCATATATTTATTAAAAATAAAATTAACAATTTATTATAATTTATTATTATTTTCTTTTGTAATTCCCAATAGTTTCAAATGAGTTCTAATCTATTTAGAATGGCCATTGTTGGACTAATTTTGTCAAGACCTAAATAATTAGATTTTTTTTTGAAGATATCTTATTTTTTTAGGGTTTTGCCACACTTTACTTGGTATTTTAATTTTCACATGATCTAAGGAACAAGTAAGTTACAATATATATCTTGTGTTCTAAAAATGTAGCTTTTTAGTAAAATTATTCATATATCTTTAAACATTTCTTGTTGATTTGGTTATACTATTATTAAACTCTAATTCTTTTATCATGTGGCCTTTATGTTACTTTTGTTTGTTCATATTACTTTCCTTCAATTTAGTATATCTAATTTTAAATATATGTTTACATGGAATTAAAATAATAGTTCATTTTTTTCTTATTTATTTTCAAAATTTTTAGTAATTTCAAATATGGTCTAGTCGAGATTAAATAAATGTCATTAGATTACCCTCGATAAACTCTAACTAATTATATTTTTATTTTTTTATATTTTTAGATATTCATTTTTAAAGGTTTTGGCACATATAGTGTACTCAAGCCAAATTTAAGAATTAAAGATGTTACAATCAATCATTTTAGGATGTTCGAACATAACTTTCTTGTAAAATTTATCATATAATTAAAATTATTCAATTTAAATTTTTTATATTACTTTTGGGGTCTTGTTTTTCCCTCTTGTAAACTTTTCAATACTTTGATTTTTGTTAAACTAAATTGCTTTAATTTAATATGGCAATTCAAAGAAATTTCAAATAAGGCCTCATTAAGATGAAACAAATATTGTCGTACTCATCTCGATAAGCTCTATCAAATTAAAATTTATGTATATATTTTGAGATATTTTACTTTAAAGCTTTTTTCTTCCTTTACAAAATATTTCTATCAATATTTGATTGGATGATCGAGGATATTACACTCATTCTCTTTAGTATCATATAATGCGACTTCCCCAAAAACTTTTCTCATTTTTACATACCTTTTTTTAATCATGCTATTTTACATTGAAAGTCCAATTCTCCTCTTACCTAATCATTAACATCACTTTGATTTTATATCGTTACATTTCTTCAATTTATTTAATTTTACCTATATCATATTTTTACTTAATGCTTATATGAAACCTTATTATTATTTAGTTATATTTATTTTTGTAATTGGTTGTAATTCCAAATTACGTTTAAACAAAATACTTCAAACATTGTTCGACTCTTCTTGACTATTCTATCCAAATTTTTTTAACTTCTTAACTTCTAAGGTTTTGCCACATTATATGAGACATTTTGAGCTGTACGAAATTTGACAATCAATATTGTTACACTTAATCTCCTTAGTGTCTTTCAATATAGCTTTCATATACATCTTATGTAATTTCTCCACCTCTTTAACTTTGATTTGGATATGTTATCATGAAATTGAAATCCTCCTCTCTTGTGATCTTATTTTAGGTTTAATATACATTTACATAAAAATAGAATAATAATTTATTAATATATATGTTTTAAGTTTTTTTGGGTATTCCATAATAATTGCAAATGAGGTTCAATTACAGAAAACAAATATCATTAGATGCTTCTTGTTGATCTCTTTCCAAGTGAATGTTTTTTTAAGTATTTAAAATATTCTTATTTTTAATTTTTGCATGCTTTATGACACATTTTTATCTATACCTAATTTCTCAATCAAGGATGTAACACTCTTGTGATATTTTATCTATTTGTTTTGTTTTTGTTGTATTACTTTAATTAAGTTTATTTTAGCCCTACAATATATTTACTTAATATTTAAAAAATTATTTTTTATGTCAAAATTCTTTGGTAGGTCATAGCAATATTTGATGGGCCTTGATCAAGATGAGACAAACATCGTTGGACTCAGCAAGACAAGCTTTATCAAATAAAATATTTTTTGTATTTTAAAATATTTTAGTTTCTAGGGTCCATTCATGGATTATGAGGTATTTTCATTTGTTCTATTCAGCATAATCATGGATGTTACCTTTGATACTCTTAATATTTTGGAGTGCACTCTTCCCTTATAATTTATCTATTTATTCTAATCATTCACTTTAATTTGGGCATTTATTGTGCAACTCTAATTTTTCTATTCTTTGAATAAGTTGCAATTATTTTCCTCAATGTCTTTTTTCCATCAACTTAACGTCAATTTTTATAATTTTTTTAAAAATTTTTTAGGTTTTTAGCAAAAGATATTATTACGCACATTGACTTTAGTATCTTATATTGCAATATTTCTATATAGTTTACCTTATTAACTCAAATTTGTTTTACTTTAATTTAGTTATATTATTATATAATTCAAAATCTTCTCTTTTGTGACTATAACAATGATTTTATTTTCTTATACTATATTACTTCAATTTAACTTTTTTTAGATTAAATATATAGTGCTTTAATATTCAGATAATAATTAATTATTATATATGCTTTTTCATGTTGACACATTATAGGAATGCCAAACAACTTTTGACCAAGATGAAGCAAAGGTTGTTGTTGGACTCATCTTAATGATATCTATCAAATAAATTTTAATTTTAATATTTTAGAATTATTTTTCTATAATGCTTCACTAGTTTTTAAAGTATTTTGATTCGAACACAATTTCATGATTGAGAAGGACACACTTGATCTTTTTATTATCTTGGAATAATACACTCTTTTACCCTTTATCACATACTTTTATATTATTTTGCTTTGATTTTTGATGTATTACTATGAAAATGCAATTCTCCAACCATGTGACTTTTACATAACTTTGATTTGTTTACATTACATTCCATACATTAAATTTTTTAGCTTTATTATTTTATATTAAACATATAATTTGTTGTTAATTACTTTTAATTACCTTTATAATTTTTAGTAATTATGATAAAGATATGATAGCACCAAAACAAACATCATTTAAATTGTCTCAATGATCTTTAATTAATTAAAAATTGTTTTCTTATAAAATTATTTTTTACAAAATTTTGACATACTTTATAAGACAACTTTTTTTGTACATAATTTTATAATTTATTATATTACACTTAATCTCCTTAGTATCTTACAATACTACTTTATAATTTAATTTAATATATATGTTCAAATGTTTACTTTTATCTTTTTAAATATTTTGTTTGAACTTACCTTTCTTGTAGAATTTATGTTATTTTTCAATTGTTTTTCCTAGATTTGGTTACATTGTGATGAAGTTATAATCCTCCTCTTATGTGACCTTTACATCTCTTTGATTTCTTTATATCACATTACTTTACGTTATCACATTTGAATGATAACATATTTCCTTAATTTTAAAATAAAAATTTCTTATTTTTTATTCTTTCTTATATTGATAATGTATACCAAGTCCAAAAAAGATCTAATCAAGATCAAATAAACATTGTTAGACTCATCTTAATGAACTCTATCAAATTAAATATTCTTTTTTATAACTTCAAATATTTAGTTTTATAGAAGTTTGGCACAAATTTTTACATATTTTCATTTATCATATTTGATAATTTAGTAGGTTACACTTGACCTTTTTAGTGTCATGGTAAAGCAATATTCTAATACAATTTATCTCATTATATAAAAAAAATTTCTTTTATTTAGATATATTACTATGAAACTATATTGTTCTTTCATGTGATCTTTATATTGATTTGATTTAATCATATTAAATTACTTCAATTTAACTTACTTTTAACTTATTATATATTTGATTAATATTAAATTAATTATTTATCATTTTTTATTTTTAAATAATTTTGTAATTTGTAGTAATTCCAAATAAGGACTTTCAAGATGATACGAATATTATTAGACTTGTATTGACGAGCTCTATTCAATTGAATAGTCATCTTAAGATTTTCTTTATCTTTTTGATATCATACATTCTAGTGCACTTTTTTGGGGAATTCTATTCAGACCATCTTTTAGGGTCAAGGACTTTACACTTTCTCTTAATTGTAACTTGGAAAACATCTTTCTCTGAATTTTTATATCATTTCTTTAAATTTTTTTCTTTGATTTGGTGATATTTATGTGTATCTCTGTAACTTTTATCCTATCTCCTTTAAATTTTTTTTATTTGGTTATACATAATATCTATATTTTCCTTAGTTTAGCTTTGATATATATTTACCTAATATTAAAATATTACTTTATTTTTTTAAGCTTATTTATTATAAAAATTAGAAATAATTACAAACGAGGTTCGGCTGACAAAAAAATTATCATTTGACTAGTCTCAACAAGCTCTATTTAATTAATTATTAATTGCAATATTTTTAAAAATTTTATTCTATGATTTGGGTATTCTTTATAAGTCAATTTTTATTTATACTTGATTTGTTGAACGAGAATATTCAACTCGATCATCATAGCACCATGGAATGTAATATTCTCAAACTATTTATCTCACCATAGATCCTATATCTATCTATATGAATAATATTTGGCTATATTTCTATGAAAAAATTATCTTCTTCTCATTGACCATTGCATCATTTTAATTTGGTAATTTTATATCTATACCCTTAATATCAATGTAATAATTTATTATTATTTAGGATTATTTAATTTAGGAATTCATAGTAATTCTAAATGAGCATTCATCTAAGTGGATCAAACGATAATAAACTCTCGAGGATGAAATGAGTATTTAATTGCTTAAAACTCATCAAGATGAGTCTAACAATATTTATTTAGAGTAATTATTATTAACTAAGTAAATATGCATAAATTATAATAAATTTTTTTTTAATATTTCTTAATTTTTTTAAAAAAAATAACATAAATTTATCAATAAAATACAATTAAATTGAAGTGATGTCAGAGTAATACAATTGGAGAATTAGAGTCACATATTAACCAAATCAAAGCAAAAATTTGGAAGAAATTATCATCTGTAACAACTTCAATAATCGAGTGAGGTTTGAATCAAAATGTATCATAAATTGTTCAATAATATTGAGTAATGAAATATTTAAAATTATAGAAAAGAATATCTAATTAGATATATCCCTTCTAGAGAAGACAAACAATATTCATTTCACATCAATCAAACCTCCTATATGTCTTTTATAATTATAAAAATAAATGAGCATAAATAATAGTATATTATTGTTATCAATTAATAAAAAATATATTATAGCTTAAATATGGTAAATTGAAGCAATGTAATATATCAAAGAAATGTAATGGCTATATGAAATAAGATTTAGTGCTATATGGTAATAGAACCAAATAAAAGTGAAAACTTTTATGATATAAAATAAATTAAATATTATAATTATATTCAAAGATATGAAGGAGATAGAGCAAAACATTTTTTAACATTAAATTATGCATGAATCTAAATGTCTCGTAAAGCTTACCAAAGTCTTAGAAAATAAAGTATTTAAAAATATTAAGAAAACATGTAAAGGAAAGAGCTTATTGAAATGAGTGTAACAATGATTCTTTGGTTTTGGTTAGAAATTTTTGGGGGTTATTATGAATAACATTGATAATAAGCATAATAATACCAAATTATTATTTTAATTTTAAGAAAATATAATTTAAAGATAAAATAAGATTAATAAAAAAATAATACTATAGCCAAATCAAACACAAGTAAGCAAATAAGAGTAGAATTAGGATTATCGAATCATATAACCAAATCAATGAAGAAGTTTAAGAAATGTCACAAATGGTTTTAGAATATTGCATTCCAAAGTGCTAAAGAAATTTAGAGTAACATCCTCAATCGTAAAAGTGAGTATGAATCTAAATGCCTCACTAGGAAATCCAAAGCATTAGAAAAAATTGTAGAATATATAGTTAATTAGGCAGAGCTCATTTTGGAAAAGTCCAATTGTGACTATTATTTGTGATCATATGCTGTTTAGAATCACTATAAATTACCAAACTAAATAAGAATAAATAATAATAAACTATTATTTTTATTTTAATTAAATATATATTAAAGTTGAAGTTTGACAAAATGATCAAATGTAGTGTAACCAAATCAAAGCGATGTAGGTCACACAAGAATAATTTAGTGCCACGGATTTCTATAACCAAATCATTCAATAATTTTTTAAAAAATAGATAAATTACATAAGAAAGCTTCATTACATAAAACTAAGGAGATTGAGAGTAACATACCTGATCATAACAAAACTACAAATAAAAATGCCTTGTAGAGATTGCAAAAGCACTATAAATGAAAATGTTTAAAGTTATTAAAATGAAAATTTAATTCGATAGAACTAATCAAGATGAGTCTAACAAATGTTTTTTGTCTAGATTTAACAAACACAAAATTAATATGAACTTCCAAACTAAATAAGCAAAAAAATAAAAAATATATTTTTTTATATTAAGTTAATATATGTTAAAGTAGAAATAAGATAAATTGAAGCAATATAATTAAGCAAAACAAAATGATTTAAGGCTAACATAAGATGAGATTCAGGTACTAATTTAAATGTCTCATAACACATGTTAAAATTGGATAAACAAAGATATTTAAAAACCAAAAATTAAATTTTGTTGAGCTTGTTGAGATCATTTGACTATATTTGCTTCATCTATATTAGACCTTTTTAAAAATTACATAGAACTAACAAAGCAAATAAGAAAAAATTAAAAAAAACATAATTTTTATTTTAAGATAACTTAAATTTTTGTTGCAATAAGATAAAATGAAGCAATATAATATGAAAACTTAAAATTTATATAATAGTTCTCAAGAGGAGATTTACAACTATATAATATTTAACCAAAAAAATAAAAACTTTTAAGCAATGAGATAAATTTTATGAGAATGTTGCATATTAGATGTTGAACAGATTGAGTGTTACATCCTCAATTAGCACTCTATTTACTAGTCAAAATGTTTGATAAATAGTTTTAAAAGCTAAGAATTTAATTAAAAAATAAAAAAAAATTAATTAGATAAAGCTCATAAATATGCATCATGTCATTTTTTGTCTTAATTTTATCTCAAATGGAATTTTAGCATTTACCAAATGTAAATTAAAAATAATAACAAGAAATTGTTATTTCAATAATAAGTGAAATTTTGATCAAGATAAAAGTTGAATAAAGCCAAAGAGGAAAAGTTGAACAAATGAGATGAATTACTAGACAAAATTTCATTCCAAAACATTAACAAGATCGAATGTAACATATTATGACAAAGTTGCATAAAAAATGCATCTGAGATTGAGTGTATCATCGTTGATCAACAAATAAGGCACCATTCAATATACCTCACAAAACATACAAAAACCATAAAAAATAAATTATTAAAAAAACTAAAGAAATGATTATTTAAATTGATAGAGCTCAACAAAATGAGTTGAATAACACTTGTTTTGTTTCTATTAAGTTTCATTTTTAATTAATGAAATTTACCAAGAAAAATAAGAAAAAATAACAAAATAATTAATTATTTTATTATTGCATAAACATATATTAAAGCTGAAAAGTGGTAAATTAGGGCAATACACTATAACTAAACGAAGGTGATCTAATGGTCACATGAGAAGAGATATAGAACTACAAATGACATAGCTAAATCACGACTAAAAAGCTAAAGAATTGAGATAAATTATACTAGAAAATTTAATTCTAAGGTACTAAGGATATGAAGTGTAATTTTTTTAGATCATGATGTAAGATATGAATACAAATATCATGGAAAGGATATCAAAACCTTATAAAATAAAAAAATTAATATTTAATTACATATAGCACATCAAGATTACTGTAATGACATTTGCTTGATCTCAATTAGACCTCATTTAGAATTATTACAAATTATCCAAATAAACACTCATTAATAAAACTATGTTATTAATTTAATATTAATGAAATTTACATCATAATTGAAATTTGATTAATTTAAATATTATTTTATAAAAAATTAGAAAGAAATAAAAGTAACATGAGAGGAAAATTGTAGTTTCCTATCAACAAAACTAAACCAAAGTGAACATTTTATAGTAATTAAATAAACTATTTTATAATCTTTGTAATCCATGATACTAATAAAATCGAATATGACATCATCAATTATAAAAAATGTGATTTAAAATGTCTTATAAATTGCCTCAAATCGTTAAAAAATTAACAATAAAAATTAAATATTTAATTGAATGAAGATAGTCGAGAGGAGTCCAACATTGACTGTTTATCTAACTATTTCTCAAATTACTACAAAGTGCCATAAACATAACCATAAATAATAATAAATCATTATCTTAATATTAAGTAAATGACTTTTAATGTTAAAATAATGCGAATTGAAATAATTTTGAACAACCAAATCGAGGAGATTTGAAATTAACATGAGACAAGAATTCAAATATCCCACTAATGTAAATATTTCAAAGCAAAAATTTAGAATTAATTAAATAAATTAATTTCAAAAAGTGGTATTCCAAGACACAAAGTTGATCAACTGTAATATCATCAATCATCTAATAACTTATTAATGGAAATATTAGGTAAAATTTGCCAAAACACTTAAAGATGAAATATCTAAAAATGATGAAATTAATATTTAATGGAATAAAGCCAATCAAGAAGAGTCCAACAACATTTCTTTCATCTTAAACAGATGCCATTTGGAATTCTACATGGTACCTCAAAAAATAAACTCACATAATAAGAATTGTTTATATTAAATTAATATATATTATAGTAGAATAAGATGAATTGGAGTAATTTAATACGACTAAATCAAATTGATATAAATATCACAGAAGAGTGGAATAAGAGTTACATAGTAGTGTAACAAAATGAAAGAAAAAAGTTCTAAGAAATGAGATAAATTGTACTAGAAAATTTCACACCTAGTTACTACGGAGATTACGAGCAACATTCTTGACTATAAAAGTGGGTACCAATTAAAATTTCTTATAAGACTTGCTAAAATCGAAGAAGTTAAAATGGTTAGACATATGGAAAAAATATTTAGTTGTATAGAGCTCATTGAGATGTGTCTAACTCTATTTGTATTGTGTCAATCAAATTTCATTTTAAAATTTTATGAATTCAAAAATTAAATATGAAAGAAGATAAATAAATTATGTTTTAATATTAAGTAAATAAACATTAAAGTAGAAATGAGATAAATTAGACCAATATTATATATCAAAATCAAGATGATTTAAAGATCACATGGGAAAATATTTTGAATAACATAGTAAAAGAAAGAAATCAATGTGATGAAAAGATTTAAATTACATTAGAAAGTTTAATTCTAATATAATAAGGAGTTTTAGTGTGATATCCTCAATCAAAAAATTTGGTACAAATTAATATATATTATAAACTGTTCCAAAGCATTTGAAAATTAATTATTTAAAATAAATAATAATAACTAATAATAATTTTTTTAAGAATAATAATAATCAGTTTTATTGTAATAAAGTATTATTTTTATATTAGGTAAATATATATTGAAGGTCAAATATGACAATTTCAAGCTTTATAATGCATCTAAACAATAGATGTGAAAACACAACATAAGAGAAGAATTATAGTTTAATAGTAATATAACTAAATCAAAGAAAAACATTTGAAAAAGTGAGATGAATTATACTCAAATGTTTTATTCAAAAATACTATGGACATCAAGTGTAACATCCTCAGCAACGAAATCAAATCATAATGTCTCACAAAAGATGCCCAAATTAGAAAATATTAAATATTTAAAAATACAAAAATAGATTTTATTTTGATAGAGCTCATTGGTACGTGTCAAATGATTTTAGTTTCATTTTGATGAAAACCTATAATGAATTACAATAATTTACCAATGAAAATATGCACCAATAAAGACACATTTTTATTCTTATAATTTGTAAATATATATTAAAGTTGAATGAGATCAATTGAATCAATGTTATACAAACAAAATCAAAACATTTTAAATGTCACTTAATTAGATGTTTAGACATACAAAGTAATATAACTATATTAAAAAATTAAAGAAATGATATAAATTATATAAAAATGTTGCATCGTAGGAAAATTAAAAGAAAGTGTTTAACATCATTAATCACAAAAAAGATATGATTCAAAATTTCTCATGAAAATTAAAATATTTAAAAATATTGAAATTAATTTCTAATTGTACAAAGGTCATCAAGAGAAGGGAAATAAAGTCAATTTCGTCTTATTCAAACATCATCTAGAATTATTACAAATTACAAAAATAAATAAGCATAAATAACAATGAAGTATTTTTAAATATTTATTGAATAATATTAAAGATGAAATGACATAAATTGAAATAATTCAACATAACCAAATCAAGGAGGTACGAAGTTGATATAACAAGGGATTTATAGTTAGCTAATATTATAACAAAATTAAAGCCAGGAGATAAAGTGTTTAAGAAAGTTGCAGTCTAATATATTGAAGAAGTTGAATGTAACACCATCAATCATCAAAATTGCCACAAATAAAAATGTGTCATAAACATATCAAAATCTTAGATAATAAAATATTTATAAATATAAAAATAAATATTTAATTTGGTATAGATAATAGAAATAAGCCCAAGCATGTTTGTTTCTTCTTGATTATATGTTGTTTGAAATTATTGTGAATTACAAAATTAAATAATAAATAATTAAAAAAATTATTTTAAAGTTACATAAAAATTTAAGTAAACTTAGATGAGAGAAATTGAATAAATATGTTATAACATGTGAAAGAAATTTAAATCTAAAATGAGAAGAGATTTAAAGATTCAAAGAATATGTCCAAATCAAAGTAAAAAAGTTTGAAGAAACAAAACAAATTAAATGAGAATGTTTTTTTCCAAGATATTAAGGTAATTAAGTACAATATCCATGATAATCAAATTTGGTAGGAAGCAAAATGACTAACTTATTATGCAAATAACATATAAAAAAATTTTAAAAATTTAAAAATAAAATTTGTTTAGGTAGAGCCCATTTAGATTTGTTAATAATATTTATTTCATCTCAATCAAACTTTTTCATAACCAATTCTTATTTGAATATTACCAAAAAAGTTATTAAAAAATAATGTAAATTGAAGTAATATAGTAAAAAAATAGAAGTGGAGAGGAGACGTATAGTAACATATTAAAACAATCAAATCAATGAAAAAATATTTAAAGAAATGACATAAATTGTACACAAAAGGTATATTTCAAGACACTAAGGAGATCGAGTGCATCATCCTCAAATTTAAAATTAACAACTAATAAAAATGGATTTCAAAATATGCCTAAACTTAAGAAAAAAATATTTTCAATATTAAAAAATTAATATTTAATTTGATAAAGCTCATTGAGTTGAGTCCACAAATGTTTATTTCATCTTGATCCAAACTCCTTTAAAATGCCTACAAAGTACAAAAGTAAATAAAAATAAATAATAATGTTATACTATTTATATTTAGTAAACATATGTTAAAGCTCAAATAAAAAAGTCAAACAAATATAATATAACTTAATAATAGTAACATAATGGTCACATGAGAAGAGATTTAAAGTTGTAAAGTAAAATACCCAAATCAGAGTGAAACCTTCTTAGAAATGAGGAAGATTAATTCAATGATACTTAGGAGGCCAAGTTTAAGGTCCATGCTCATCAAATCAAGTAGGAATAAATTCTTCATTAATTATGGCAATGCTTTTAATAATAAAATATTTAAAAATATGGAAATTAATATATAATTATATACAACTCATTAAGATCAGTCTAATGATGCTAGTTTCATCTCAATCAAACATCATTTGTAATTACTGTATATTTTATTTTAATTATAAATAATGAAAATTTATTTTTCTACATTAAGTAAATATATATGAAACATGAAATGAGATAAATTGAAGAAAAGCAAAATAACCTAGTCATGTTCATTTAAAGGTGACAAACGTAATGGAGATGTAATGTTACATAGTAAAATGACCAATTTAAATAGAAAAATCTGAAGAAGATTAGATAAACTATATTAGAAGGTGGCATTGCAAGATAGTTAAAAGATTTAGTGCATCATTCCTGATTATCAAATCAAGTATAAATAAAAATGTCTCACCAAAATAGGTATAAATGTTAAAAAAATTAAAAGAAATATAATTGAATTTTTAGTTTGATAACACTCATAAAAATAAGTCCAACAACATTAACTTTAGTTTGATCAGACCTTATTTCGAATTACATGGAATTGCAAAATTAAATAAGCAAAAATAATAATAATTTTTTTTTTGTTAAGACAATATATATTAAAACTAAAAAGTGATAAATTGAACAAAAATAATATAAACAAGTCAAACTAAAAACTTATATGTAAAACTTACGAACATAGTTAGAGAGAAGATCAAGTGCAACATCTCTTATCAACAAATGAAGTGTGAATGTTAATGTCTCACAAATCATGTCTAAATCCTTCAAAAAAGAATTGGAAAGATTTAAAACAAATATTTAATTAGATAAAGCTTTTCTAAGGATCCTTAGAACTTTTGTTTCATCTCGATAAATCCTCATTTGGAACTACTACAAAATACTTAAGTAAAAAAACATAATTAGTAATAAATTATTATTTTAATATTAACTAAATCTATATTGAAGGTGAAAAGAGTCAAACAGATGCAATGTAATACAGCTAAATGAAATTAATGTAAACGTCACAAAGATTGAATTTGGAGTTATATAGAAAAATAAGAAAATAAAAGAAAAAAATTAGAAGAAATGAGATCAATTATGTGCAAAATATGTATTTTAAGATACTAAGAAGATCAAGGATAACATCATTATTTTACAAATTAAGCATTAAACAAAACAAATCTCATTAAGCATTTTAAAACCGTAGGGTAAATTAAATTTTGACAACTATAGAAATGAATATTTAATTTGATAGAGATTATGAAGATAACTTTGATGACTTTCATTTTGTACCAATATGACCTTATTTGAAATTGTGATGTATTACAAAGTTAAATACATACTAAAAATAATGTATTATTATTTTAATATTTTGTAAATATATATTAAAACCAAAATATTAGAAATTTAAGTAATATAACATAACCAAATCAATGTGATATAACTTAAACACTGTAGAAGAATAGATTTACATAGTAATAAAACATAATCAAAGCAAAGCATTTAAAGAAATGAGATAGTATAAATGAGAAAATTGCATTCAAAGGTACTAATGAGTCAAAGTACATCAACCTTGATCATCATGTTTGGTATAAAGAGATATCACTCATAAAACATTCAAGATAATAGAAACGAGATATTTATAAATAATTAAATTAATATTTAATTTGACAAAGCTTATTGATAAAAGTTCAATGACTTTTGTTTTTCCTTGATATGTTCTTGTTTATAATAATAATGTCTTTTCATAGTAAATAAAAATAAATAATTAAAAAATTACATTTATTATTAAGTTAATATATATTATATCTAAAATAAGGTTAATTAAAGCAATATAAAATAACAAAATAAAAAATTTGTAGAAGTCACACCCAAAAGGTCTATAGTTAGTAATATAACCAAATTTGAGCAAAACATTTAAAGGAGTGAGATAATTTTTATAAGAAAGTTGCATTTTAATATACTTAGGAGATAGAGTGTAAAATCATCGATCATGAAATTTTATTTGCATCAAAAGTTCTTTTAATGCCTTAAAAAACATAGAAAAGAATATTTAAAAACATGAAGTGAATATTTAAATAGACGTGGCTCATTGGGAGGAGTCCAAAGTAGATATGTTTGATACCATAGTACCACATTTGGAATTTCTAGATTTTAATAAAGCATATTTTCACCATAATAATAATTTTTTTTAAATATTAATTAAATCAAAGTAATGCAATGTATCTAATTCAAATAAATGTTAATATCACATTAGAGGAGACTTAGAGTTACAAAGCAATATAACCATATCAAAGTAATGAATAAGAAAAAATGAGATAAATTATAAGGGAAACTTTATTTAAAAGATATTAAAAAGATTTAATGTAAAATAATTGATTATGAAATTAGGCACAAATAAAAATATCTCATTTAGCATAAAAATCTTACAAAAAATAAAATATTGAAAAAGAAAAAAAACATAAAATTCAATAAGATAGGGCATGTTATGATGATTTCAATGATATTTGTTTCATCTTGATCATTTCTCATTTGGAATTACTACCATTACAAAAGTAAAAAAGCATAAAAAATAAAAAATTATTATTGTAATATTAACAAAAATAATATTAAAGATGAAATGAAATAAATTAATGTATTATAATATAACCAATTCAAAGTGATGCAATGATGACATGATTAAAGATTTAGAGTTACACAAGATTATAAACAAATCAAAGAAATAATTGAAGAAATAACAAAAATTACAAGTGAAATTTTCATTCCAAGATCCTAACATGATTGATGCAATGTCCTTGAATGCCAAATCAAGTACAAATCAAAATCCCTTATAAATCATTTCAAGATTTATGAAAATTAAATATTTTAAATTTTGCACATGGATATTTAATTTGATAAAGCTCATCTCAATGAACCATGTTTTAAATTACTACAAATTACTAAAGTAAATAAGTATAAACAATAATTAAATATTATTTTAAAATAATAGAAATATAATTTAAATATAAAATTATATAAATTGAATAGTTTTATACAATCAAAAATACATTGTAATATAAGTGTCCCACGAAAAAATTTTTTTGGATTACTTTGTAATATACCCAAACAAATGTAATAACATTTAAATAATGAGGTAAATTATGTATGTGGTTGCATTCTATAAAACTAGGTTGATTGAGTGTAACATCCTCTATAATAAAATAAGATAATAATGTAATTATCTTCAAATAATGCAAAAACAAATAAAAATAAAATATTTAAAAAATTAAATGAATATTTCATCACTTAAGGCTTAGGATTCAAGTCTAACGATATTTGTTTCATCTCCATAGATCATCATTTGAAATTACTACAAATTATTGAAGTAAATTTTAATAATTATTAATAAATTAAAATTTTTAATATTAAGCATATATATATATATATATATATATATATATATATATATATATATATATATATATATATGAAAGTTTAAATGAGTTGAAATGTATTTTTCTAATACAACTAAATAAAAATGATGTAAAGGTAACACATGCTAAGATTTAAAATTAATAGTAATACAACAAAATCAAACAAAACATTTTTAGAAAATGAGATAAATTTTATGGGAAAGTTGCATTCTAAAATACTTAAGAGATTGAGTGTAAAATTAACATTAATCAATTTTGGTATAAATCAAAATTACACGTATAAGATATCAAGTCCTAGGCTAAAATTGAGTACTATAGAAATAAATATTTAGTTAGATATTTGTCATTGACATGGGTCAAGCAACATTTGCTTCATCTCAATCTTTCAACGCTTGTAATTACAACAAACTACAAAGTTAAAGAAGCAAAAATGCCAATATATTATTATTTTAATAATAAGCACTTATATATAAAATTTCAAATGTTATAAATTCAAGTAATGCAATATGATGAAATCAAATCTTTGTAATGACCACAATGTTTTGACTAACATTGTAACAAAAAAAAACAAAGGCAAAAATTTGAATGAGATAATATATACAAGAATTTTCATTCCATGACAATAAGCAGTCCAAATGTAAGGTCCTCAACCAACAATTATGTATGTATGAAAATGTTTCATTAAGCATGCAAAGTAATAAAAAAATATTTCAAGAAAATAATTTTAATATAAAAAAATAAATATTAAATTAGATAGAACTAATCGAGATGTGTCCAACATTATTAGTTATGTCTTGAACATACCAAGTTTAGAACAATTCAACTATAGTAAATACACATAAATAATAATTATTATTTTTTAAATTTAAATCATTTAATATTAAAAAAAGTTTAATTGAAGCAACACAATATAACTACATAAGGCGATTTAAAGTTCTCAAAAGAAGTTACTGAGATTACCATAGGAATATAACTAAATCAAAACAAAAACTTTTATAAATAAGATAAATTTAAAGTAAACTTGTATTTTGAGATACTAATAAGATGTCATGTAATATCCTTGGTCATCAAATCTGGTCTGAATTGAAATATCTCATAAAGTGCTCCAAAAGCATTGAAAATAAAAGATTTTAAAAAATAAAATATTTAGTTGGTTGGAATTTATTTAGAAGAGTCGAATGAAGTTTCTTTAGCAAGGATTGGACTTCATTTCGATTGACTAAAAATTACCAAGAAAATATGGATAATAATAATACTAATTTAAACATAAAGTAAATTATGCCATAGTAAAAATGACATAAATTGAATCATTGTAGAATAATTAATTCAAAATGTTGTAGTGGTCACATAGGAGATGATTTAGAGTTACAACATATTATAACCAAATCAATACAAGAAAAATTAAAGTGAAATAAATTGTAGTGGAAAGTTGTGTTCCTAGATTTAAGGAGACCAATTCTAATATCCTCAATCATGAAACTAAGTATGAATTAAGAAGTCAAGATGAATGCTATGATGTTTGCTTTGTCTCAATCAAACCACATTTGTATTTATTGTAAATTTAAAAATTAAATAAGCTTAAATAATAATAAATTATTATTTTAACAATAAGTAAAAATATATTGAAGCTCAAATAGAATTCATAAAGGTAATGAAATCTATTCTAATAAAAAAGATGTAAAGGCAACACAAGTTAAGAAATTGAGATTATAGCAATATTTCCAAATGAAAACAAAACATTTCAAGAAACAAGATATGTTTTGCTTGAAACTTGCATTTTGACTTACTAATGAGATTGAGTGTAACCTCCATAATTTTAAAATTATTGAGCGATTAAAATATCTAGTAAACTTAGTACAAATATATACAAGTAAAAAATTTAAAAAATATGGTAATGAATATTTAATTACATAGTTATATGATAAAATCTAATAAATATTAGAAGAATTAAGATCAATGTTGTGAGAAATAAAATAAATATCAAATAAGAGGAGATTTATTGATGCATAGTAATATACCTATTTCAAAATAAAATAATTGAAGAAAAGAGATAAACTGTATGAGAATATTGCATTCTAAAATGCTAAGAAAATAGTGTAACATCATCTATCATCAAATTATTTATAAAATAAAATGTGTTGTAATGCATGCAAAAGAAATGCAAAAGAAGACACTTAATTGGATAAAGCTCATCAAGGTGAGTCGAATGATGTTTTCTGTTTCGATTATATATCCTTTAAATTGATTATGAATTAAAAACATAAATAAGAATAAATAATAATAAATTAATTTTTAACATTAAATGAATATATAATGGAGCTAAATTAAGATAAATTTAAGCAATTTTATTAGACCAAGTGAAATGATGAAAATCACATAAGATGTGAATTAGAGCTTCATAGTACTATAAGAAAATTAAAGCAAATGGACCAAAAAAATTAGATAAATTATACAAGAAATTTGTATACCAAGATTTTAAAGAGATTAAGTGTAACATCCACACAAATTAGCTATAGTTTGACATGTCTCATAATGAATGCCATAGCTATTAAATATAAAATATAAAATATTAAAAAATTTAAAAATCCATATTAAATTTGATAGAACTCATTTAGAGAATTTCAATGACATTTACTTTATCTCAATCTAAACTCATGTGGAATAATTATGAATTTTAAAAAATAAAAAGATATAAATAACAATAAATTATAATTGTAATATTAAGTATTAAATATTAAAAATAAAATGAGATTAATTGAAGCAATATAATTTAACAAAAGTAAAGTGATGTAAAGGCCATAGAAGGGGGAAATTATAATTTCATGGTAATATGAATATATATTAGGAAATTATTTCAAGAAATGAGATAAATTATATGAGAATATTATATTTTTAGGATACTAAGGATATATAGTGTAATCTTCAATCATTAAATCAGGTAAGAATCAAAATATCTTATAAAAAGTAAAAAAATATCAAAAAAATAGAATATTTTAAAAAATATAAAACTTGATATTTGGTTTGATAGAGCCATTTAAGATGAGTTAAAGAACGTTTATTTTTTCTCAATCGAACCTCATTTAAAATAGCAAAGAATTTTAAAATTATAGAAACAAAAATGATATTAAATTATTATTCTAATTCTAATGAAATATCTAAAGAAGAAATAAGATGAATTGAGGTAATATTATGTATCCAAAACAAAATAATTCAAGATCATACTAGAATAGAATAAGAGTTTCATTTTAAAATAACCAAACAAAAGTGAAAAAATTATAAAAAATAGATAAATTTTATAGGAAAATTGTAGTCAAAGATACTAAGGATATTTGGTATAGCATTGTGATGGTCAAATAAAGTGGAAAAAAATGTCTCCTAAAGCTTGGTAAAACAATGAAAAATAACTTGTTTTAAAAGACATAAAATCATTAATAATTAATTGGGTAGAGTTACTTAAGATGTGGTAAAAAGGTATAAACAATAAAAAACTAAATCAAAGTATTGTAACCATATTAAAGAGATTTAAAACTTATATGAAACAACAACTTAGAGTTATTTAGTAAAATAAGCAATTCAACATCAAACCTTTGTAAAAAAAGATAAAGTTTAAAACAAAGTTAAATTCAAACATATTAGAAGACCAAGTGTGATATTGTCACTATGAAATTCTATTTATATCAAGTTATCTAATAAAGTACAACAACAAATTATTTTCTTTAAATATAGTAATGAATAGTTAATTTGATTAAGTTTGTCGAGACGAGCCCAGCGATATTTTAACCCCTTAATAGGATCTCATCTAGAATTACCAAGAGTTATCAAACTAAATTAGCATCAGTGATAATAAATTATTATTTTTATAATAATTAATAATATTTAAAGTTTAAGTGAGACAACTTGAATCAATGTTGTATCAAAAAATCAAGCCAATGTCAAGGTCACCTCAAAGAGATTTATAATTTTATAGTATTCTTACAAATTCAAGCAAAATATTTGAATAAATGAGAAACAAAATACAAGAAACTTGCATTCAAAGATACAAAAATGTTTAAGTAAATATCTTTAAATGTCAAATCTTGTATGAGTCAGAACTTCTCATAACATTTACAGAAATAAAAGAGAGTAAGCTATTTCAAAATAGTAAAATAAATATGCTTTTCGATGGAGCTCATCGAGATCACTCCAACAATGTTTAGTTTATCTTGACTAAACCTTATTTGGAATTACTACAATTGCCAAAGTAAATAATTATAAATAATAACAAATTATTTTTTAATATCAAGAAAGTACAAAACAAAGCTGAAAGAAGATAAACTAATCAAATGTAATCTAACCAATTAAATGTAATATAAATGTCACATAAGAAGATAGTTCATGTTGCATAAAAATATGGCCAAATAAAAAAGGAAAATTGATAGAAATGAGAGAAGTTATACAAGAAAGGTTTTTTCAAGAGACTAAGGAGATCAAGTTAGCTACTATGTCTCATAAAGTGTGACAAAACCCTCTAAAAATCTTAATAAATATAGAAACAAATATATAATAATATATAGCTCATTAAAATGAGTGCACTAATATTTCTTTAGTCTTGATCAAACTATGTTAGGACTTTTGTGAAATATCTAATGAAAATGATGTAAAGGTCAAACAAGATGGAAATTAGAGCTTTACAGGAAGATAACAAAAACAAAGTGAAACTTTTGATAAAGTCAGATTACTTATATGGGAAATTTTCTTTCCAATGTACTAAGAATATCAAATGTAATATGTGCATCATCAGATCTACAATGCACAAAATGTCTTATATAGGATGCAAAAACTCCATTTAAAATTACAAAGAAAATATAAAATAAATTTTAATTTGACAAATCTAATTAAGTTGAGTTCAATTAAGTTTGTTTTATCTAGATTTGAGCTTATTTTAAATTATTTTGAATAATAAAAAGAATTAAGAAAAATATCATAAAAGCATTATTTTAATGTAAATTAGATATATATATATATATTAAATATAAAATAACAAAAATTAAAGCACTATAATATTAGTAAACAAATACAATATAAATATCACAAGAGTGGCAATTTAGAGTTAGTAAAATATCCAAATCAAAGATATATATTTGAAGAAATAAGATTAATTATATAAAAACTTACATTCCATGGTATTTGGGAGATTCAATGTAGCATCCTTGATTGTCATGATTATTACAAACTCAAAATTTCTTATAAAATATTTCAGTATCCTAAAATATAAGTTATTATATATATATATATATATATATATATATATATATATATATATATATATATATATATATTTTATAGAGCTCATTTTGGTAACTCAAACAATGTTTCTCTAACCTTGGACTTTCATAATTTTGCAATATTATAAAAAACTAAAGCAAAATAAACAGACAAATAAATAAAGTTTATTTTTATACAAAGTAATAGAAAAAAATTTAAAAAAATATAGATGTGAATATTTAAATTGATTTTGGTCATGGAGACAAGCTAAATGACTTTTGTTTTTTTATTGCACTTTGTTGAGAATTCTTAAAAATTATCAAAGCAAATAAGCATTAATAATAATAGATTACTCTTTTAATGCTAAAAAATATATGTTATAGTTGATATGATGTAAATGTAAGAGTTCAAAAATAATCAAACTAAACTGATGTAAAAGATCACATAAGATGTGATTTACAATGACATACTAATATAACAAAATCAAGGCAAACATTTGAAGAAATTAGCTAAATTGTATAAGGAATTAAGATAAAAAAAACTATAGAGATCAAGTGTAATGTTCTTAATCAACAAATATGTTGAAATGTAAAAATTTCTTGTAAAATGTGCCAAAGCATAGAAAATTAAAAATTTTAAAATATAAAAAATAGATATATTGGTTGGTAAGGCAATTCGAACTAAGCCCCAATGATTTGTTTTTCAGCTTGATGAGACCTCATTTTTGAATTACAACCAATTTCTTAAATACAATGCACAAATAATGACAAATTATTATTTTAATATAGAGTTAATATATATTAATGCATGATATTAATTAAAGTAATGTACTATAAAAGAATCTAAGTGATGTAATAGTTACACAAGGTGCCACTTTGAGTTACACAGTAATATATCTAAATCAAATTAAAAAGCTAACAAAATGAGCTAAAGTATACAAGAAGTTTTGATTACGTGATAAAAAGCAGATTATCTATAATGTCTTTAGTCATAAAATTGCAAGAAATCAAAAGTTCTGAATAAGCAGTCAAATCTTTTGATAATTCAATCTTTAAAATGATAGAAAATTATATTTTATTAGATAATGCTAATTGAGATGAATCCAATAATGTTTCTTTTATCTCAATAAGATATCCTTTCTAATTACTAAATGTTACCATAGAAAGTAAGTAGAAAAATAATATCTTATTAATTTAATATTCAATAAATATGTACTAAATTAGAAATGAGATAAATTAGAACAACACAATATTTATTATTCATATTAATTTAAGAAAGTCTAATAAATAATAAACAAATGTATTCTAAATATTATCAATGAGCCTTATCCAACTAAATATATATAGATGCTTATATTTTAAATTATATTTTTTCCAATATTTTTGTGTTATTTATGAGGCATTTTGATTTTTGCAAGATTCGATGATAAAGAAAGTTACATTTTATCATTTTGATATTTTTGAATGCAACTTTCTTACAAAATTTAACTTATTTTTTTGAATATTTTATTTTTATTTGGTTATAGTACTTTTGAACATTAATTCTTTTCTCATCTTACAATATATCAATTTCATGTGCTCATATTACTATTTTTCAATTTATCTTATTTCAACTTTCTTCGAATAGATGTTCATTAAAATATTTTTAAGACTTTTATTTTTAAAAACTTTGGCATGCTTGATAATAAATTTTGATTTGTATCTTATTTTTCTATCAAAGATGTTATACTTGATCTCCATAGTATCATGGAATGTTAGTTTATTGATTAATTTGTCTTATTTCTTTAAATTTTTTTGAAGTGGTTATATTTCTTTAAAATTTTAAATCTTCTTTCACGTGATCATTATATGTCATTAATTTTCATATGTTACAGTACTTCAACTTTTCTCATTTCAATTATAATATATTTGTTAATATTAAAAACATAATTCAATATTATTTCTATTTATATGCTTGGATAATTTTGAGTAATTCTAAATGAGATCTAATCAACACAAAACCAATATTATTTTTACATGTCTCAATGAGGTACATCAAATTTAATATATATTTTTAATATTAAAATATTTACTTTTGTAGAATTTCTAGACATTTTGTGAGATAGTTTAATTATAACAAAATTTGGCATTTGAAGATGTTACATCAAGTCCATTATGTCTATTAGAAAGCAATAGTCCTACCTAATTTATCTCTTTTTCAAAAGTATTTTCTTTGAATTGGATATATTACTATAAAACTCTCACTCTCATCCCATGAAACCTTTACATCATTTTTATATGGATATCTTATAATGTTTCAATTCAACTAATTTTTTTTAATATAAATAATCATAATATTAAAATTTTAATTTCATATTAATTAAGCCTATTTAATTGCATAATTCAAAGAAATTCCAAATAAGATCCAATCAAGATGGAAAAGCATCATTACGCATCTTAATAATCTAAATCTAATTAAATATTTTTTATTAATAATTTTAAAAATTTTATTTTCTAGGATTTTTGATATCATTATGTGACATTTCAAATCATACCAGATTTAGCAAATAAGTTTTTCATGTTTGATCTCCTTAGTAACTTCAACTACAACATTCTCATAAAATCTTTTGCATTTCAACATCTTTTATAATTTGGATTGGTTACCACCTATAGACGCCTTATGCCCAATCATTTCCTGTGTCACTCCATATTCTTCTCATGTAACCTTAACATCATTTTGATTTGGTTATATTACATTGCTTCAATTTATGTTGTTTTAGCTTTAATATATTTTTCTTAATATTAAAATAATATTTTGTTATTGTTTAAGTTATTTTGCATTGATAATGCATAGTTACCAAAAAGAAGGCCTGATCAAGAAAACAAAACATTTTTGGACTTATCCTTATGATCTCCAATTAATTAAATATTCATTTTAATATTATTTTTCTTTATTTTTACATTCATTATAAGAAAATTACATTTATATCTGATTCGATGAAGAAAGATGTTACACTCGATTTTCTTATTATCTTGGAATTAAAATTTCAAAAAACAATTAATGTCATTTCTTAGAATTCTTTGCTTTTATTTTGTTATTTTGCTTTGCCCACTAATTCTTCTTAAAAATCTTCTTTTATTATTTTACATTATGATTTGTGTACAGTTCTTTCATTTATATCGTTCAAGCTTCATTATAAATTAACATAGAATTAAAATAATATTTCTTTAATATTTAACCTTTGAAATTTTATAATTCATAGTAACTTTGAGTGAGGTTTGATCAAGATGATAGTAACATCATCAGACATGCATTAACTCCTCCATAAAATGACATTTTTATTTTAATACCTTTAAATATTTTATTTTCTAAGGATTGTATAGGATATACATGTCATTTTGATTTATACTTTAATTGATAATCTAGAATGCCATGCTGAATCTCCTATATGTCTTACAATTCAACATTGCCATGCAAGTTTTAATTTCTTCAAATATTAAGCTTTGTTATCTCATTTTAGCTTTAATATCAATTTAGATAACATTTAAATAACAATTTATTATTTCCTACATCAATTTTATTTCGTAATTCTTAACAATATAAAACAAGATCTAATCAAGATGAAAGTAACAACATTATATTCATCTTGTCGGGCAATATCCACTAAATATTCATTTTTATAATTTTAGTTATTCATTTTCTATAGTTTTGGAAAATTTTATGAGGTATTTTTATTTATACATGATTTGATGTTTGATTATATTACACGTGATGTCCTTGGTATCCTAAACTATAAAATTCCCAAACTATTTATGTTATTTCTTTAAATATTTCACATTGATTTTGTTATATTTTTAAGAAAGTCTTATGCCCCTCTCATGTGGTATTTATATTTTTATGATTTTTTATTACAATACCTTACTTGATTTTCTTTTAGTTTAATGCATATTTATATAACAGCAAAAACATTATTGTTATTTACTCTTATTCATTTTATAACTCATTGTAACTGCACACAACGCCCAATAAAAATGATATAGATATCGTTGTAGTCATCTCGATGAGCTCTATCCAATTAAATCTATATATATATATATGCACTTATTATTAAAATAATAATTTTAATACTGCTATCCTAGTTTGTTATTATTCCCAAGTAATATCAAACAAGTTTTGATAAAAGTGAAACTAAAATCGTTGAACTCATCTCGACAAGATCAATCAAATTCAATATTCATCTTTATATTTTTTAATTTTTTTATGTTTGAGAGTTTTGGTATGTTTGATGAGATAATTTACTTCACAGTAGATTTGATGACCAAGATAATTGTGCTAGATCACTTTATTATCTTAGAAAGTAATTATTAAGTAGAATTTAACTCAATTCTCAAAATTTACTTTGCTTTGCTCTTGTTATATCTCATTGCTTCAATTTATCTTATTTTGAGTTTAATACATATTTACTCGATACTTGTATAGCACTTTTCTATTATTTTTTGGATCCACTTTGTATCTTGGAATCCAAATTTCTTATATAACTCATCTCCTTTTCTAGATTTGTTTTTATTTTATTTGGTTATATTACAATGAAACGTTCTTTTTTCTCTCTTGTGACCATTAAATTATTTTATGATGTATACATTACATTAATTTAATTCAACTCATTTCAGCTTTAATTTATATTTTTATAATGATAAAATTATAATTTGTTATTAATTATGCTAATCTACAATGGTAATTTAAAAAATTCTAAAAGAGGTTTGATCAATGCAAAAAAATTGTTATTAGAATAACATCAATGAGTTCTATCTAACAAAATATTCGTTTTTATAATTTTGATTATTTTATTTTTTAGGATTTTGTCTCATTTGATGAGGCATTTCGATTTGACCCAAATTTGATGATCGAGGATGTTATGGCCGATCTTCTATTTATCAAAGAATGCAAATTTCCTATGTAATATATCTCATTTGTTCATAATTTTGATTATCATTAGGTTCTATATCAATGCAGTTCTACATCTCCACTCCTGTAACTTCTACATTTCCTTGAATTGGCTATATTTTATTTCTTCAATTTATGTCATTTCCACTTCAATATATATTTTATGTAATATTAAAAATAACTCATTATTGCCTAGGACTATTCATATTCATAATTCATAATTATTCAAATTTATGTTAGCTCTAAATGAAACAAAGACTAGTAGACTTAACTCGATGGTTTACATTCCAATTTAACATATATTTCGATATTTTTAAACTTAGTGTTTTTTTTCTCTCTCTTTTGAAGTTATTTTGATTCATACAAAATTTGATAAAAGAAGATATGCACCTGATCAACTATCTGATTTGGAAACTCTCATATATTTAATCTCATTTCATAAAATTCTTCACTTTGATTCAGTTATATTATGATCTAGCACACATTCGTCTCTTGTATGATGTTAAAATCAATAAAAAAATTTTGTATTACACTACTTTGATTTTTCTTATTTTATTTCTTTAAAATATGTTCTTAATATTTAAATAATAATTTATTGTTATTTATGTTTTTAAATTTAAAATTTTGTCCAATCAAAACAATACTAACGTTGATAGACACATGTCAAAGAATTTTGTTAAGTCAAATATTCATTTTTATATTTTTTAAATATTTTATTTTCTATGAATTTAGCACACTTTATAGGATATTTTTATTTGTACTTTATTTTATTGTCGAAGATGTTACACTCAATCTCCTTATTATCTTAGAATACCTCTTTCCCGATCAATTTGTTTAATTTCCTTGAATGTTTTTCTACCATTTAATTACTTTAATATATAACTTAAAATTTTCTCTTGTTTGAACCTCATATGACTCTAAATTTCTTTTATTGTAATTCCTTAATTTATCTATTCACTACTTCAAAACAAATTTAAATAATATTAAAATAATATTTTGTTATTATTTTGGTCTATTTAATATTGTAATTCATAGTTAAATCGAATGCAGTCCAATCGAGGTGAAAACAATTATAATCACCTTGACGAGCTTTATCAAATTAAATATTAATTTTTTGTTATTTCAGATATTTTATTTTCTAAAGTTTTTTCATTCTTTATTGGACATGTTTTGACCATTACAATAATTTTATTTTGTTATATTAAATAAGGCGAATCCAAATATTTTATATTGGTTTGTTAATGTTACAATGTATTTCTAAACCTCTCATTCTGTAAGGATTACATTAATTACTTTCTGTTATATTACATATCTTTGACTGATATCATTTAAGCTTTAATATATTTTTTTTAAATTCAAAATAATATTTTTTATTTACTCTTATTAATATTTATAATTTATAGTAGATCAAAAAAGGTCTAATTTGTCATTGGATTCATATTGATTACCTCTATCAAACATAATTTTCTTTTCTCTATTTTTAAATATTTTATTTTCTTTTTCTTGGTCTTATTTATCAGATATTTTGAATCATAACTATTTTGATAATCAAGGATATTACACTTGATCTTTTTATTTTCTTGGAATGAGAACTTCCAATAAAATTTATCTTATTTTTAAAGTATTTCTATTTTGGTTTAGTTATATTACATGTAATTTTGAGTCTCATTTCATGTGACATTTGTCCTTAAAATATGTTATATTATATTACTTCAATTTATCTCTTTCCATATTTAATGTATATTTTCTAAATATTAAAATAATACTTAATTACTAATTATGATTATTTCAATTTATAAATCATGTTAAGTTTGAACGAGGTGCAATCTAGATGAAGAAAATGTCATTAGACTTTCCTAGACATGCTCTATGAAATTTAATATATATTTTTATTTTTTAAAATATTTTATTTTCTAAGTGTCTTGTATACTTTATAAGTCTTTTCAATTTTTACAATGTTTAACAACAAAAAAATTTAAACTTGATCTACTTAATATCTTTGATTGCAACTCTCCAACATAATTTATTGTTTTTCTAAAAATGTCTTGTTTGATTTGGTTATTTTAATTTGTAACGAAAAATCCCCTCTAATGTGCCCCTTAAATTGCTCTATTCTGGTTACATTACAATGCTTGAATTTATCAAATTTAATCTTTTAGTATATTTTGTTATTATTAAATTAAACTTTTATTAATTTTTTGGCATATTTGCTTTAGTAATTTGTAATAATTGAAGTGTGGTCAAATTGAGATAAAACAAATTTCATTATGCTGATCATGAGGAGATTCATCAAATTAAAAAGTAATTTTCATTGTTGTAGATATTTTATGTTTTAACATTTTGATATGTTTTATGAGTTCTTTCAATTTGCAAATGATTTAATGATCATAGATGTTATACTAAATCTCTTCACAAAATAAAATTTTCTCATACAATATATATCTTTTCCTCATAGTTTTTGCTTTCATTTTGAGATATTACTCTAAAACTATAAATCTTCTATTCTACAAATAATACATTATTTTTGTTTTTTATGTTATATTGATTCAGTTTATCTCAAATAAAATTTAATAATATCTTTTTTATGTTAAAATAATAATTTAATACAATTTATCTCAATTACAATTTCATATATTTTTTCTTAATATTAAAATAATAATTTATTAATATGTATGCAAATTTACGTTGGTAGTTCATAGTATCTTAATACACTAAGGATGTTTAGTATAACATCACTAATTGTTAAATATTATACAAAAAATATCTCAAAAATTTGCTAAAAATATTTTTTAAAAAAATTCTTATTTATATTTAATTGGATAGAGCTCCTTAAGATAAGTTCAATGAAATAAATTTTATCTTAGTGGGTCATCATTTCGAATTACTATAAATTATAAAACTAAACAAGGAAAAATAATAAATAGTTATTGTTTTAATATTAATATAATATATATTAATGTTGACATGAGTTAAATCAGTACAAAGTAAAATAACAAAATAAATGCAATATAAAGGTTATATGATATTTCACGTTACATACTAATGTAACAAAATCAAAAAAAATTTCTAGAAATGAGAAATTTGACAAATAGAAAGACAACTATAATGAAATAATTATAAAGCATGCAAAAATAATAGAAATAATTATTAAAAAATATTGAAATGAATTATTTTTTGGATAAACATAATTAAGAAATTTCAAATAATACTTTTTTTTCTTTTTGCTCTAAGCATATTCCAAATAATTGTGAATTTTAGAAGTAAATGAGTAAAATAATAAAAATTTAATCTTTTAATTATAAGTAAATATATATTGGAGCTAAAATAATATAAATTGAGGCAATAAAATACGACCAAGTCAATGTGATGTAAATGCACAAAAGGGGATTTGGATGCATTTAGTAATATATTTAATTTAATGTTAAATATTTTAAAAATGAGATAACTTATATAGGAAAGTTATTGTCTAACACACTAAGGTAATTTATTGTAGTATCCTTCATAATGGAATATGATATAATAAAAATAAGTTGATGTGTTGTCAAAGATGTAGAAAATAAAAGTAGTTAATAATATTAAAACAATAGGCATAAATATGAAAAAATTAATTTTTTCTTAATATCAAGTAAATATATATTAAATAAAAAAATGTGACAAGTTGAAGGAATATAGTAAATCAAAATCAACCTGATGTAAAAGTCACATTATAAAATTTAGAGTTACACACTAATATAGCTAGTTAAAGAAAAACATAGAAAAAATGATATAAATTATATAGGAATATTGCATTTGATGATAGTAAGTAGATCAAGTGTAATATCCTCAATCTTCAATTCAACTACAAATAGAAATGTCTTGTAATGCATGCCAATATAACGTAGTATGAAAGATTTAAGAAAAACTAACTAAATATTTAAAAAGATCGACGACAGAGAGAAGAGTATAACGACAATGCTTTCATCTCAACCAGACCTCGATCGAAATTACAACAAATTACTTAAGAAAATATATGAAAGTGACAAGAAATTATTTCCTTAATTTTAAGAAAAATAAGAATCAATGTTGAAATGAGACAAATTGAGGCAAACAAATACAACGAAATCAAAGCAATGTGGAGTTCACTAGAGAAGAGATTAATAAATACATTGTAATATAACCAAATAAAGAAACATTGGAAGAAATAAGAGGAATTGTATGAGAAAGGTTCATTGCAAGTAAGCAGTGAGATCAATTGTAATATCCACAATCGTTAAATAAGGCACAAATCTAAAAAACTAATAAAGCAAGCCAAAAAAGTTATTTAAAATAAAAAATAAATATTTAATTATAGAGCTCATCAAGATGACTCAAATGACATGTTTTTCATATCTTTGTTCTTATTGTGATAGTCTTATATTATAAAATACCCTAACATCATATTGCATCAAGCTTGCATGATTTAGTTATCAACTTTGTTCTTTTGCACTCACATTGATCATACAATTGCAACACCATAGCATCATATTGCACAAACATTTCTTTTTGTCTTAATAATCACCATGAATAGCCCTACAATAAGATAAAATAATTGGGTGAAATGATCATGACATATTGTAGTAAATCTCATACTATATGATGAGCTTAACACAACTTTGTGGTGACTACTCAAAACATCAACCTAACTTGTTATGTGAAATAATCACACTACAAGATAATGTTTTTATACACATGATTAATTGTTCTTCATTGTAGCCCTTTCCTTCTTTTTATTTACATTTAATCTTTTTTGAATGTGAATCGTATTACTTTTTGGTGCATTTTAGTTAATGCACAAGTTAAACCTGCTTATTAGGTTATGCAATCTCATGAGATGTATAGAAGCTAAGAAAGCATGCATGAATAATGTCCATGAGATGGGTAAAAGAGTAAGTTATGTTTGAACATATGTGATGCATTATATTGTATAATTTTTAACATTCTATCAGAATAATATTAGTGAAGATGTGTCATAAATAGATTCAGTCCATTAAAAATAATGTCCATAGGGCTATACTATTGTGAAAGTTAAGCCAACCAACTTGTGTTATAATAAACATTGCATGCTAATATTGTTAATCACATTTTCACAACAGACAGCAGTAAACATATCTATGTCATTTTCTTACCATGAAATCACCAAACATGGTTGCAAGGACAACTTATTAAAAATTGAAAGTATTTTAACACATTTTGTAGATCCTAGGAAAGATAATGAATAGTTATCACAAACTTCACCATGCACATTAAATTAATTTTTTGGCAGAAAAAAATTAAATTAGACCTCCCTCACAAACATTGGATTAGTAGAATTCTACCATTAACTTAATCTACAAGATTCACTCCATCAAAATCTTGAATAGCATTGTGGTAACTTAGAAATGAAAATGAGTAAATGATACTTTTTGCTTGATTCCATGAATTTAGAATTAGATCAACTTGAGGGAATTTTAATTGAGTGTAGTTGACGTATTTGTCTTTTGAAAGATGGAAATGCTTTGTCTACACTCAAAAATGTTGAATTGAAAAGAAGTTAGACAATATTAAAAGTTGGAGGTACACATTTATAGAAGTTGTGGGGTGACTTGTAAAAATTCAAATCTCAATATAAATAATTGAAAATATTAGAAGTATGTTAAGATTCTTAATTCATTTGCAATCTTACATTAAAACTCTAACTAACTTTTAAACCATTTATACAAGGGCTGTAACTAAATAAATGCACAAGTGATTTGTAGGTGGTTTGAGTGAAAGCTCGTTTTATGCCCATCATCAACTAGTGGGAAGAAAACATGAAGCCATATTTTGCAAAAGTTGACACACCATACTAGTAATGAGGAGCCCATAAAAATTTGGAAAGATGACTTACAAAGAAAAAGGGCAAAGTACCCCCACAAACTCTATAACATTGTTCTTGACAATCCTATAACCAATGGGTGATAAGAATTAAGACCATGTCTAAATAATCAGTTAAAGCAAAAAATATGATGTTCCAAATGAAATTTTATTTTGAACTAGATGAGCTTAAATCTTTGAAATTACAAAAATTAGAACCAACAAATGATTACCAAAGTTCATTGCATTGCTTTATAAAAATCTATTGATGGGATTGCATTTTCCTTAAAATTTCCTATTATGTAGGGAAACGAAATGTAATCAAATTCAGTGAAATATTTACAATTGTTTGGTGCTTGTTGTAGTTAAAAGTGTAAGATTAGAAGTTTTTTCTTGTCATTTGCATAAGAAGATTAGCCACTTCATTGCCCTCTCAAAAAATTTCCTAAAATTAAAAGATTTAAAATTCCATTATTTACTTGCTTTTTTTGAAATTTTTTGCACATCTTCCATGGAATACTTGCATTTGCTTAAAACAAGTTTAGAACTTGTTTCCATAATTTTTCTTGAGTCTCCTAGATGTTAAAATCATTCCAATCCAATAGCTAAATCTTGTTGGCTAGCCTCAACATTTCATTTAAAATTAATAAATGTTAATAAAATATTCATTAAATTATTTGCATTGTCATGAATATATTCATCTCAGGCTATAAGTCATAAATGATGTGAAAATGCTTGTTAGCATTTTCTCTAAGTTAGATAACTTGTATAGCTTTCTATAGTTCTATATAAGCAAATAACATAAATATAATAACTATATTGGAATATTCTAAAATTTGGTGAAAATAGTTGTTACTAAGGGAAAATATATCAAATCATTTATTTGAAGGACTATACAATATATTGACCAACAATACATAATAATCATTCTATCTAGTTAGTATTAATATAACTTAATCCTCAAATGTTAGTCACTTCTTTAGTACTTAGCAAAAAGAATCTAGATGTACTATATGCAAAATAATTACGTACCATATGCAATCCTCAAGCATTAATTTAAGCACACAATCCACTATCTATTTCCTTACAAGCATTAGAAAGTTAAACTAAATGTATCACATATTAATATAATGTATTATGCAATTCTATGTTTACTTTTTTTGACTCATATTTGTTTCTCAACTAACGTGCATACTAAGTGAAACTAAATGAATTATATTTTTATAACAAAGTACCATCTATTATATTCAATTTTGAAAATTTTGTGAACACATTTTTAAGCTTTAATATGGCATTTATAAAGATAAAGAATCTTATGTGAACACTTGCCTTCTCAAACCAATATATCTTATGAGTTAGTTTGAAAAATCTTTTTTCTAAAACATAAAACCTCGTCATTGTTTTATAGCCTTAAAAGTATTTCCATAGATCTTAACAAGTTAAAAGAAAATTAATAAAATTTTAAAAAACTATTTTTCATGTTTTTTCTCAAGTGTTTATCTATTGTTCTAATTATGTGCTCACCAAGCACTAAAAATTAAAAAGTTAAGACTGTACTTTCCAAATTGTTCACATATATGATCTTAAGGAAAGTGTTCAAAAACTGCTTCAACTAAAAGCATTAGTATGACAACAAAATGATCAATTTATCATTAAGTACCCTTCCTTATTTAAGTCAAAGCCACATAAGAATGATGAAATAAATAGAAAGTTAAATTTGTGTAAGCTTGCAAAGGCTCCACCTAAATTTTGCTCCCCTTATGTTTATGTTATTAAAAAAATATTGAACTAATCATAAAGACTATTTTAATTTTTTCCTTTGAAATATACCTCTCCCCCTTTTTGTAATGGATTACCAAAGTTAAGTTTTTGTTGTATTACTTGTTGAATATGAACAATGTAAGACCAAGTTGTCAAAGGATAATGAATTGTCTCACTCCTCTACACTTTTTTATGTATAAAAAATACCACTTGTTATATATGTAAAAGTATATCAAAGGTTGAATCCTTCCTCTCTTTTTTTACCTTCATGACTAAATATTTGAAAAAAATTTATAACTTATAAATATACTCCAAAGCATGCATGTAGGACTATGTTCTTTCTCTCCTTATTTATCTTCATGACAAAATATTTGAAAAAATTTAAAACTTTTAAATATACTCAAAAGTATATACGTAGGCTTTAAACTATGTTTCAGATTTTGGAACCATATCAAATTTGTGTTTAGTCGTCTAACATTCAATTCTTTGAACTTTATATGTGGCATATTTCTTATTCTTTTTAATCTAAGAAAAAGAGGTGTACCATGAGTTCACATTTCTTTTAATGTAGCAATCCTCTTAAATGTTACCTTTTAGATGTAATAAGTGTAGCACATGATGCAATTTGCACATATTCAACATACCTAAATTTATTATTACAAACAACACTTCTATCAAGTGTGCATGTAGGCCAAAACTTTGTGCTTTAGATTTTGATTCTTAAAAAGAATTCGGTTTGGCCAACCAACAATCAATTCCAAGGAATTTACATGGAACATTTCTGTTATTGTTTTTAATCCAATTAAAATAGGTGCTCACTGGGTTCACATTACTTGTTATGTTGATATTCTTTTAAATGTGACCTTTTTGTGTAATAATCTGAATGGATGATGCAAATAGCACAATCTCAATATGATCAATTTTTTTTGTCGTAAGAAACACCTCAATAAAGTAAGCGCATATCATTAAAATCTATGCTTTAGGTTGTTGTGCATAATCAGATGGGGTTTTGCCAAAAAGTAACCACTTACTAGAATTTTACAAAGAATATTTTTGTTGTTTTTTTAATATAAATAAACAAGTGGTAATGTGAGCTCAGTTTCCTTATAATGTTTCGATTCTTTTAAATGTGACCTTTTTAATGTAATAATTAGAAGGTACAGATAATGCATTCTTAACATTAACATTTATTATTATAAGAAACACTTTATGCATGTGATCTCAACAAATATAATTTGAATTGAATTTGTTAAATTGGTAATAACAATGTTTTGTGCTATGCTTTGATACTAATGGCTAGAGGAGGTTCATCTCCCATTGATTCAAGCTCATGTGGATGTCTCCCTTTCTTTCTTCTAATTCTTGATAATAATCGAGTAAAACGTAGTTTTCCATGTGCATAGTTTTTGTTTTATTGGAAAACACTTAAAAGCATTCATTAAGTCAATCACAATAGTTTTTAACATATTATATGAGACCTTTTTAACTTCGTCTCATCTTCAATCTTGGATGAAACATGCTGTGTCTTGAAACAGATCATGTCTTCTTATCAGCATTTCTCATGACTAAAGGATGTTGATGATAGGTCCAAATCACTCAATATATGGCCTTCCCTATTTTATTATCTTTTGTGAATTTTTCTTCTTCCTTCTCCACTTCTCTACCATGGTTCAACATTCAACATTGAAGTGGCTCATACATTGCATTCACGGAAGTGTGCCTCTACTATTCCCATTCCTTTCTTATCATGTCGCATGATCTTCTTCTTGATTTTCTTGAAGCACATTTTTAAAATACATTCCACACTTATTATAACTTTTTTAGAATTTCACCATTCTTTCAAAACATTATTAAATCAAACGAAATAATCTTAATGGACTCTCAACAATGCATATGGAAATTGTCAAAATCATGCATATGAATATTTATGTTAGAAAATTTTACTTGAGTGGTATGCATGATTTTGACCATTTCCATATGCATTGTCGAGAGTACATTAAGAAAAGTTTACTTAAGAAAGAAATGCACTTTGGGCATTCAGAATAAATAAGAATTCCATTTAAGTAATAGAGGACACATGGAAACATACTTTGATCTAACATAGCACATCTGTCAACAATAATCTGCTTCATTGTGACAATTTTTTCATACATGGTTAGTCAATTGTAATAATAAATATTTTATAGTTATTAGAAACAAGGAACAAGATGGTCACATAATAGGTTGTAGGTGAATCATAAAATTTTAATATTGATGTAAAAAAGTTAATGTAGCATATATTTTGAAATCCTTGATTATTCATAGACTCATACTTTGAAATTCTTATTAACATTATATCTCTTTGTGAGAGGATTGCAATAATGTAAATGCACAAGGGAATTTTATGTGATGTTATTTAAAGATGGATTTACTCCCATTGCCAATAAAAAATCTACTTAAACACTTAAATGTTACTTTTAATTGCAAGGTGAAAAAACTAACCAAGGGGAGATTACTTAGCTAAAGTGACCTACATAATGTGGAGCTAAAATACCTTGAAGATGGATTATAGCATCCAAACACACTAATCCTGTGATAACACTTATTGAATTTAACAATTATTTTGGGCTTCACAAATAATGTTTTAAGAAATTCACTTATTTATAGATGCTTTATAATTCTTCCCAGGTTATCATAGATATATTGAAATTGGGGCATACCATTATCTAGGTTTTGGCATGATTATTGTGATAGTACTTATTCCTAATTTTTTTTAAAGTAAATTAGATCTTTTTCCAAGCCATTAGTATTAGTTAAACCATTTCATTGACATAAAGATACTCTCTACTATCCTTCCTAGCCACTTTATTTCAAGTGTGATGTGAGAATGAGAATGACAAATTTGGGAACAATTGATGAAAGAGAGAGTAAGAAGAGCTTAAATGGGAGATTAATGGATAAAGGAAGCTTGAAGAATAACATGTCATTAGCTTGATCACAAAATTAGAGGAATAAGAAAAAATTTTAAGTAAGTTTTCATATAGATGACAATTTAAGGTAAGCTTCTATTGAAGTTTTCTTTCTTGTAATTCTCTTAAGGTCCCTTATGAGCTACTTAAGCCATTGTTTTGGATTTCTTAGAAATTGGGTCATGACTCCTATGTTATGTTTTTCATCCAAGTGCCAAAAACTATAAAATTTGACCGTTTGTGTCATATGATGAGAACCATGAATGGTTTGATAAGTGAAGATTCTAAATCAATAGTTTTCTAATAGGGTTTGAGAAATATTATCAGTTTAAACATATTGTATAATTAGTTGAGCAATGTTGGACCTTGATTTCATAAGTAAATTATATGGTATAGGAATATTTGTTAAACTATATGATAGGACATGGGAAATAATTGTTGGATCTTTTAGTAGTCCATCCACTTGTCAAGGGTCAAAGATCTCATTCTTCAAAGTTAAATTGTATAGTGAAACTAGAGAATTCAACCCTATGATGGAAACATGAAATGGTATCTTTAGCATTTGGAAGGTGTTAGGAATGAGACTTATTTGATTGATCGAGTGCACAAGGAAATACTTATGGTTGATTGTATAGTATAATTTGAAGGATGAAACCATATGGTGATATGGTTTTGAATATTTAATTCCATCAATATTTGAGAAATTTTATGTTATCCTTATGAATGCTTATTGAGTAATGAATTTAAAAATATTGATAGAATGTAAAACGAATTACATAAGAGACTAGGACAAGAAATAAAGGAAAGAAAAAAATAGAAGTGGCATCCTAAGACCCTAAGTTGTTGGACTATATAATTGTGATGTCAATATGTTAAGTTATTAATTCTAAAGAAATAATACTATTGAATGTGATGTAATTTGATGTGAGCAAAATTCATGTCATGAATATCCTTTCATATATTTTGATTTATGGTCTAATATTTTATTATATGAGACACTCACATATTTATATGTGTGTGTGTGTGAGTGTTTCTCTTATAGTAAAATATTATACCAAATACATATATATGTATATATATATGTGTGTGTATGTATGTGTGTGTGTGTGTACATATATATGTTTTGGTTATATGTATTACAACTTAAATACAAAAGGAACTGAATGAAAAAAAAGGACATGAGTTAAGAACTAAGAATGTGAAATTTGTTTTATTTTGCCGTATCTTATGGCTTCTTGATATAAGAAAAATTACCAGCTACATTCACTATTTCTAAGATATTGGGTTTCAACATGATAGATACCTCTCCATCATGAGCATTGGATTATAGGTAATGTGTATGGTAGTTTCATAATATATGATCATCAAATTTCTACCTTATTATCATTTGTACAAAGATTGGGGACCCTTGGCATAGCAGAGGACACATCATTGTCAACACACAATGTTGAACAATGTCCACATTGGCTCTATTTTAGATTATGCATGATAAACTTATATATATAGAAACCAAGGCACTCGAAAGAGAAATAAAGAAAGGTGAAAATAACATGAATATGAAAATAATGAAAAGAAAAGAAGAAAAAAAAAGATGAAAAAATATTTAAGTATTATATGGCATTTGTATAATGACATGACAATGTACTTACATGTTGTTGATGCATGAAACCATATATGCTATGATTCAATATTTTCATTTCTTTATAGATAGCCATGCACCATTTAAGTCAATGTTCAATCATATTTACAAGATATTTGTTGGCATTATAATATTATTTTATTGCTTATATGTTATTCTTTACTTCTTAACACATTAAGCTTATACCCTTTATTATAGGCTAGGATATAGACTTGCATGAAGCTGGGGGTTTGGGCAGCTTATGGCCCTTGTGTTTTTAAGTGTGTGCTCTATTAGGGATATATTGTATGTAATGATTTTGATGTTCTTTGGTTGTTGTTGCATCAACGTTTCATGTTATCTAATGTTTTGAATAGTAAATCTATGATTTTGTGTGACTCTCTTATTAAGCTATTTTTCATGAGATGATCATGCTTTAAGATTTTTTCTTAGTCATCGTAGCACAATTCTTAGTTTTGTCCTCATGACAATACAACTCACTCTATTATAATCAAGGTAATTGGGTATCTTTTTGCTTTCTACATATATTTGCTAAGAATATGCCCATAAAAGTACGCCAATGATGTATTAAACTCAAACGCGAGAATTTAGGATGCGATTGCGGTGTGCACAATCGAATGGTATGCACAATAATATATTTGTGCAATAAAAATGCCCTTCTAACAAAAGGAAAAATTTTCCTAGCATTTAGGAAACTAACATTAATCAACATGACAAGAGAAGAGATGGAAAATTGTTGGGGCACAATGTTCGCTAGCTTAAGCACAATATTCTTACTATAATCTCCAACAATGTGAAATAGGGGTTCCTTCTCAAATAAAATACTTATAGAGCTTCATAGAATATAGCCTTTAGGTTTTTTAGAGGTAAAATTGCTTTAGTGGTAGTTAACTAGATAATCTTCAAAAAAGAATATTTTATTATATATCTTGCAAAGAAAAGACCTTTTGTTGCCCTTTTTTTATCTATGTTTAACATTATTGTAGGAATTTTATCACTATTTATGCTTCAAGAGTTCTCAATAGAGGAAGTCCCATAAAAAAACTTTACGAAGAATTTTGAATGAAGATTTGTGGTTCTATTCCTTAGAGAGAAGGCACAAGAGGAACAAAAGGTCCTAGAGAAGAAACACATAATTGTGAGAAAATGTAAGAAAATTTTCTTTCCTTTGTTGTTATGCACTACATGAAGATAAATTAAAAGATGAGCTATTTTTTACAAAAATTTTAAACAATTTATATAATGCTATAGTAATAACCTTAAAAAAATAAATTGTTGAGCAAGAGAAAAATGTTTTGTTTGTGGAGGACGAATTAAAATCCTTGAATCCAATAAGGATGCAATTACGGTAATGAAATACGCACATTTATTAGCAAGGTGTTTTAAGCTTTTTAGGAAAGTTTATTATGAATTAAGAAAAGATAAACATCACAAAAGCTACCTACTTAATTGATAGGACAAAGGTGTTAATAAAAGAAATGGATATAAAACCTAGTAAGAAGGCATTGTAATGTGTAAGATGTTAACAATTTCAAAAAGGGTTTAATGTTTCTTAGTTCGAAGGCCAACGCAAATGCTTTAATTGTATATAGATGGGAAAGTTTGTAAAAGATTATCTCCATATGGTGTAAGAAATGGCTTTTAGGCAATTTAGCATGCATCACAGAGATTGTACAAGTTTTGGAAATGGCTATTTGAGTTCCTCAAATATAGCCTAAGTGAGAAACAGTTGATGATAAGCTATATGGCAAGGTTCTTAAGGTCTGTGCCTTTATCTAGTACGTTGCCCATTACTCAACAGATATGGAGTAAGGTATGATTCTATTTCAATAATTTTTTGTCGCTGTCATAGTTAATAGTAATGCTTCCTTTTCATTCTTATCTTCTTATGTTCTTCATGCATTGTTTAGTAAATTGATTAAAATGAATAACACTTTCTTGGTTAAACTACATAATACAAAAAAATCTCGTGCTTTTTATTTGATGGTGAATAAAATTTTGTGGAAAAAAGTTTACCAATGATTTAGTTGTCCTAGGTTTTTCCTAAATTTGATTAAATGTTTTACATGAATTAGTTGTATAAACATTAAGAAATTAATTATTTTTCATAGAAAAGAGAATTGTATTGATTTCTCTAGAAGTACCAAAAGTAGACTTCACAAGTAAAGGAAAAATAGACCCATTTATTTTGGTTCTTAAGGCAAGCAAAGTCTTGGGAAATGTTATTGAGTAATTTTATTTATCAATTATGTGTGCTGATGATCTATGATTATCTACATCTTTTCCGAGAGGAACAACGTTGTCCACCTCCTAATAAGAAAATTGGGTTTGAAATTTAGATGATATATAGAGTTTAATGCATACTTGGGGCTTTTTATAAAATGGCACCTTTATAGTTGGAAAAGAAGAAATTGCAAGTATAAGGTCTACAAGAAAAGTGTTTAGTAGTTGTATGGCATCATCATAAGAAGAACCAATTTTGTTAGCTAAAAAAATATAGTAATTTATAATTTTCCAAAGACTTTCATGAATTCAACAAATTAATTATTAATAATAAAATATCCATTACAAAGAATTTATTATTTTTTGATAAATTCCAGAGCAAAAATAATGTTTACCAAGAAAAATTTGAGATCAAGTTATCACGAGTTGGAAATCATTGAAGATAAAACATATGCAATAAGTGTTATTTGTAAATTTTTGTTTCATGGGTGCACCAATAGACCTTATGGAATTGATGAACAAAAATTTAGAGAATTATCAAAATAGTTTATAATCATCTTCATTAATGATATTATTATATACTATAAACTCCCAAAAGATATTGTTGTCTATTTCCATTTATATTGTAGATGTTGAGTGGGAAAGAAGTATATGTGTATTCTTTTAATTATAAATTTAAATTTTCTTAGACAGAGTTTATCAAACATTTGAGTAGTGTAGTATGGATATTAGATGATCGTCTGAAATATTTGTCAATGAGGTTGTTTTATATAATCTTTTACTTTAGTAGTTTAGAGTTTCTTAAGTTTAACCAAATCTTATTAAGAGTTAGAATAAGGAATTTTCTATAGCATTATTACTAGTATGATTGACTTAGAAAACATTATAATTTGATTTAGATGTCGATTAGTGTTGTAGTAGTAGCCATTCCAGAAAGATTTGATGGATATCAGATCATTAGTAATGTTTAACCATGTGGATTGGGGTGTGTGCTAACATAAAAAAGAATGATTGTTTCCTATACATCTAAACAATTCTTGCCTCACGAAAAGAACTATGCAATACATGTTCTAGAACTAGCTGTCATAGGTTTTGCCCTTAATAATTACAGGCATTTTTTTAGATCATGAATTATAACATTTTAGTTAATATCAAAAGTGTAAAATTCCATGTCACTTAGAATAATTTTAAAATGAGATAGAGTATTTGGCTAGAATTGATTAAAGAATTTTGCTTAATTGTAAATTATTTTAAATAAAATAAATGATGTTGAATATTTACTGAGTAAAATGTTATTGAAATGTTTTCATGTGGGATAGCTTCATGAAAAATAACCTCTCTTGAAATTGATAGATTAAAGTAGGAAGGAATAGTGTTAAGAATTTAGGTTAGTGAGATTCTATTTGAAAAGACAAAACTTTAGGATTAGGTCCTAGTATAGGTTGATGATAATTATTGTAGCATAACACAAATCCTAGATTGCATAACACTAAAGAAAAAAATGTGTCAAGAATTGCTTTTTATAAACTACACAACTTCTAATAGTTGTTGATGAATAAAGTAAGGCATTACTAGAATGGTTTTCAATTTTGAGTAGTACTAAACCATGGTGTGTTGTTAGAAGATTTTATACCAGTAGAATATTACGTAACAATATGTTGAGATCTCAAATTTTTGTCAACATTTGTTAGCTTTTTCATTTTTTATGGTAGTGTTTTTATAGAAACAATTTGATCAAAGCTATTCAAAACTCAACCAAAAGAGATTTTATAGGATGCTACCAAACAGCTCAAAACTATTTCCAAATGCATCCTTCAATGCCATAAGTAATGGCTTTGGAGTTAGTTATTAAGTTGGATTGATTAGAGCTCATGGATCTAATTAGAGAAGATCTGTATTGTTTGATAAATAATTGTAAAAAAAGAAGAGTTAAGGATTATTTCATAAGGGAGTATTAGATCTAGACCATCCAATCATATCATATAAGGTCTAAATCATTCAATTCATCAATAATAAATGTTTGATTAATCTCAAAAGTTAGATTCATAATGGATAGCTCTTAACTGCTATATTCAAGGATAGGTTAATTGATATGGACAAAAGAATGCTAATAGTGTGATAAAATCAAATGAAGTTTTTAACATTGGATTAATGTCTTTAATCTTCCCTTGCTATCAAGAAAACTCTTCAACATCCAATCAATGATAAATGGTGAGATTTCATGCATGCTTACATACTGCGCTGTTGAGCATGTAAAAATATTTTAGTCCCACAAGATAGGATATGAAATGTGTTTCATCTTTATAAAACATTGTCACATGTAATGTGAGCTGAATGATGGTTTGCCCCTAATAGTGTGCTAGGGAGTTCATCACCTAGGGCACTCATATCTCACAAGGTTAACATATGTGACTTCAGCATGACTAATTACACACTTGTTTAAGTTCTTCCCAACTCATTCCTTCATCTACCTTACCTCATCTAGGTTCAAGAAAACAACCTCACCAGGATAGTGCTCCACCCTACTTGGTTCTAAATGTCTCCAAACTCAAGGCTACCTAGGCCTGCTCGAGCTTTGACCAAAGTGCATTTCACTTTCGTCATGCTTAGGCGTTAGGCTTCGAATATATGCGTATATACATATATATATTAATTAAGAAAATAGAATTATTTTTCTTAAATTACTTTTTTCTAAATTAACCATTAAAAAATTTGTAAGATGGTAAAAGCGAGATTCTATAGATGAAAAGATTGAGTGAATAAAAATTAGAATCCAACATTTTTTCTAAATAATGAATAATATTGAATAATTAAATGCTTCAGTAGGATTTGAAATTAATATGAGTTGAGAGATGTTCCATATGTTTAAAAGTAATAAAGCTAACATTCTATTTAATAAAAAAGAGAAACTTTTCAAATTTGATGTGTATGTTCTCAATCCTTTAAGCTTATTGAATACTCTAACATGTTTTGAAGACCACTAATTTTTTATCTATAAAATTGCTTGGGTTGTTCTTCAAAACTTAGCTTAATTCACACAAAACAAGCCCATTGGAACAAGATGTAAAATAATTATGGCTTTCATCATCAACCTCAAGGATGAACAGATAATCCCTCTTTTGATGGAAATAAGACATAAATATTTTGATAGACATAAAACAAGTAAAATAATGTATTTAGGAAATATTGTTATTGTAAGAGGGATTGAAAATGAAGAATGTGTGCTCCCTCTTATTTCAAACACCCCTATAATATGTACTCCCACTCACTTTGTGACTATTATAAATTTTATTTAAACAACAATCATTGTCCACCTTTGGCACGATGAAAAAGGAGATACCATTTACACAATTTACATTACACATAGTTGTTGCTTTATGATTTGAAATTTACTAGTTGAAAGTGATTTAGTTATTATGCGATTAAATTTATGCTTGGTACAAACATATTTGAGTTCTACCAAGCCTTTTTCTACTTGACCTTTAATGACATGACATCTTAGATTTATGTTCTTAGTCATAGAATGATAAAGTTGGTTCTTTACTTGGGCCAATGAATAATTATTAACAATTCTAATAGAAATATGCGAGATCTAAGCTATAACCTTGATGTCTTTGTCTTAACCAAAGCACTTCACGAGCATAACTTCTAGCCATTGCATAGTTGCCCTCTATGGTTGATAGGAATATGCAATTTACTTCTTGTTTCACCATAAAATGTGATATTTTTCTAGGAATGAACATGCATTTGAGGTATTTTTCTTACCTATCATAAGGCCTACAAAGTTTCAATCTACGTAACCTATACTATCACATGTAAGAGTATTTGTAGCGTACAATAGTTCTAAGTGTAATCAGCCTTTTAACTATTTGAAGATTGATTTCATTACCATAAGATCATTTTTTATTAGGATTTAATTAGATTCTAGCACATAAAAAACACTAAATAAGATGTCCACTTGCTAAGAGATATGTAGGGATCCAAAAAGAAAGCTATGCAGTTTTGATCAATGACTTTCCCTACCACATCTAAATCAAAATGGATTGATTTATTCATTGGAATCTTCTTATGCTTAGTTTTTTTCAAAACCAAATCTACTGAATAATTCTTTTAAATACTTAGTTTGTGAAAGGAAAGTCTTATGTTTTAGTTGTCTTATTTTTAATCATAAGAAATTTGTATCACCCATCATATTTGCCTCGAACTCCCACGCCATTTAGTCACAAAATTCTTTAACAATACTTTTAGTTGTGATTCCCAAAATTATGCCACCAACATAAAATTATGTAATAACAAAAATCTTTTATAGATTTTAAGAATAGAGTAGTACCCACTTTTTATTTCGAGAAACCATTATCAACTATGAAAATTACTTAATTTATGATACCATGCTCGAGGGGCATGTTAGTGTCACAAAGAACTGTCTTAAGCTTATAAACATAATCACCATGTGCATGGGTCTCAAAACTAGGGATTTATCTGTATACACATATTTTTTGTTACCTCATGCAAAAAGACATTTTTTACATCTATTTAAAATAATCTAAAATGCTTATGACATAAATATACTAAGAGGAGTCCCATAGCCTATAATCTTAATGGCAACACAAATGCCTCTTCAAACTTGATATGTTCAACTAGGCTAAAACCAATAATAAGAACTCCAACTTTATTTCCAATGATCCCTACATTTTTACTTATCTTATTTTTGAATTCACGTTTGTTTCCAATCACTTGTTGAGCATTAGACCAATGAACTAATTCACACACATGGTTTCTCTCAGATGGATCTACTTATCCATTCATTTCATCAAACCAATAGTTTTGTTTAAGGGCTTCTACTATATATGTTGGTTTTGTTAAACATGCAAATGCATTATGACTAATTTCTCTTACAAATACTATAGCCTTAACTCCGTGATTAACATTTATTTTAATTAATTTCTTTGCAGATGTGAAGTGTATTGTTTTCAATATTTATCTAATTGATGACTTGAACCATCTATTTTACCTTTTTTTACCTTCATCTTCATTCAAGTCTAAGTTCTTCAAGGACTTTAGCTCTTAATCTTAATTTTTTGTATTTACCTTTTGAATAAACTCATCAAACACCATATGTGTTATTTACTCTCTGTTGTAAACTCTACAACATTTTTAATAGTTGTGTGCCTAAAAGAACTCTTATGATTGCTTTTTTAACAAAATTCTTCAAGTTAGTCTTTTCATAACTAATTATGATGCATTTACACCTAGAAACATAAAAGTTGCTAATAATTTAATTCTTCTTTTTAAATAAATCATAAGTAATTTTGTTAAGTTCCATTCTTAAACTCATTTGTTATACAATAAGGTTTTTTAATCAACCAGTAAAAAAAGTAGCGTGGTTGGTTGTATTTGTAAAACATAGATCTACTCATGTTTACCAATGTCCTACTATTTCTTCATATTATCCCTTTTTGTTGGCAAGTATAAGAACATGTAAGCTAATGCCTTACACTTATTCATTTGTAATAATCAAAAACCTCCTCATTCTTAGAATCAACATCATTATCATTTTGAATACAAATTAGGTTGTGATTGGTTTACCTTTCTAGCACTCTTATAAAATTAAAAAAAAAATTAAAATGCCTCACTCTAACTCCTAAGAAGTACAACACAAGTATATCTATAAAATTCATTAATAATCATTAATCCATACTTTTTTCACCAAAGCTCAACTTTTGTATGGCTCAAAAAATGTCTAAATAAACTATATTCAAAGGTCTATCAAGGTTTACATCAGTTTTAGTTTTGAATAAAGATTTAGCATTCCTTATTGATAATATTTGCACATTTTCCTACTAATCCTACTTGGCCCAGAAGGACCTCAAACTAGTTCATGTTTTTGAAAAAAAATAATCTACATGACATGAACGTTTACACCATAAATTGTTCTCACTTATATTTGCAACTAGGCATTCTAATTTTCTAATGTCTAATTGACCTAAATTAATAAGAGTCGTCTTTTCTTCTAGTACCTAAAATCACTTGATAATCTTTTAATATTTTGTAACATTTAGTATCAAAACTTACAACATACTCATTATCAAAAAATTTGCTGATACTAACTAAATTAAATACTAATTTATGACAAACAAATGTAATTAAAGGTGTAAAATTAGGCATACCTCCATCACTAATTCTAATTACCTTCTTCTTAGAGTTCTCTCCAAGTTGTTTCCATCTTTTGCGACCACATTCTATTCATATATTTTCTTATCAATCTTTAATCATATGTCTTGAGTATCAATTATCTAATGCTGAATAGCTAGATCTTGATTTTCCCTTTACATATGGCTATACATAAATTTTAAATTTTTCCTTACTAATAAAAATGTGATTTTTATTCTCCTAACTTGCATACTTACATCTACAAAACATTCCTTAGTATCCCCTTCTAACATATGAATACACTAAATTATCTATTCTCTAACCTTAGGAACCCAAGTAAGATTTGGTTCACAACTAACATTCACTACAGGTGTATCACTCTTTTGAAATAAGTTTTTGAACTATAAATTCTTTTCTTAATTTGATAATCCTTGATTATATGACCTTTTTTTGCAACCATAAAATTATTTAACTTTTGAAACATTAAACATGTGGTCAAAAGAAGACATATATTTATGCTAAGAAAAATAATTATATGGCAATAGAAATTTTTGCATGTTTAAGAGAATAGATCTTTGTTTCTAAATGAGTGGTTTCCTTTCTAAAAAAAGCTTTCTTAATAATCATGGAAGCTTTTTAACACAAATTTCAAGTATTCTTATTTTCATTTTCTCACTTTATTTCATGTCAAAATTAGAAGCAAAATAACTTCTCAATTTTTTATGTGAGGATAATAATTGAGTTAAAGTACTAATAATTTCTAAGTAGTTCTCAACAACTTCACAAGATCAATAACTTACCTCATTCTCTTCTTGTTCATTAGATGCACTTAATTCATCATCATTTTCCTTGATTCTTATCATTGCTTTCTCCTTAATACGTGAAGTTGCAAGCTAGAATCTTTCAATGCACTCCAAGTAGCCTAAAAAGATTTCTTCTTTTACATTCTCTTCATTTTTTCTAGCTTCCTTTTGGTGTCACTCACTCATAGACTTTCTCGACTAACAGGGCCAGCATTTCGACATTGGTAGCATTATGGTGCCATTATATTCTCCCTTAATTTCTTCTTCTTTGAACAGCTATTTACAAAACATTTTACCAAATGTTTAGCTTAAACCTTTAATGTAAAAATTCAGCTCTTCTTCTAGATCAATGGAAGAGATGATTGTAAAGTTTGATTCATCTTTTCTTGCATTAAATGCCAATGATTCTTCATTCTATGCTCCATGCTTTTGATTACTTATGAAGCCCTCCCATTCAACTCTCCAATTCTTCATATTTTCTCCCAAATTTGTTCTAATGATCTCATAATCAAGAGTAAGAATACTTATTTTTTTTTACTTCAACGTGTGAAGTGCCTTTATATGTTACTTGTAACGTCTTCCAAACATTATGTGTGATATAAAATATCATAACTTGATTAAATTCATTAGGAGATATTCCACAAAATAATGTAGTTGACTACTCTAGCAATTGATTTCCCTATTCTCCTTTTGTCACTATTGAGTTCTTTGATAGATTTGATCTTATTAGTGCATGAATCTTTTAGTAAATCACAAAGATTAGCCATCACTTCCAATAATTCAAAGTTAATTGATTTCATAAAACTTCTAACTATTTTTTTTAATATAAATATGATTCATTTTTAAATAATAATGTAAAAAAAATCTATAGAACTTTACTTAATATTACACTAATATCAATCATGTATAAAGTCATACAAAAATGTTAATTGAATAAAGAAACGAACAAACAATTGTATTTTGGTAAGCATAGAAAAAGATATAATAGAAATTAAATTAATATGTATAAAAACTATAAATCAAGCAAACTTAACGAAATAAGTAAATCATACAGATCGATCTCCCATGTGATTCGACTTACTACTTGTAGGGAACCTACTCTAAGACCAATACAAGTAAAATTAGTTTACATGAATCCCATAAGAGGGAATCGAATTATGGGTTTTAGAATATTTTTGTTACCATTGGATAGTTTTTACTTTTCAAAATAGTCTTCGTAGATATAGATTTAACTTTTTAGAAAACTTATTATTCAAATTTTTATATAGAATTTTTTAATTTTTATGATTAAAATAAAAAAATTAAAAGTAAAAAAAATTATGTTGTTGGTTCAAACTAGAACCAACGATGACCACCAATTAAGCTTGGGAAAGCAACATTTAAGTAAAAATTACAACTTCGCAAGTTTATTTTTGGTTGACCTCCAACTATTGGCTTTTATGGCATCAACAATATCCCATTGTCTTGTGAGCTCAAGCCCACTTAGTTCTTCAATGAGATCAAACTAGACTCAGACTATAATAAATGTTAGGGGCCATATTCTAAAAGAAAAATAAAATTATTGTATGAAAAAAACTCAAGATAAAATTGTATAATTTTTTATGATTTTTTATGATTTTTTATGAATAGAACAAGGTAAAATGAGCTGGAAATTGTGAAAGGAAGCGAGAATACCACTAGATGATGGGCTTAGGTAGATGATTTTGGAAGTTTAAGAAGTAATAAGCCATAGTAGGTTGTCAAAAGGTCTTACTATAGTAAAATATTATGTAGAACTCCATTAAGATGTCGATCCTTTATTCATGTTCATCATTTTATTCATAATGAATGGCTTTTTATAGAAAACATTTAGTCATAATAGCTAGAAACTCAAGCAAATGTTATTTTATATGCTGCTACCAAATAGCTTGCAAAATTCTCCAAGAAGGCTTTTACAATGAAAAAACTAATAGCAAGTGAACAATCTATTTGCTAGATTCTGCTTGAGCCATCAGATGCAATCGGAGATAATATAGTCCTTCAAATCAACGAATGTAAAACAAAAAGAATTATGAATGGTTAGATTATAGAGGATGTGATCAAACTAACGTTGTCTTCAATCACAATGAACTATCATAAGACATAAGCATAAATTATAAAAAATTATTAAATAATTTTAACAAAATATATATATCAATGTTGAAAAGAGATAAATTAAGATATTATAATATGGTCTAATTAATGCAATGTAAAGGAGACACGAGAAGAGGTTTAGAATTTCTTAATAATATATAAAAAATTTTTAAAACAATTTGAAAGAATGAGATAAATGTTATAGAAATATTGCACTCTAAAACAGTGAGGAAATTGACAATAACATCCTCTATTATCAAATCTAAAATGAGTTAAAATGTTTCTCAAAGGGAAGCAAAATATTAAAAGTAATAAATATTTAAAAAGTTAAAAAATATCATATTGGATGGAGCACATCGAGAGGAGTCTAACAACGTTTGGTTTTCTTAATCAAATCTTGTTTGCAAAAACTATGAATTGCAAAGTAAAATAATCATAAATAATAATAATTTATTAAATCAACATTAAGAAAACATATATTTTTTTCAAATAACTTAAATTAAACATACATCTAATATAACCAAATTAAATTGATATAAAAATCACATAAGAGAAGATTTAGAGTTACATAGTTTATATAATGACAACAAAATAAAAAAAAATTAAAAAATGAGATATGTTGGAAATTTTTATTCCAAGGTGCTACGGAAATCAACTATAACATTCCTTTTCTCAAGTAAATTATGAATCTAAATATCTCCTAAAACATGCAAAAATTTATAAAAAATTATAAAAATTAAACAATTAAAAAAATTGAAAAGATTATTTATTCTACAATGGATCACATTTGGAGTTACTATAAATTACAAAAAGTAAATGCAAAAAAAATAATAAGTTATAACTTAAATACTAAGTAAATAAATTTCAATTCTAAAATAAAATAACTAATGCAATTTAATATAATAATATAAAACCAATGTAATGGACACATGAGAGTAAAAGTAGGTGTTCATTATAATATAATAAAATCTAAGCAAAGCATTTAAATAAATAAGATAAATTACATAGAAAAGTTATACCCAAAGATAATAAGGACATGGAGTATAATATCCTCAATAATCTAATATGGTATTAGTTGAACTGATAAAGTAAAATGTGTCAAAATCAAATAAAATATGATATTTAAAGACATGAAAATTAATATTTAAATAGATAAAGCTTGCGAAAAAGTCCAACAACATTTGTTTTATCAAATCAAATATCGTTAAGAATTAATAAGACTTGCCATAAGAAATAATCATAAACAACAACAAATTATTATTGTTAAAATTAAGAAAATATATAGGGTAAATTATGACAATATAATATAACCAAATAATAAAAAAGTAGAAGTCACATGAGCTAAGATTTAGAGTCACATTTCTAACTAAATCAAGGCAAAAGAATTATAGAAAAGAAATAAATTATTTAAGAATGATGCATTCAAATGTACTAAGAAGGTAGAGTGTAACATCCTTGATTATCAAATTAGTAAGTAATTCAAATATCTAATAACTATTGCAAAAACTTCAAAAAATAAAACATTTTAAAAAAATGTAAGATGAATATTTGTTTGTATAAAATTTGTTGAGATGAGTCCAAGATGATTGTTTTTCTTGATCAAATCTTTTTTTGAATATCTCTGAATTACAAAGTTAAATATGATAAAATAATTATGAACTACTCTTCTAATATTAGCAAATATAATTTCAAACTAAAATGAGCATGCAAAGAATTAAGGTTTCATTACAACATAACAATCTTTGTAACAAAAAACATACGAAATAAGGCAAAGCTTATCAAAAAGTTACATTCTATGGTGTTTAAGTGATTGAGTGTAATATTCTCATTCATCACAACTCATATGAATCAAAATGTTTCATGAGTGAAGAAAAAATATTTGAAGATAAAATACTAAAAAATTAATTTGACAGAGGTCATCGAGACAATCAAATGTTCTTTATTTTATTCAACCAAATCTTATTTTGAAAAGTAATTAATTATATATTTTTACTTTGCTTTTTTTGATAAATATACATAAAAGATGAAAAGCTGTAACTTTAAGCAATGCAATATAATCAAATTAAAATAATGTGAAGATAACATTAGATATGGCTTGGAATTACAAAATAATATATTAAAATTGAAGTTAATCGTTTGAAGAAAAAACATAAATGTTACAATAAAGTTGCATTCTACAATATTAACAAGATGAGAGTAACCCCCTCATTCAAAAAATAGAGTAGGAATCAAAACCATAAAAACTTATTTAAAAATAATAAAACTAAATATGAAATTGGATAAAGCTTATCAAGTTGAGACCAAAGATGATTGTTCAACTTGATCAAAACTTTTTTGAGTAATTACAAATTGCTATGTGAAATAAGCATAAATTAAAAAACATAAATAATAATAAAATATAATTTAAAATATATATATATGTGTGTATATATATATATATGTATATATATTAAAAATAAATTAAGATAATTTGAGGAAGGTGCGCTGGCGGCGGCGACTGAAGGCGAAGTGTTGGAGGCGCAGGTTGGAGGGCGGGGCACTAGCGACGACGAATTGATATCAACGTGTTGGTGTCGGTGAGTTGGTGCTAGTGACTGGAGAAGGAGCACCCACGGCGAAGACAGAGGGACGGTGGCACGTGACGGGGTGAAGACGGTGCTTGTAACGGGTAGCTGGTGAACGAACGTGTACCCTACTTCGGTCACGTGCGTATAGCCTTTCCGTTGTGCAAGTCAACCAGGAGACATGACATCCTGGAAATTCAAATTTGAATTCCTTGGAAGCTGGTTTCTACTATGGGGTGCTGAGAAAAAATTAAATAGCAAGTTTCTCGTGCAGTACATGTTACCGGTTCCTCTTCCCACATGAATTAGGTTTTGGGACACCTAGAGCCCTAACGGTGGTAGCTACATAACATGGCGGGAACCAAGGGGAGGAAGAGCAACTAGAAAACCAGGACCTCTGTGAGCGAATCGCCGAAAAGAGAATGCTTCACTATCGTAATAGAGAAGATGGGGGTGGACACAGAAGAATGGCCTCGCTCCTCGAGTGTTGGCTGACGGGAGGTTGTTGGAATCTTAAGGCATGAGGCATAGCCATCGATTGACTCTACTGATTCATCGTGTAGCCCTGTGAACTTGGTGGCTTTTGAAGTGGGTCTGGTGACCTTCGTGAAAGGTAAAGAAGCACTGGTTGTGGTCTCTGAACATCGGATGCGGGGAGCTGAAGCTCTGAAGCATGTTGCTGCACATACAGTGATGGTTGAAGTGAATGAGCTCGGGGAGGAAGAGAACAAGGTTGAGGAGCATGCAGAAAGCATGCGGTTGGAGGGGACTTAGTGTCCTGATCAGGGTGATGCTCATGGGTGATGCGCAGAGCTTCATTGCAAGCTACGAATATATAGGCCTAACCGAATAGAGTTAGCTTCTGGGAGGCCTTGATTTTCAAGAATAACTTTTCAAGCGGACGTGTAACATCCTTTGTGCATCTGGCTACAATCGATGTTACGGATAGAGTGACGGGCATGCCAGGCCATGTTGATAACGAAGATGTTGTTATGTCCTCTGAAGTATGCTATAGATGCATCGAATTCCACACGTTCGATCTTGTCGGGTGCGTGTTCAGGAATACCCTCCCATTCTTCGATATCGTACGAGTACTGCAGATGCGATGGGGTCATTACAGAAACTTAAAGATTCTGGATTTGTCTTCCGGATGCTTCAGTCTACACTTTGACTACATGCATGATAGAAACGAAGTTTGGTTGGGTGGCCCATGGCAAGTTGCCAGCCAAGCCATGGGGCTGGACATGTGGAAGATTAATTTTGGCCATAGGCCATGACGGCGATGTGTGCACTAGTGTGGGTGCATTTCCCTTACGTCCCCTTAACATACTAGGATGTGGAAAATATTCTGAGAATTGCTATGGCGATTGAGGAGCCAATCTTGCGGGACGAGTGGACCACCGACATACAGAGATCCGCATTTGCTAGGGTGTGTCCTAATGGATCTCTTGAAGCCCTTAAAACCTGGCATGTGGCTAAGAGGGGTGTTTGGCAGAGTCTACCAACCATTCGAGCATAAGGGGCTGCCTCGGGTATCCTTCCACTGTGGGCATGTAGGTCACCTTGTGGGGCAGTGCAGTATGCCCACGACTCAAGAGGATGCGCCTATGTGCATCCCTAGGATGATGAGTAGTGGGAAGGAAGCTGGGAAGCGTGATGAGGCGACAATAAAATCTACAGTGGCACATGGCGACAATGAGCCTAGCGGTGGATCACTACAGGTTGCGGAGACAGGCACATGTGGCGAGTCGGCCACTGAAGCTGAGGGCTCCAGGGGTCTCGGAGTGCTGAGGTTACATGCACGTGACTCGGAGGCGAACACAAAGTTGGGGGACCTGGGTCTGTGGATGATTTTTCTTCCTCGACGTAGGAGGCAAACTATAATCGCACGCAGGAATTCACTAAGAAGGGCTAGCCAGAACCCAAATAGAACCTTGAGGGAGGTGACTAAAGGTGGAGTGGATGCAAGAATGTATGACAGGGAGAGGAGCCTATCCAAGGCCAAAGGAAGGGACATGAAGAGTTGAGCTTGGCTCCCAATGAGAAGGGAGGACAGAGAGAAGGACTCACATTCAGAAGCTCTGATGAAGGAAGCAGGAATGGGCAGATTATGCAAGCACGAAAAAAAAGGGGAAGAGGCTATTGCTGGAGGAGAAGTACACGACGAAGGAGAGCACACGCATGCCTGGATCTTGCAACAATACAAAGTAGGAGTGCTTCACTTGGGCTGTGCTTTGTGGGGTGCAAGGGATACGGGGATGGACGATGGAGGCTGCTTTCTGCCTCATCATGGGAGAAGTGCATTGGCGTGGCTGTACGGAAATAAACGTGCTCTTGTGGACATTAGGGTAGTCTTACTCTATGATGGTGGCTACACAGAGGTAATTTAATAAAGAAATCGATGATGAGATTTGTTGTTTGGAATATTAAGGGAATACGGGACAGGAAATCCAGGTGCTATCTACAAAGATTTGTACGCTAGGTTAACGTTGCTGTCATGGCTCCTGTGGAGACGAGAGACCAAACTTTCCTAAGGAAGGATGCAGATTGGCTTCTTGGAAGAGAATAGCATTTTGCAGTGCAGCCATCGACTGAGATGTCAGCATGAAATATATTGTTGTGGAAGAGTTGGGTTGACATCAAGATCACTGCTTCTTCTCTACACGTCGTAACCATTGAGATCAGGCTACGTGGCGTAGTTAAGCTAAATTACTACGGGGTGTAACGCCCCAAGGAACATCACAAGCGGTGGGAGGTCTAGGATATCGTAAGGAAAGAATCCAGCGGCGATGATTCTCTTATTGTGGCAGGAGATTTCAATCTCGTAGTGGCACAAAGAGAGAAGTGGGGTGAAAGGAAATTCATTTATGGCAAAAGACAGCAAGAGTTCACATTTTTCATGTAGAAGCTGCAGCTGGTGGACGTGGGTTTCACTGGCAATATCTTCACCTGGTGCAACAGGAAGCAAGGTGGCGCATGTATCCTAGAGAGACTCATTCGGGAGCTGATAAACACAGTGGGTTTGAATGAGTTCCCTAAGAGACTGGGTGCATGCATGCCAGAGCATTTCTTGTCAATCAGTCACTATAACACCATATACATGGTAGTGGTGCGAGTATTGGTGGAAAGACTGAAGCCCATGATGCAAATTATCGTCTTGCATGAACAAGGTGCCTTCATCCCTAAACGCAGCGTTTTGGATAATATCTTCATCGCACAGGAAATGGCCTCCAGAATGCACTCCTACACTGCAAAAACTGGGCTCATGGCTATTAAGATTAATGTGGAGCAGGCCTATGACAATGTGAAATGGGATTTTCTGCTTAGGATGCTGAAGCTTATGTTCCGTCCTTTTTGATGTGAATGGATTGAAGCCTGCATCACCTTTCCAAAATTTGGGGTATTTATCAAAAGTTCTCGACCTTTATGGGTGGAGGCACAGTGTGGGCTCCTGTAGGGTTGCCCACTCTCGCCTTACTTATATGTCATAATGACAGAATATCTCTCTGTGCTGGTGCATGACTATAAGACAAGACAATTGCTCGGGTTTAGGTCCGAACAGCATCCACCATCGATCTCGCACTTGCTTTACGAGGACGACGTTGTCCTCTATGCTTCCGTAATGCACAAGGTTGTGTGCACTATGCGCAGAATCATGAATGCCTTCAGCACTACCACGGGGCTGCGCGTGAACTTCTCTATGTCTAAGGTTTGAAGTTCTTTGTACTTAAGAAAATCCCGCAATAGGGGTTAATTGTGGTAAACAAAATTTTCTTTCGATTTTCAGTTTCAATTAAAAAATAAATCTTTTAAGCACGAATAAGAAGAAATATAACACAAAAGATTTTTAAGGTGGTTCGACTCAAAATCGAGCCTACATCCACCCCCAACCGGAGTCGGGAAAAACAACACTAAAAAAACCAAATTAAAATCGAGGTTTTTTGCACGGTTCACCTCAAACATACTTGGGATTTTTCCTGCAGCTAATCCCGAAATTACTTGAATTTTTCCCGGCTCAACTCAAACCCCAGGCTTTTGCACAATGCAAGGATGCCCTTACCGCAAAGAAAAAAATACAAGAATTGAAAAAACTTAAAATTACTTTAACTAAAATAAGAGGCACACAGGACTGAAAAATAGAGAAATAGAGGTTGAAAGATTGTTGAAGCAAAAAGCTCTAATTTCGGAATCCTTCTTGCCACTTTCTCTTTATGAAATAGGAAGCACCGCATTCACTTTATTTTGCTCGAAATCGTGATCTAAAATCTTCGGGATCCTGGCAAATGTCACCTCTAGAAGTTCTTTATTCTTCCCTATTTATAGAGCTTAAATTTGAGCTCTAAAATCACTCCCAACGGCTTTTAAAATCAACTAGCCGTTTGGGTAACGGACGGAAAGCAGCTACCATCCGATTCGGGTCTAAAAACAGTCGGCACGGATTGAATCTCGAATTTACTATTTGAGATTAATCTGGTCCATTCGATCTAGGCGGGCTTTATCCGAGCCAATGCTACCCTACATGTACTAGTAAAATGTGTCCAGATATAATTCAAATTAAAACAGTTACCTTACTTGTTATGCATCTAAGCACGTATCTGTGCTGCCTGGGTTCGTTTTTTCAGCATGTCATTTTACGCTGAATAATCTCAGCCGTCCGATCGCTCTTGCCCTTCCGACTACTTTGATAATTAGGTTTGATTTTAGTCCCACATTGTCTACGATGTTTCTCCATTGCGCTTTATAAGGCATTTTCTTCCAATTACCCCCGAGCTGCTTTGGGGTTGGCTTCCCCTTCCTTAACCAGGATTTCATCACTTGGTCGGGTTGACTTGATCTTGCTCTGTTTAGTTTAGCATTGCCTCTGGGATGAATACGTCGGGTTCCTTTCAGTATACCTTGCGGCCTGAATTTGCCGTGGTCCATTCATCGTTGCCTGTGGTCTGAATTCCTTTGGACTACGGGCTCCTCTTCCGGGTCCGTCCACCAGTTTTTATATTTATATATATTTTTTAATTTCAAAAAGCCTGGACGGTCCAGTGGCCTGGACGGGTCAACTCACCTAATGCTACAGTGAAAAATTCCCGAGAGTAATATTGTTTTAGGGTGTCTTGTGAGAATTTTTGTGTCAAAATATTTAATATAAGTGTACCAAAATAATTTGACATTATCATAGTATTATAAGTTTTCTAAATGACTGAAAAGAAATTCGTGAACAATAATTCCTAAATAATTTTAAATAATCAAATACCAATATTTATACTTTTTATCAATAAAGCTTGGCCCAAAAATAAAAATTCAATAATTATTTTTTTATAACATTTTAAATATTAATACTACTAGTGTGCCATATCATCTCAAAATTTGGACATATCAATTTTAAGAAAAATAAAAAGAAAATCAAGTATGAAAACTTTAGTGCATGTCATCAATTTCCTTGAAGCTTGCCCTGACTCCAAGAGCCTTGAAGACCACTATTTTAGACATTTAAAATTCATTGCTTGAATTAATTAAATATTAACAATTTTATTTAAAGGAAGCCCATATGGGATATAAACATTTATGCTTGAGTCATCAAACACAAGGGTGTAACAGGGTTTACTTTAGTAGAATTATGAGTAGGAAGAAGACGAGAATGGTGGCGATCAAACTCAGCATGGAGCGAAGCTGGATGCTCATGTATCTCGGGGTTCCTGTCGTGGTGAAGCATCTGAAGAAAATGAACTTTAATTTGCTATTTCAGAAGATCGAAGCCTCTATTGCCAATTGGCAGATTCGTCCTCTATCGCTTACTGGCAGAGTGGCTTTGGCTTCCTCTGTTATCAAAGCCATCCCGAGCTACATGTTGTGTCATTGTGTTGTACCCTTTGGAATGATTGACGAGATTGAAAAGAGGATCAGAAGCTTCCTGTGGTGTGGGGTTAACAGCATGCATATGATCTATTATGCGTCCTGGGACAGCATCACCTTACCGAAGGCTGCAAGTAGTCTTGGGCTACGGGACCTCCAGATTTGGCAATGCGTTCTACGAATGAAGCACTGTAGGTGCCTGCTGAGCCGCGGGGATAGTCTCTGGGTGGATATCATGAGACAGAAATACAATGTGATGCACACCTCTTCGAAGACTCCTCGAAACGTTTCCCATGCATGCAGGCTTGTGCTGGAGGCAATGCTGAGCGCAATGTCAAATGTCAAACATTGTATGGAGAATCAGCGACAAGAAGACGGAGAGGTTCATGGAAGATAATAGGATTTGCTTCCTCCCTATCTACAACTGGCCTACTTTCATCAATATGAACATTGTGTGGCTAGTGAGCGTGGAAGAATGCATTACCGCTGTTGGAGTTTGGAACGTCAGAAGTATACTTGCATGGGCTGGGGATCTCTTGCTAGACAAGGTATTGCACCTTCCCTGGGCCCGGATGTCTCGACAGGACACGCTGCTTCAGGCGCACATTGAGATGGAGAAGGTTGATAATTGGAGGCTCTACTTGCACCTAAAATGTAGGGTTGACAATGTCACCAGGCAAACGAACAAGCAGGATGCAAATCAGATGAGGGGATTATGGAAGCTTAAAGTGTTACTGAGGGTGCACATTTTCTTGTAGGACATGGTGGGGGATCACCTCCCTACAGCAGTTTAGATGGCCTTGAGAGGACTACTCAAATGTAGCACTTACTCTTTAGGATGTACTACGGAGGAGACCACGCAGCATGTCTTCTGAGATTGCCTACACGCCCAAGATTTTTTGGTTGACCGTCAGGCACGCGAGGCTGTAGCCGCTTGGGTCGCCTTGAGGTGCAGGTGCCGGGCTGACTTTTCTTCACTGGCTCTTGAAGTTTGTCGGCTCGCTTGCGACGAGATGTGGGGAGGGCGCCGGTCATGCTGCTACTTTGGTCGCTATTAGGTATTACATTTGGGAGAGAAGGAATGCAATGAGGCACACCGATCCTGTGGTGAACTGCTGCACTATGTTCTGTAAGATAAAGATCGAGGTTATCGCAGTAGCAAAGCATCGCAACCTTTACTCATCCGTGTCTAGTGGGAACCCTTGCAGCTCTACTGAACTGCCTGTAGCCTATATTTGGGTTCCCCCTACTATATAGATTAAAGTGAACTATGACGCTGCTGTTGGGGAGGATACCACTGGGCTTGGGTGGTGAGGGACAACATGGGGAAGCCATTACTGGAGGTTGGTATAAGGGTTATCTCGTAAGCTGGTGAAGTTATGGAGGTTCAGGCAATGCTAGAGAGTCTTGACTTTTTAAGGGATACCCTTTCCCAATATCATATTGTGGAGATTCAAACGGACTCGATTTTGGCACTGTAGGAGGTTCGTATGCTCATCTGTCACCAGCATGTGGTAGGTTCCTTTGCTGAGGCTATTGAGCACGCAAGATGGCTGGACGTGCTAAGATTTTCCCACATCTAGAGAGAGGGAAATGCGCCTACTAACTTGGTTGCACATGCTGCCTATTGTGCAAATTTTTTCTGGGAAATGGGGTGTCCCTTCCCAAGCCCCACATCAAACTTACGCTGTTAGATTTCATGTTTGACCTTCCATGAGGATCATCCATGAAAATCTTTTAAAAGTGTCATGCCTCCTTTTGAATAAAAAAAATCAATGTAAAGGATACATAAGAGTAGAATTTAAGTTCAAAGTAATATAAAAAAAAAAAAATATATTTTAAAAAATGAGATAATTTTTATAGGAAGGTAGCATTACAAGATAATAATTTAATTGAGTGTTGCAACCTCAATTGTGAAATAAGTTATGAATCAAAATGTATTATAAAGCATTCAAAATCTTTGTAAAATAATTTTTTTAAAAATGGTAAATAAATATAAGAAATGATAGAGCTTGTTGAGATTAGTCCAAAGGTATTTGTTTACTCTCCATTGAGCTTCATTTAGAATTACTACGAATTCTTAAAATAAATTTACATAAAAAATAATAAATTGTTATTTTTGATATTAAGTAAATATATGTTAGTGTTTAAAAGAGATAAATTGAAGCACTATATTATATCAAAATCAAAGAGATGCAAAGGGAACATGACAAAACATTCAATGTTATAAAAAAATATAACCAAATCATAGGAAAAATTTGAAGAAAGAGGATAAATTATATATCAAAGTTAGATTCCAACATACTAAGACAATTGAGGGTAACATTCTTAATCGACAAATCAAGTATAAATCAAACTGTCTCATAATGTGTGCTCAAACACTTGAAAATAAAAATATTTAAATGAATAAAAAGTGAATATTTTAGTTGATAGAGTTTTTTTAGAGCAATCCAATGACATTTATTTGATATTCATCAATCCTCTTTAGAAGTTACTACAAATTAACAAAGTAAATAAGTATTTATTACAATAAATTATTTTTTAATATTAAGAATATATATATATTAAATCTATAATTATATAAATTCGAGGAATGTAATAAAATGAGCTTTAATTGAAGGTCACACGAAAGAAGAATTAGAGTTTTATAGTAATATCATGAAATCAAAGAAACAAATTATAAACAAATATATTATGTAAAAAAAATTTGCATTCCAATATATTTAACTAATTGAGTGTGAGATCCTCAAATTTCAAATCTTGTATGCTCAAAAATATCTCATAAAAGAAGCATAATCTCTCAAAAAATAAAATAATAAAAAATATAAAAGAAACTATTTATTTGATAGACATCATCACATTGAGTTCAATGATGTTTTTTTCATCTTCATCAAACAAGATTTGGAATTAGTACGTATTACAAAATTAAAGAAGCATACATTATTGTAAACTATTATTTTAATATTTATTAAATATATATTAAAGTTTAAGTGAGATAAATTGATATAATGTAATATTACAAAAACAAATTGAGGTAAATGTCACACAAAAGAAAATTTTACGTAGCATAGTAATATCACCAACTTAAAGAAAAAAATTTTAAAAATTCAGATAAATTATAAAAGAAAGCTACATTTCAAGATACTAAAGAGATCGAGTGTAATATTTTAAATCATTAAATCAAGAACGAATTGAAGTGACTCATAAAACATGTCAAAACCTTAAAACTAAAATATTAAAAAATATGAAAGTTAATATTTAATTGGATAAAACTTGTCAAAGATTGTCTAATGGCATTTTTTAGGTTTCAATCAAACTTGTTTAAAATTACTATTAATTTCAAAAAAATTAGGAATAAAAAACAAAAAATTATTATTTTAATATTTTGTAAATATTTAATCAAGATAAAATTAGATAAACTAATGTTATGTAATATAACAAAATCAAAGACAAGTAAAAGTCACATAGGAGGTTATTTTTGAAGTCATTGTAGTATAACTAACATTAGTGGTATCTAAAAGTTGCATTCAATATAGTTAAGGTATTGAGCATAAAATCCTCGATTGATATATCATGTGCAAATTAAGAGTGTTGTAAAGTGTGCAAAACCTTTAGTCAAATAAAATTTTTAATAAAAATAAAAATAAATATTTCATTATGTAAAGCTTTTTGAGATGAGTCCAATGTTGTTTGCCTTCTCTTGATTAGACCAAGTTTGATATTACAATGAATTATGAAAGTAAATAAGCATAAATTTCTATAAATAATTCTTGTAGTGTTAAGTAATTGTATATTAAAGCTGAAATGAGATGAATTGAAAAAGTATGATATAACTAAATCAAACAGATGTAAAGGTCACATGATAGTAGAATTAGAAATTTAAAATAATATGAGCTAATCAAGGAAAAAAGTTCAAAGAAGTGAGATAAGTTGTACTAAGAAGTTCCATTCCAAGATACTAAAGATGGAGTGTGACATCTTTGAATGATAAATTACGTATGATTTAAAATATCTCATAAATCATAATAGAACCATAAAAAATAAAATATTTAAAAATACCAAAAAAATAATACACTATTGTATAAAGCATGTTTTGAAGAGTCCATTGATTTTTATTTTATCTCGATCAGAGTTTGCGAAGAATTACTACAAATTATCATATTTAATAATTATAAATAATAATAAATTATTACTTAAAATTAAGTAAAAATGATTGATGCTAAAATGAGATAATTTGATGCAACATAATATAACCAAAAAGTAAATTAAAGAAAAACCTTTTTTGAAATGATACAAATTCTATCGAAAAATTATCCTTTAAGATTCAGAGGTGATCGTGTGTAATATACTCTATTGTCAAGTCATGCATCAATTAAAATCTCTCACATAGCAAGTTGAGTCGTAAGAATGATATTTAAAACTAAAACGATGAATATTTAATTAGAGAGGAATTATCGAGACAAATCCAATGATAACTAGTTTATCTCGATCAAACCATGTTTGCAATTACTACCTTTTACCAAAATAAACAAATAAAAAAGATATACTAATGCTAAAATGAGATAAATTAAAATTATAAAATACAAAAAAATAAAGGTGATGTGAAGGTCACACAATAAGAGAATTAGAGTTTTATTATAATATAATCAAATAAAACAAAACAAATTCAACCAATTAGAAAAATTCTAAGAGAAAGCATCATTACAAGATATTAACCATATCGAATGTGATATTCTAGGTCATAAAAAAACGATGAATAAAAAAGTCTCACAAATGATCCACAAACCCTAAAAACTAAATATTTTGATGTATAAAATTAGTCAAGTGACATTTGTTTGGTTTTATTCACACCTTTCTAAGAGTTACTATGGATTTAAAAAATAAGTAAGAAAAAAGTAATTATTAATATTAAGTAAATATATGTTGAAGATTAAATGTGTTAAATCAAAGTAATATAATTTAACTAAATCAAAGCTAAACAAATGTCACATAAGAGGAAGTTAGGCTCTCAGAAACAAATAACCAAATTTATGTAAAACTTTGAACAAATGACCAAAATTATAAGGAATGCTGCATTCTAACATACTAAGGAGGTAGAGCATAACAACCTCAATCATTAAATCAATTTCAAGTATAAATGTCCCATAACACATGATAAAATGCTAGTCAAAAAAAATATTTAAAATGATATAGCTCATTAACACAAGTACAATGATATTTTGTTCATCTCAAGTAGACATCATTTGTAATTACTTTTAATTTAAAAACATAAAAAGAAAGAATAATAATCAATTATTTTTTTAATATTAAGTAAATATGTATTAATGATATAACGAGACAAAATGAAATAACATTACATAACCAAATAAAAATAATGTAAAGGCCACATGAGAACAAAACTTAAGTTTTTAAGTAATATAAACAAATCACAGAAAAGCATTTCAACAATTGAAATAAATTAAATGAGAAAGTTGTATTACAAGATAGTGAGGAGATTGAGTAAAACTACCTCAATTATCAAATTAGAAGCACATCAAAATGTATCACAGAGCATGGAAAAACCTTAACCAAATAGAATACTTGAAAATACAAAAAAAATTTCATTTGATATGACCCCTTGAGATGACTTCAGTGATGTCTTTTTGCTTTGATTTGACCTCATTTGAAATTACTATAAATTAATTTTTATTTTATTATTAGATAACTGTATATTAAAATGAAATTAGATAAATTGAAGAAAAAAAATATAACCAAATCAAAGAGATGTCAAGGTCATTTTAAAGGAGTTTTAGTATTACATAATAATATAACCAAGTCAAAGTAAAAACATTTAAAAATTGAGATAATTAAATGCGAAACTTGAATTCCGACAAACTAATGAGATCAAGTGTGACATCCTTAGTTATTAAAACATATAAAATTTCAATTGAATCATAAAAACATAACAATGCACTAGATAATAAATTATTTAAAAATATAATTCTGAATGTAAAATCGATAAAGCCTATTGAGACTGTAATGACATTTGTTTGATCTTAATCAGATTATTTGTAAAAGTTTTACAAAATATAAAAGTAATTAAATATATATACTAATTTATTTTTAAAATTCTTAAAAAATTAATTAAAGCTAACATATAACAAATTGAAGCAATTTAATATAACAAAATTAATGCGATGTAATGGTCACTAGGTCGCGATTCAGAGTTACATAATAGTATAATCAAATGATAGAGAAAAATTTAAAGAAATAAGATAGATAGTGTGCTACAGTTAAATTACAAGACTATGAGGAAATCGAGTATAATATCATAAACTTCAAATTAAGTACTAATCAAAATATATGTTATACCATGCCAAAGCTCCAAACAATTTGAATACATAAGATAAATTTTATGGGAAAGCTGTATTCGATGACACTAAGGGGTAGAGTATAGTATCCTCGATCGTCAAATCAGGTATTAATTAAAAAGCTTCTTAATGTATGAAAAAGTTGAAGAAAATAAAATATTAAAAATATAGGAAATTAATAAGATAAAGGTTATTATGTCTAGTCCAATGACATTTTTTCCTTTCGATTACATCCCACTTGAGTTTGATGAAAAATAGCAATGTGAATGAGCCTAAAGAAAAATAAACTATTTTTTTAATGTTGAGTAGTTTTATTTTAAAGTTGAATTGACACAAATTAAAGCAACATAATATAAAACTGTCAAAGTGATACAAAAGTTATGTGAGAGGAGAATTAGAATCCTATAGTAATATATAAAAATAAAGCAAACATTTTATAGAAATGACAAAAATTAAGTCAAAAAATTGTATTCCAAAATACTAAGGAGATAAAGCAAAACAATTTTGATCATCAAATTAAGTACAAATCAAAATGCTTCTCAAAACAACTTAAAAACCCATGAAAATAAAATATATAAAAATATAAATAAGTATTTTGTTGTTTAGAACATTTTGAGATTTGTCTAATGACCAAGTGTCATCTTGATCAAACCTCATTACGTATAACAACAAATTACCATAGTGAATAATCGTAAATATTAAAAACTTATTTTAAAAATATTTAGTAAATATATGTCAAAGTTGAATTGAGATAAATTAAAGTATTACAATATAATATAATCAAAGTGATGTAAATGTCACATGACAGGATAATTAGACAATCATAATTATATAACCAAATTAAAGTAAATAATTTTGACTAATGTGATTGTATAACAAAGTTGCATTCCAATTTACAAGAAGATCCTATGTAACATTCTTACTTATCAAGCTAGGTTTGAATCAAAATGTCTCATAAAGCAAACCTAAACTCTAATTAAATATAATAATAAGAAATATTAAAAATTAATATTTAGTTAGATAGAGCTCGTCAAGAAATGGCGAACCTTGTTTTTTTCGACTTGAATGAATATCATGTAGAATTACATCAAACATCAAAAGTAAATAAGCATAAATAAAACTTTATTATTATTTTAATGTTAAGTTAGTATACATTAAATTTGAAATGAGATAAAATGAACAAATTTAATTTAACAAAATAAAGGAAATCTAAAGGTCAAAAAGAGGAGATTAGCAGTTGCATGGCAATTTTACTTATTAAGAGTGAAAACATTGAAGGAATGTGACCAATTATAGGACAAAGTTACATTCCAGGGCTCTATATAAATGGTGTTCAATAATATTGATCATCAAATTAGGTATGAATGTAAATGTCCTATAAACATTAAGGAACCAACAAAACATTTTTTAGAATTATTAAAAAGAATAATTTTTGGATAGAGCCCATAGAGAAGAATCTAATGATGTTTGTTTTGCCTCATTAACTCTGTTCATAATTACTACAAATTACCGAGGTGGGCAAGTTCAAAGAAAATGAGATAAATTAAATATATATAATATGACAAAAATCTTTGCGATGTAAAGGTCCACCATATGAGAAATGAAGTTTAAAATTAATATAGCAAAAATAAAGCTAAAAGTTAGAGAAAACAGGATAAACTTTATGGATGTTTGCTTTCTTATTTACTAATAACATGGAGTGTGACATTTTTTATCATCAAACTAGGTAAAATTTTATGACTTATTAAACATGGCAAAAAATAATTAATAAAATATTCAAAATAGCGAAATAAATATTTAATTCAAATAAGCTTAATGAGATGAGTCCAACAATGTTTGTTTCATCTCTATTTGACCTCGTTTGGAATTATTATGAATTGATAAAAAAAACCAAGCATAAATTATTAGTTTTCTTTGTATAAAATAAATATATAAATATTAAAACTAAGATATGATAATTAAAGCTATTAAATATAGTCAAATCAATGACTTATAAAGGTCACATGTGAGGAGATTTATTGTTATATTGTAGTACAACTAAATGAAAATGAAAGTTTTAATGAAATGAGATAAGTTGTAATAGAAATATGAATTCTAGTTTTCTAAGAAGATTGAGTGTAACATCATCAATCATAAAATCAGGTTTAACGTCTATTAAAGTTTGCCAAATCCCAAAAAATAAAATATTTTAACTTTTAAAAAATAAAATTTAATTGGAAATAACTAATCAAGTTGAGTTAAATTATTGTTGTTTCATCTTGATCAAAAGCTAATTAGTGTAACTATTAAATAACATGGTAAATATCCATAAATAAAAATAATTTTTTTGAACAAAATAAGTATATAATAAAACTGAAATGAGATAAGTTGAAAAGATGTAAAATAAAAAAATCAAAATTAAACTTCACATGAGATAAGAATTAAACTCATGTAGTAATATAAGCAAATTTGAGTAAAACATTTGTGCAATTGAGATAAATCATACGAGAGAGTTATACTACAAGGTATTAAGTTGATTGAGTGCAATGGCCTCAAAGGCCAAATAAGAAGCAAATTCAAATATCTATTAAAGTTTGCAAAAGCAATAGTAAAATAGAAAAATTATAGATATCCAAAAATATTTAATTTGCCAAAGCTCATCAAGATGAAGCCAATGACATTTTTTATTTTTCTTGATTGAACCACTTTTGGAATGACCAAGAATTTCCAAAGTAAATAAATCTAAACATTAAATAAAATGTTATTTGTATATTAACTAAATCTATAATAAAAATTAAATAAGATAAATTAAACCAATGTAATTTAACCAAATCAAAGTGATTTATAGGACATTTGAGATGATATTTAGAGTTACAAAGTAACATAGCAAAAAAAAGAAAAAATGTGTGAAACGAAATAAGTTTTATGTAACAATTGCATTCTAAGATACTAATAAGATCTTATATAAGATGATTATCATCAAATAAAGTAAAAATAAAGACTTTAAGTAATTCAATCCAATTCATTAGAAAATAAAATATTTAAAAATTTGAAATTGAATGTTTAATTGGATAGAATTCATAAGGTTATTTGACCAACATTTGTTTCTACTCATTCTAACAAATACTATAATTTAAAAACTCTATTGAGCATAAATAACAAAAAATTATTATTGTAGTATTAAGAAAATATATATTAAAACTAAAATAAGATAAATTGAAGTAATGTAATATTTATAAATCTAGGAAATGTAAAGATAAAATTAGTAGAGAGTTAGACTTACATTGTAATACAACCTAATAGAATAAAAACGTTTGAGAAATAATATAAATTTTATGGGAATATTGTATTCCAAGTTACTATGAGGATTAACTACATGGCCTCCATCTTTAAATTAGGTATGAATCTAAATATCTCTTCAAACATGTCAATCATCTAAGAAAATACAATATTTTATAGTATTAAATTAAATGTTTAATTTGATTGAGCCCATTAAGATGAGTTCAATGACATTTGTTTAGTCTTTGGTCAGAACTTATTTAGAATTATTGTGAATTATAAAATTAAACAAGCGATGCAAACAAAAGTTATTTTTTAAAATATGTAAATATATATTAAAACTAAAATAAAATAAATTGAAGTAGTATAATATGTCCAAATAAAAGTGATGTAAGGGTCACACAATAGAGTTTGAATTTGTTTATAGTTAAACCAAATGAAAAAAATGTTTTAACCAAAGAGTTAAATTGTATGGAAAAGTTGGACTCCAAGATACTGATGAGATCGAGTGCAACATCCTCAACTATGAAATAAATAATATAACAAAATGACTCGTAATGTTTGCAGAAATTTATATAAAATAAAATTTTTAAAAAAATAAAAATAAACATTTAATTGTGGGTAATTCATTGAGTTGAGTCTAATGGCATTTATTTCATCATGATCTCACATTATTTGGATCACATTGAACTAGCAAAGAAAATAAGTATAAATAATCAAGAATTATTAATTTAATAATAAGAAAATATAAATTAAAGCTTAAAAAGGTATTATTTTAATAATGTAATAAAATAAAATCTAAACATTATAAAGGTCACATGAGAGCAGATTAAAAGTCTCAATAAATATAACAAAATGAAAGTGAAGTATTTGGACAAAAGAGAAACATTTTACATTAAATTTGAATTTGAAGATTCCAAGGAAATCAAGGTAACAACCTCAATCACAAAATCAATTACAAATCATAATCATGCACGTTAAAACTATAAGAAATATATTTAATGAAATGTATGATTATTAAAAAATTTATTTGTTTTGTCTCAAATGGATGACATTTATAATCAATATAATTTCTAAAGTAAATATGCATTAATAATAATAAATTATTATTTTAATATTACATAAATATATATTAAAGCTAAAATAAAGTTGAAGCCATGATAAATGCAATCTAAAGGTCACAAATAAGGAGAATTAGAGTTTCATGCCAAAAATAATTGAATCAAAGTAAAAGGTTAAAAATAAATGAGATAAATTGAATGGTATTTCAAGAAACTAATGGCATCAAGTGTATGGTCATCATTTGTTAAAATTTGTTATAAATAAAAATTACTACAAAATCATAGAAAATAAAATATTTAAAAATATAAAAAGTAAATAATTATTTGGATTTAGCTCGTCATGATTAGTCAATTGATGTTTGTTTCCTCTTAGTTAGACGTCATTTGATGTTAATATAAATTAGAAAATAAGATAAGATTAAATAATAATAAATTATATTTTAATATTATGTAGATATATAGCAAAATTCAAATAAGAAAAATTGAGGCAAATATAATATAACCAAATCAAGAAAATGTAGAGTAACATGAGAAAATATTTCGAGTTATATAGTAATTTTACCAAATCAAAATAAAAAGTTTGAAGAAATGATATAAATTATATGGAAAAGTTGTAGTCTAAGATAATGAGTAGATTGTGTGTAACATTCTCAATCATCAAATTAGGTATGAATCAAATGCCTTCTAAATAGTACAAAACCCTAGAAATAAAAATGTTTAAAACCATTTAATTGAATTTAAATTAGAAAGAGCTCACAGAGAAGGGTCCATCAACATTTTTTCTTATCGATTAGAGGTTGTTTGGATTTAATGTTAATTATCAAATTAAACAATCATAAATAATAATAAAATATTATAATAATATTAAGGGAACCTATATTAATGCTAAGATTAGATAAATTGAAGCAATGTTATTTAACGAAATCAATGAGAAGCAAAGGTAACACGAGGGGAGATTTGGAGTTGCAATGTAATATAACTAAATCTTAATAAAATAGTTTGAATAAATGAAATAAATAAGACATAAAAGTTGATTTACAATATATTAAAGAGATCAGGAGTAATACCCACAATCAGCAATTTACGTACAAATCTAAAAGTCTCACAAAGTGTCCTAAAACTATAGAAAATAAATTATTTTAAAAAAAATAAAAAGAATGCATAATTGAATAATGTACACTAAGATGAGTCCAATGGAATTTGTTTTGTCTTGATCTAATCTTGTTTGGAATTACAACCTTTACAAAATAAAAAAAAAGAATGAAAAATTCAAAATTTCTTATCATAATATGAAATAAAAACATATTAAAGCAAAAATGAGATCAATTTAATCTAAATATAATAGCTAAATTAAGGTGATGTCAAGGTCACATGAGAGGAAAATTAGGGCTACATAGTAATATACTGAAATGAAAGTGAACACTTTAAAAGAACTTGATCAATTATATGAGAAGATTTCATTCCTAAATTCTTTGGAGATTGATTGTAAGTCCAATGATTATCAAATAAGGTATGAATTAAAATATCTTGTAATGCATGCCAAAACTCTCAAAATATTTAAGAATTTAAGGATAAATATTTTATTAGATAGAGCTCTTTGAGGAAAGTCCAATGATATTTGTTTTCCATCAAAAGAACCTCATTTGAAACTATTATGCATTGCAAAACTAAACGAAGATAAGAAAAAAAAGTTACTCATTTAATGCTAAGTAAATATAGAGTAAAGTCAAAAAGGGAAAAATTGAACTATTCTAATATAACTAACTAAGATATAATTGTCTCAGAATAAGAGAATTAGAGTGTAGCAGTGTTATAACCAAATCAAAGCTAAAGAATTTGAAGAAATAAGATTCATTATATGGTGGAGTTGCATTATATGATAGCAAGGTGAGTGAGTGTGACATCGACGATCACTAAATCTTGAACGAATTGAAATGTCCCATGAAGTGTGCCAAACTAATAAAAATAATACTTTTTAAAAATGTAAAAAAGAATATCTAATTTGTTAGAGATGGTCTAGAAGAGTCTAATGTTATTGGGTTTATTTTGATCAAAGTTCATTTCGAATATGTTAATTACCAAACTAAATAAATAGAAAAAAAATATTTTCTAAATATTAAGAATACATTAAAGTTGAAATTAAATAAATTAAAGCTATGTAACGAAATTTAAAAAAACTCCATGTAAAATGGATATGAGAGAAAATTGATAATTACGTAGAAATATAGCCAAATCAAAGTGAAAACTTTAAAGTGACATAAATTATAAAAGAAAGATGCAGTCTAAGATACTAAGGAGATCAAGTGTAGCATCATCGATCATCAAAGAAAATATGAATCAACATACTTATTAATGCATGCTCAAAATACTTATTAATGCATGTTAATTTCTTAGAAAAAATATTTTAAAAATATTAAAAGTATTTATATAAACAAGCATAAATAATAATAAGTTACTATGAACTAGCAAAGTAAATATATTTCTTTATCTTAACTAGGCTTTGTTTGTTATCATTATCAATAAAGAAAACAAATAAGGTTAAATGAAAATAAACTTTTCTTAATATTTAGTAAAAAAAAATTAAATTTGAATTGTGCTAAATTGAGATAATATAATATAATCAAATCAAAACAAATCAAAGGTCAAATAAGGAGAGAATTAGAGCTTCATAATAACATAACCAAGTGAGAGAAAAAAATTAGAATAATTAAGATAAATTGTATAAGATTATTCAATATGAAGGCATTAAGTAGATCGATTATAATATTCTCAATCATCAATTTAGTATGATTTAAGAAATTATGCCAAATTTATGGTAAAATAAAATATTAATTAATTTGAAAGTAAAAATTTAATTTGATTATGCTCATTGAGGTGAGTCTATCATGTTTCTTAAATCTAAGCTAGACCTCATTTTGAATTTCTATGAATTAAAAAACTAAATAAGAGTAAATAATAATAAAGTTATTTTTACTTGCTAGTATGTACATATTGTGAAACAAATTAGATAAATTTAAGCAAACTAATATAACCAAAACAATGTGATGTAAAGGTCATATGAGAGGAGATTTAAGATAACAAGCTAATATATCGAAATCAAAGGAAAAAGAAATTCAAAAAATAGAGATAAATTGTTTGGAAAAGTTGCATTCTCATATATTAAGAATATTTAGTGCAATATCTTTAATAGCCAAAATTAGTAATCAAAATCTTTTGTAAAGTGAGACAATATTTTTCAAAATAAAAAAAAAATATAATCAAAATGAATATTTAATTAAATAAAGTTTTTTGAGACAATTCGAATGTTTCGAATTTCAACAAATTACTATATTAAATTGGAGTGAATAATAATAAATTATTTTTCAAAATTTCAATAAATAAATATTAAATCTAAAATAAGATAAATTGAAACAAACAAGTGTTTCACAATCAAATCAATATAAAGGTCATATAATCGATAATTTAAAGAAACATAGTAATATAAGTAAATTGAGGGAAAATTTTTAAAAAAAATGGGATAAACTATATATGGAAACTACTTTCTGAGATATTATTGATATCTAATTTAAAACCTTGATCATCAAAACTTATATGAATTAAAATATCTAATTTTTAATAAGATTAAAAATATATCATAAAGCAAATTAAACTATCCCATAAAAAAATTAAAAAAAGTAAATCAACTATTTAAAAAATTAAAAATAAATAATGAATTTGATCGAACTTTTCATGTTGAATGTAATGGCATTTGTTTAATCTAGTGTCAATGTTATTCAGAATTACTATGAATTACAAACTTTAAAAAATATAAATAATCACAATTTTCATTTTAAAATTTTAGAATATATTTATATAAGAAAAAATGAGATAAATTGAAGTAGTGAAATATAACAAAATCAATGAATGTATTATAACAAAAAAAAGGATCACAATTTGAAGAAATGAGATGAGTTATACGAAAAGTGTCTGTCCAATATATTAAGGAAATTAATTATAACATCCATAATTATCAAATCTAAAACTAATCAAAATATGTCATAAAAAGTTTGGGGAACATAGAAAATAAAATATTAAAAAATATAAGTTTTTTCTTTATTTGGATATAGCTCATCATGATGACTCCAACCATTGTTTCATCATGAGTATACCTTATTTGGAATTATTGTGAACTACCAAAGCGAATAAGAGTAAAGAATAATGAAATATTTTTTTTAATGCTAAGTAAAAAATATTAAAGTTGAATTGAGATAAATCTTAGTACAATATTATTACAAAATTAAATCGATGAAATGGTCAATTGAGAGAAACTTAGAGTTTCTTAGTAATATAACGAGATAAAATGTGAAAGAAAATAAAATAATTTTATATAATGTTATATTCTGATATACTAAGAAGATTGTCTATAAAATTTTAGAAATCAAATGAGGTGAAACTTGAAATGTCTCATAAAGCATAACACACAAGAGAATAAAATATCTAAAAATATTAAAAACTAATATTTAATTAGATAAAACTCGTTTTGTCTAATTATGTTTGTTTCATCTCAAATGGAATCTCATTATGATTTACTAAGAATTACTATAACAAATAAGCATGCGTAATAATAAATTATTTTTTAAAATTATATAGATTTATATTCAAGTTGAACTAAGATAAATTAAAGAAATATAATATTACTAAATCAAGGTAAAGCAATGGTCACACATCAAGAGAATTAGAACTTCAAAGTAGTATAACTAGTTCAAAGTGAAATATATGAACAAATGCGATAAATTGCATATAAAAGTCGAATTCTAATTACCTCATAAGCTGTTGCAAATACCTTAGCGTATATTTAAAAATATAAAAAATATATTTACCAAAATAGAGAACGTAGAGATGAGGCCAAATAATTTTTTTTTAATTATTCAGACCACAATTTTTTTTACTACAAAATAAAAAAATTAAATAATAAAAATAAATAATAATTTATTATTTTAATATGAAGTAATTATCTTTATTAAAGCTAAAAAAGGATAAATTGAAGTAATACAATATAATAAAATCAAAGTAATGTAAGGGTGAAATAGGAAGCTATTTAGATTTACAATGTTTTGTAATGAAATAAAAAAATTTAAAAAAAAAAGATAAATTGCATGAGAATGTTCCATTCCAAGATTCTAAGTGAGAATATGTAAGAAACATTGATCGCCAAATTATGTAGAATTATAAATGTCTCGTAAATCATGCAAAGGGCCTTGAAAAATATTTAAAACAATAAAAATAAATAATTTATTCGATGAAGCTCATTAAAGATAGTTCAATGATATTCATTTTATCTTAACCAATCTATGTCTGGGATTATTATGAACTATAACATTAAATAAGCTTAAATAAAAAATAATTATTTTAAGATTCTTTAAATATATTTTAAAGCTACAATACAATAAAATGAAGGAATGAAATATTACAAAATCAATGCGATGAGAGGTCACATACGCAAGATGCGATAAATTGTATTAGAAAGTAGTATAACTAGATAAAAAGAGAGCCCATGTTACTACTTACTCATCAAATCAAGTATAAATAAAATTACTAAAAACGTTTATCAAAATAATAGAAAAATATTCAAAAATATAGAAAATTGAAATATATTTTGATAGATCTCAATAAAATAAGTCCAAAGATTTTTGTTTCATCACACTTGGTCATTGTTTGGAATTACTACAAAATATAGGACTAAATAATAAAAAATATTAATAAATTATTGTTTAATATTAACTAAAAATATTAAAAAAACTATGATGGTGTATTTTAAGTAATGTAATGTAAAATAATCAAACACATGTAAATGCCTCACAATAAGTTATTTGGAATTACGTGGTAATACAGTGAAATCAATTAGAAATGTTTGAAGAAACAATAGAACTTATCTGTGAAAAATGTATTCCAAGATACCAAGGAAATAGAGTGTTACATCCTACACCATCAAATAAGGTAGAAACTAAAATGCCTTTTAAAGCTTACCAAATTCCTAAAAATTGAACAATATAAAAATATATATTTAATTTCATAGAGCCCATCATGATGCATATAATAATGTGATTTAAAGTTTTCACCAGACAAGAATTAGAATTTCAAAGTAGTATATTCAAATCAAAGCATAAAATTTTAACAAATAAGACAAAATTTATAGAAATGTTGTTTTCCAAATCACTAAAGTAATAGAGTGTAGCATCATGGATTGTCAAATATATTATGACTCCAAATTTTCAATGAAATATTTAATACTTTTGTTAAATAGATTATTTAAAAATATAAGAATGAATATTTGATAGAGCTCATTGAGATGAGTCTACTGACTTTACTTTCTTCCTCATGAAACCTCTTTTAGAAGTATCTTAAATTACCAAAAAAAATTAATTTACATAAAACTAAATTATTGTTTTAGTATTAAGCATATTTATATAAAGGTAAAATGTGATAAAATAAAGCTATAAAATTTAACCAAATAAAAGTAATGCAAAAGAGAATATAGAAGAGATTTAATGTTATAGAGTAATGTGACAAAATAAAAGAGATATATTTGAAGAAATGGGATCATTTTTATAAGAAGGTTGCACTCCATATTTCTTAGTAAATAGGCTATAATATCATGGATCATAAAATTATTTAAGAATGAAATGATTTATAAAATATGACAAATCCATTGAAACAATACTAAAAAAATATTAATATGAATAAATATTATATAAAACTCAACTAGGTGAGACTAATTATGTTTCTTTCATCTTGATTAAATCTTGTTTTGAATTACAACAAACAACAAAAAAAAAGTAAACATAAATAATTATGAATTGCATTTTAGTATTAAGAAAATAACTATTAAAGTGGTAATGAGAGTAATTAAAGCAATGTAATGTGACTAATTCAAAGACATGTAGTGGCCACTAGTGTGAAAATAAAGAGTTAAATAATAAAATAGCCAAAACAATTAAATAACTTTATGTGAAAAAGGTAACTTTTGTGGGAAAGACGTATTGCATGATGCTAAGTAAATCTATTATAAAATCTTTCATAATTAAATTAGGTATAATTCAAAATGTCTATTAAAGAAGTAGAATCCATAAAAAATAAAACTTTCTACAATACAAACATGAATATTCGATTTGATAGGGCTCGTCGACAAGGGCCTAATGAAATTTGACTCATCTTGATTAGACCACATTTGAATTTACCACAAATTAAAAAAATAAAAATGTATAATAAAAATAAATTATTTTTTAACCTTAAGTAAATTAATGTAAAATAAGAAAACCAAAAAGATGCAAATGCCACATGAGAAGAGCATTAGAGTTTCTTAGTAACATAATGAAAAAATGTTAAAGTTTCATTCTAAGATAGTAAGGAAATTGAGTGTAACAGCCTCAATCATCAAATCAAGTGCACATTAAAATCCCTTAAAAAATTAGCCAAAACTTTAGAAAATAAAATATTTAGCAAAATAGAAAAGAAATTTTTATTTAGGTGGAGCTCTTTGAGAAAACCTAGTCATATTTGCTTAATCTTGATTGATCCTTGTTTGGAATATGTGTTAAAGATGAAATGAGATAAGTTGAACTAGCATAATATTTCAAATAAAGGTGATATAAGAGTCACATGAGTGAAGGTTTAGTAGTTAATTAGCAATATAACAAAATTGAACCAAAAAACAATGAAAAATTTTATAAATTAAATCAAAAAGTTGCATTTAATGATATGATGGAAACCGGGGCCAAGGCCTCGATCCCCAAATTATATAAGAATATAACTATATCAATTAAATGTGTAAAAATACATAAAAATAGGTGATTAAATATTTTAATAATAAGTTTTTTATTATGCATAGCTTTTCAACACAAGTCCAAGGACATTTGTTCCACTTCAAATGGACTTATTAGAAATTAATTGAATTTTGAAACAAAAAAAAGGCTTAAATAATTAAAAAATATTATTTAATAATTAAGTAAAAATATATTGAAGTTCAAATAAGAAAATTGAAGCAATGTAATAATAAAAAAATAAAAATGATATAAATGAGATATAAGAACTGGTTTTGGCTTACATAGTAAAATAAACAAATTAAAGAAAAAAATTTCAAAAAAAATAATAAATGTTATGAGAAAGTTGAATTCTAAGATGTTAAGTAGATCGAGTGTAACATTCCAGACCATCTAATCAGGTATGAATGAGAATTACTAATAAAGTGCACAAAAACTGAAGAAAATTAAATATTAAAAAATTTATATTAAATTTGATAAAGCTCGTTAATTCTTGTCCAACATTGTTTGTTTCGTCTAGAACAAACTTTGTTTGGAATTACTACAAAATATAAAATAAGATTAGCATAAATATTAATAAACTATTATTTAATAACAAGTAAATATATATTAAATATGAAATAAGATAGATTGAGGTAGTTTAATATAATAAAATCATACAAATGTAATGGTGACATGAGGGAAACTTATAATTTTCTAGAATTATAACAAAATAAAATCAAAACATTTTAATAAAAAAGATAAATTATATAAGAATATTTCATTGCATGATACTTCGAAGTTTGATTGTAACAACCTCAATCATAAAAAAATAAAAATTAAATGTCTCATAAAGAGTACGAAAACACTAGAAATTATGACATTTAAAAAACATAATAGTGGATATTAATTAGATAAAGCTTGTCATGATGAGGCCAATAATATTTCTTATATATTAAAACCTTAAATTTAATGTTAAATAAATTTATATTAAAATTGAGAGGGCATAAATTGAAGAAATATAATATATCCAAATAAAAATTTTCTTAAAGGTCACATTACAAGAAATGTTCAGTTGCATAATAATAAAATCAAATTAATGTGTATCATTAGGACATGGAGTGCAACATCATTAATAATCAAATCAAGTATGAATAAAAACAATTTATAAAATATGCAAAAATCATACAATAAAAATATTTTTAATTATAAATATAAACATTAAATTGAATATTTTAAAATATCCATTGATGTTCGTTTCATCCCTATTGGACCTCATTTGAGATTTTTGTAAATTACGAGAGAAATCAAGCATAAATAATTTAAATTATTACTTTTAGTACTAAGTAAACATTTATTGAAGCTATAATTATAAAACTTGAAGTACATAATATACACAAATAAGAAAATAAATGTCATATGAGATGAGATGTAGAAGTACATTATAACAAAACCATGTCAAAAAAAAATTTGAAGAAATGGCATAAAATGTCTGCAAAAGTTGTATCCCACATATTAATGATCAAATGAAAATTAAATCAATTAATATAAAAGCTTAAATGAGATAAATTGACACAATCTAATACAATAAAATGAAATCTATGTAAAGGTTGCATTAGGGGATCTTTGGAGTTACAAAATGAAATAACCAAATCTAAGAGAAAATTTTGAAAAAGTGAGATTAATTGCACCGTCAAGTTGCATTCAATGATTATAAGAAGATTGAATATAACATTCTTGATCATGAAAATAGTTGAAAAAATCTTTTAAAAGAATTTAATATTTCATTGGATAGAGCTTTTCAAGATGTGTCGAACGATATTTTTTTCGCTTGACGTTACATAGCTTGCAAATCAATATGGATTACCAAGATAAATAAACATAAATAATAATAAATTATTTTTCAAAATCATGTAGGTATGTATTAAACATGTAATGAGATAAATTAAAGCCAAGTAATATTACTAACATAGTAGTTTGACCAAATCAAAACAAAAATATTTGAAGATATATGATAACATTTATATGAAAGATTCAATGCAAGATACTAAGGAAATTGAGTCTAACATTTTTTAACATCAAATTTTGTGTGAATCAGATTGATTATTAAAGTGTCCCAAAACCTTAAAATATAAAAAATATTTAAAAATATTAAAAAATGAATATTTAATTACATGAAGCATATAGAAAAAAGTCTAATGATGCCTATTTCTTATTAATTCGATATTTTCAAGATTTAATACAAATTTCCAAATTAAATAAGTGGAAGTAATAAAAATTATTATTTTAATATTAAGTCAATATATATTAAAGTTAAAATTAGTTAAATTAGTGTAATGTTATATAACTAAATCAAAGTGAAATAAAATTTGTATTATGTGTGATTTTGAAGTAGATATTAGAACAACAAAATAAAAGATAAATATTTAAAGAAATACGAAAAATTATATGAGAAAGCTGTATTGCAAGATACTAAAGGGATCAAGTGAAAAAACCTGAATCATTAAATGACACCTAAGTCCAAATGACTCCAAAAAGATGTTAAAATTGTTGATAAAAATGCTATTTAAAAAAACAATAATTATAATCTAAAAAAGTTGAGTACGACAGCACTAGTCTTATGATGCTTGTTTCAGCACAGTCAACCCTCTTTTAAAATTTCTATAAATTATAAAAATAAAAAAAAACTAATAATAAATTATTATTTTAATAAAAAAACTATTTTTAGAACTAAAAGAATACAAATTGAATTAATATAATATAACAAAATCAACATCATATAAAATTCACAAGAGAGGAGATTTGCGGTTACATAGTAATGTAACCAAATAAAAGTGAAAAATTTTAACAAATGAGATAAATTGTGTTAGAAAATTGCAATCCAAGATTCTACTATTATTGTAAATATACAATACAACAAAATGAAAGCTATATAAAGGTTGCATTAGAAGAGATTTGGAGTTGCAAAACGAAATAACCAAAGCCAAGAGAAAAATTTGAAAAAGTGAGATTAATTGTATTGTAAAGTTTGATTCCATTATTCTGAGAAGATTATAGATAACATTCTTAATCAAGAAAATAGTTGAAAAAATCTTTTAAAAGAATTGAATATTTTGTTGGATAAAATATTATTTATGTTTTAAGTAAATCTAAAATAAAGTTGAGATGACATAAGTTGGAGTAATGTAACCTAACCAAATGAATGCAAACATTTTGACAAATGAGATGAATTGTTTGGGAATTTTCAATAGCAGCACACTAACGACATCAAGTGCAACATCTTTGATCATAAAATAAGATAAAAATTAATTGTCTTTTCAAGCATGAAACTCCCTAATAAATATAAATATAAATAAATAAATATTTAATTTGATTAAACACATTAATATGATTTTAAAAATATTTTTTTCATCTCCATTGGACCCCCATTAAGAGTTATGGTGAATTACAACTAGAAATAAGCATATGTAATAACAAATTTTTATTCTAAAACTATACAAATATCTAATAATGCTAATATGAGATAAATATTTGTAATATAATATAACCATGTCAAATTGACGTAATTGCCACAAAAAGAAATTTTTAGAGTTTCATATCGTTGTCATTAAATGAAAGATAAAAATTTTAAGAAATGATACAAATTACATAAAAAAAGTTGCATTCCAAGAAATTTAAAAAGTAGAGGGCAACATCCTTGATTACAAAATCTTGTATGAATTAAAATTCATCCAAAATTGTGCCAAAACCATATGCAACAAATTATTTAAGAATATAAAAATGAATCATTAGTTTGATAGAACTTTCACAATGAGTCCAATAAAATATTATTTATCTGCATAATGCCTCACATCGAAATTATTAAGAATTACTGAAGTGAATAAGTAAACACATTCATAAAATATATTTTATAAAATTAAACAAATACATATTAAAGATTAAATGATATAAATTGAGACATTATAACATAACAAAATAAAACAAGTGCAAAAGTCACACACAAGTTGTGATTTATAGCTAAATAGAAATATAATCAAATCAAATTATCTCATATCACTAATCTTGAGTTGAGTTACGAATTGAAATATCTCATATAATATAACCAAATAAATGTGAAAATTTTGAAGAAATTAGATAAATTGTTTGTGAAAGTGAATTTCTATGTGACTATGGAGATTGAGTATAACATTCTCGATCACATAAATAGGTACAAAAACAATTTCTCATAAAACACATTAAAAATAACTTAAAATACAAAGGGGAATGTTTATTTAGATAGAGTTTATGGAGCCAACTCTAACAAAGTTTGTTTCATTTTAATGTAACCTCATTTCGAATTATTATGGTTTATTATTTTGACATTATGCAAAGAGAAGCTAAAAAGAGATTCTTTGATGTAAAGTATTGCATCCTAATCAAATTTATGCAAATGTAACATGAGTGGATATTTAAAGTTACAATTTAATATAGCAAAACAAAAGAAAAAAATTATAAATAATAATAATAATTTCATAAAAAAAGCTCAATTCTAACATACTAAGTAGAATAAGTGCAACATTTTATATCATCAAATTCGATACAAATTGAAATGTCTCATAATGCAAGAAAAATCCTTAAACAATTATTTTAAAAAATATAAATTGAATGTTTAATTTGAAAGAGTTGATCAAGATGAGTCCAATAATTCTTGATATGTATTAATTAAACCTCATTTAGAGTTATTCTAAATTATAAATAAAATAAGCATATATAGTAATAAATTATTACTTTAAATATTATGTAAATATATATTAAAGCTGCATTAAAGCAAGGTAATTAAACAAAATCGAGGGTAAACTTTTGAAAAATTGAGATAAATTATATTGGAAGGTTATATTACTAGTTAATGAGGAGATCAAGTGTAACCTCCTCGATCCACAAATTAAGTACAAATTGATTATCCAATAAATCTTGTAGAAACCTTTAAAAACTAAAAAATAAACAAATGATTATTTAATTTGACCCAACTCAATAAGATGACACTAACAAGTTTATTTCATCTAAAGCAAAATCTATTTGAAATTATTGTGACTTACTTATACAAAAAAGAATTAATATAAGAAATTATTACTTTAATATTATTAAACACATATTAACTCCACAATGAGATAAATTGATGCAATGTGATATAAGCAAATCAAAAAAATATAAATTTCATATGAGAGGATATTTAAAACAACTTATTATAATAACAAAAAAAATTAAAAAATGAGATAAACTATAAAGGAATGCTGCTTTCAAAGATACTAAGCAGAAATAGTCTAACTTATTTGACCATCAAATTAGGCTAAAAAAATTAAACCTAAAACATGTCAAACCCATACAAAATAAGATATTTAAAGTTATATTAATGAATGTAAAATTTCATAGACTTCATGGGGAAAACCCCAACATTATTTGTGTTGTCTTCTATGAAATGTTTTGAAAATTACACAAAATTATGAATGTAAATAAGAAAACATAATAATTAAATACTTTTTTAATATTAAAAATATATATATTAATGCTAAATTGAGATATATTGAACATATATATCATAACCAAATCATGGTGAAAAGTTTTTTAAAATGAGATAAATCATCTGAAAAATATGCATTCCAAAATACTAAAGAGATAGTGTAATATCCTCGAACACAAAATCATATAAAACACAACATAACTCATTAAACATACTAAAATAATTAAAAAATTTAATTTGATAAAGCTCATCTAGATGAGTCTAACAATGTTTATTTTATCTCCACCGAACCTCATTTAGAATTTTACTAAAAGTAAATGGAAAATTTTCAAATAATAATAAATTATTATTAATATATGATGTAAATATATATTAAAAGAAAAAACATTAAATTGAAGCCTTGTAAATTGATCATACCAAATCAATTTGAAACTTATACGAGTAGAAAAATAGAGTATATAGTAATAGAACTAATTGGAAGCTAAAAATTTGAAGAGATTAAATAAATATAATATGATTTTTTACTTCAAGTTACTAAGTAGAATGAGTATAACATCCATGGTCATCCAATCATATATGAATTGAAACATTTTGCAAAACATAATAGTCTTAAAAATAACATTTGTTTTAAAATTTGAAATGTAAGTATTTAATTGCATAGTTCTTTTCAAGACAAGTACTCGAAGTTTGTTTCCTCTCGATTAGAATCAGCTTAAAATTACTATGAATTATCAAAAGAAACATGTTTAAATAATATTAAATTATTATTTTAATATTAAGTAAATAAATATTAAAATGTTTGGATATAAATAGAAACAATGTGATATAATGAATTATAAGTTAGTCACATGAGAGGACAGTGAAAGTTTCATTATGATATTGCAAAATCCAAGCAAAACTTTGAAGAAATGAGATAAATTCTATGCAAAAGTTGCATTCTAAGATACTAAGAAGATTGAGTATAAACTTCCTTGATTATCAAATCAAGTGTTAGTTAAAATCTTATATGAAGCTTAAATGAGATAAATTATAGCAATGAAATTTAACAAACTGAAGGCCACACAACCCCAAAATTATGTTTTTGTAGCAATATAAACAAATAAAAATGAAAAAATGGTCGCACAATAAGAGAATTATAGTTTCATAATAATCTTGCCTAATCATAACAAAAAAATTTAAAAAATAAGATAAATTAACTAAGAAAGTTATATCCAAGATAATGTGGATATTCAGTGCAATATCTTTAACTATCAATTCAGTTACAAATACAAATTTCTCATAAAACAAGCAAAAATCCTAAAACATAAAACATTTGAAAAAACAAAAATGAATATTTAACTAGATAAAGCTCATAGAGAAAATGTTTATGACGTTTGCTTTGACTCAGCTAGAGCTCATTTAGAATTACAATGACTTAACATTCCTGAAATAAAAGTTGGAACAAGTTGGAGTCTAACGATAAGGAGAGGTAGCGATTATTCCATCCACCAATAAGATCTACATGCATAAATAATAATAATTTTTTTTTATTATTAGATAAATATATATTAATATTAAAAATGTGATAACTTGAAAGAATGCAGTACAACTAAACATGTGTTGTAACAATCACAAAAGAGGACAATTATACCTTTATAGTAACATAACATGATAAAAATGAGACAAATTTGAAGAAAAATGAGTTAAGTTTTATAGGAAATTTACATTCCTAAATAATAAGGATTTCGAGTGTAAGATCCTCGATTATGAAATCATTTGTGAACCAAAATATCTAATATGACATGCCAAAATCTTTGAAAGTAAAATAGTTTAAAAAAATAAAAATAAATATTTAATTTTGGTAGTGCTCAACATGATGATTATAATGACCTTTTTTCATATCCTTCAAATCTTCTTTGAAAACACTATAAGCTGAAAACTTAAATAAGAAAAATTAATAGTAAATTATTATTATAAAATCAATGAAAATACAAAACAATCTAGAATGAGATCAATGTAAGCAATGTAATTTAAAAAATAAATATTATACAAACATATATTAAAGCTAAATTGAAATACTTTAGTTCTTAAAATTTAACTAAATCATATTAATGTAATTTTCACACAAGAAGAGATTTAGATGTATGTTTTAGTATAATAAAATTAGTGTAAAAAATGTGAAGGTCAATTTACTTAAGAAAGTTATTATCTAAGATACTATGGAATTAGAGTGAAACTATTGAAACAAGTATGACTTAAAATGACTCATAAAATATGCCAAAAGTTTACAAAATAAAATATTTAAAATTTAAATATCCATTATCCCTAATCCCATTGAGAGGTGTCCAATGATATTTATTTCATTTAAATTAGACCTCATTTAGAATTACTATGAATTATATTAATAAATAAGCATAAAACGTAATAAATTATTATTGTAAGATTAAGTTAATATATAATAAAATAGGAATAAGAAAAATTGAAGTAATTAAATATAATAAAATCAAATAGAAAATTTTAAAGAATTGAGATTAATTATGTGAGGAAAGTACATTCCAAGGTACTAAGTACACAAGTGTAATACTTTGATCATGTGAAATATGATTTGAATATCTTGTAAAAGATACAAAGGTCCTAAAATAATTAAAAATTTATTTAAAAAAATATTTAATTTGATGTAACTACTTGAGATGAGTCAAATGATATTCGTTTAATCTCCATCATACCTCATTTAGAATTATAATTTATTACCATTATAAAAAACATAAATAATAACAAATTTTTATTTAAATATTAAGTGAATACTAATTAAATTGAGATCGATTAAATTGAAGAAATATAATACAAGAGAATATAAACAAAATAGTTTAAAGAAAAGAGATAGATAGCAGAGAAAAGTTGCTTTTTATGATAATATAAGATAGTGTATAGCATTTTCGATTAATAAATTAGGTACAAATCGAAATGACTTTTCAAGCACGCCAAAGCTTTCAAAAAATATAATTAGAAGAATAAAAATGTTTATCTAATTTGATATGCCTCATCATAATGAGTTCGATGATGTTTGTTTCATATCAATCATACATTTTTTGGGAATTACTTTGAATTATCAAACAAAAAATACATAAAGCTTAATATTTTTTTTGGTTAAAAAATACGTATTTAATAAAGATAGAATAAGATAAATATATGCAATGTAATATAAATAAATCAAAGTGTGTTAAGGTTACACGAGAGTGGAATTAAAGTTTCATAGTAATAAAATAAAATTTAAAAACAGAGGCAAATTTCATGTAAAAGTTGCTTTCTAAGTTATTAAGGTGATCAAGCATAACATTGGAAATAATTTAGCAATGTTTGAATCAAATTTATCTTAAAAGATGCCAAAACTCTTGAAAATTTTCAAACTATAAAACTAATATTTAATTAGATAAGGCTCATCAAGTTTATTCATATGACATTTAGTTTTTCATGATTGTACCATGTTTGGAATTACTATCAATTGCTAAAGAATGCATATTAATATTATGCAAAAATAACTTAAACTGAAATAAAAATTTGTTGTAATGTGATATAACAAAATGAAATTATGTACAAATTAAAATATCTCATAAAGCATGCCAAAAAAAACTTATTGAGATAATTCAAGTGATCCTTGTTACGTCTAAATCTGGCCTTTTTTAGGATTGCTTTGAATTACCAAAGTAAATTAGCATAAACAAAAACAAATTATTTTTTAACGTATTAAGTATATATATTTATAAAAACTAAAATGAGATAAATTGAAGCAACATAATATAACCAAACAAAGCAGTGTGAATGCCTCTTAAGAAGAGATTTAGAGTTATATTACAATATAACTGCACCATTACAAATTAGTGTGTTACTCTAACTGTCTTAGATGGAGCAAGAATAATCATAAAGACTGACTTGTCCATGATCAGTAAACTGGCTAATAAAAAAAGTTTGATTCATAAATAAATTTGGGAAACAAATGGAAAGAAAAAGCTAACCAGTGGAAGTAACACTTCGTACTGACACAAAATGAGTGGAGATCCATATGCAGTCCTTATCTAAACTTAAGTGACTTATGCTCAAACCCAATACATTTTTTTCATCCAAATCAAAATTTCCAAAAATCAAAAGAAGTCTTCACAATGCCAAGTAGGTTCCTATAAGCCAATTAAAGTGTAATAATTGATTCATAGAATGAAAGAAAAAAATTTGGAAGTAGAGGAAATCATTGAAAGAATAAACTTTCCAAAATTTTATACCAATAAAAAAAATCTAGACTCTTGTTTTGAGGTCCTCTAGGAAAGACACTATTAGTAATTACTATTCCTTGTTAGTGTTACTCATTTTGCTTTTTTTTGGCTAGCTCTGCAAATTTTATTCCATTCTCGAACTATACTTCTTAGCTTCAATGCCCATACAAAACATCGAAGTATAGCTACGGGTCATTAGTCGAGATTTAGCATGCATATCCAAATCTATGAATAATGCCCTATTTAGCTAAGTTCCAAGAAGACTCATGGATAAGTTGGAACAACTAAAACCTCTATAGAATTTGTAGCTGAAAGAAGATCAACGTCCACTCCAAAAAAGGGATATACAAATAGTAATAGCATTATTCACCCGTCCAACAACCCAAGCTACAACAAAAGATATGACACTTCATTTGCTCCATTATATGTTTCTATTATATACATGAGAACTACTAAAAACCTAAGACTGCACCCTCAAAAGATAAAAGGGAAGTTGTCCATATCATGTTGGAATGCTTTCCACATATATGCAAGCAAAAACGATACCAGTTGTTATTGTTCATTCAAATCTACGAAAGTGCGTGCAAATTCATGTAAAGAATGTTGCAATGTGGAAGGAAAGTAATGATTCTTTTTTCTTATCTTCATATGAATATGAATATATATAATTGAATGAAAGGAAATTGTGTCTACAATATTATAGAGGTGCCATTTCATTTGTGAGCCGTTGGATGAGAAGAATCTCCTATGTTTGGTATCGCATTAGAGATGTAATAGAATCAACCATCAACTCATTGCTCTAAAGAGCTAGATTTCATAAACAACAAAGAGGTAGAATGAAGAGAATATCTTGCCAAGGTAATTGCATTTATTTTAGCAAATATGCTCCTTAGGCACATGAATCCACTTGGATCACACCTAAACAAATAGAAGTTTAGTGAAGAGCAATGATATGATCTATGCATCGTGGTGGAAAGATATGGGTATGTATCTTTCGCAGCAAACTTATTTTAATTAGACTAAAAAAAACACATATGGGCTTAGGGGAAGACAATCCCCTCTATGAATGACAAGTGTTGTAGTGGACATGACAAATACAACCTGTCCAGGATCCACCACACCATCAAAACAAACCTTGGGTTGCTCACATCCCAAAACCATCACGAGAAAAGTGGTACCTTGTTGACGTTCCACTCAATCCTCAAACCAAAGGAGTTCAAAATCTTAACAGTCCACATTGGACTATGTTGACATACAAAATCAAAGATGTGAGACACCAACAAAAAGAGGTGGAGTTTAAAGATATCATATAAATTGTGCTTGAAATTAGCATTCCAAGATTGAAAGGAAAAGAGTGTAATGTTCTTAACAATCAATATAAGTACGAATCATAATTTCTTATAAAGCTTGCCAAAAGTTTAGAAATAAATATTTAGAAGTATAAAAATGAATATTTAATTAAATTGAGTTTGTTAAAGAAAGTCAAATAGCAATTTTTCATCATGATCAAACATTGTTCAAAAATGTTGTAAATTATACAAATAAAAAACAATAATAATAATGGTATATCATTATCCATATAGTAAATAGCATAAAACAATGGTTAAATGAGAGAAATTGAGCAAATATAATATAACAAAATCAATGTTCAAATTTTCAAGAAATACGAGAAATTTATTGAGCAATTTTCACTGAAATATTAAAAAGATCAAATATAATAACCTTCATCATCAAATGAGGTGTGAATTGAATAACTTATAAGAATTTTCAAATCCTAAAAAAGAAAATATAAGAATGAATATTTAATTAGGTAGAGCTCATTGAGACTAATTCGATGATGTTTCTTCCATCTCATTCAATTAGTGTTTGAAAATATTGACAATTACCAAAATAAGTATCCACTAATAATAATAAATTAATATTTTGTGTTATAAAAATATATGTTAAAGCAAATATTTTTAAAATTAATGTAATCTAATTTAAACAAATCAAATCACTGTAAATTTCATGCAAGGGAGATTTTGAGTTAAGTAATAATTTATCCACATAAAAGTTAACAATGGAAGAAATAAGCTAAATTGCATGTAAAAATTTTATGATAATATATTAAGGTGGTAATGTGTAACATCTTTGATAATTAAATAATGTACGAATCAAAATATCTAGTAAAGCTTGCAAAAAACACTAAAAAATAAAAACTTTAAAAAGGTAAAAATGAATAAATAATGTGATATAGTTCATCAGGATCAGTCTATTTTTTCCCCATCGCTCATACAATTTTTGATAATTATAATGGTAAATAAGAAAAATAATAAAAACAATTTAATGTTCAAAAATATACTAAAGTTGAAATTACATTAATTAGAGAAATATAATATAACCAACATAATGACAAACACTTGAAAAAGAAAAATTAATAGTTAGGAGTTGCATTCCAAGATATTGAGTAGTTAAGGTATAATATTCTTTATAGCTAAATCATCTATGAATTGAAATGCCTTGAAGAAGACTAAAACTTGCCAAAAAATAGAAACTAAATATTTAAAAAAATATGAAAAAAAAATAATTAATTGGATAGTGCTTTTCAGGATTAGTCAAGTTATATTTGTTACATCTTAACTAAACATAGCTTTGAATTATAATGAATTATCAAATTAAACAAGAAAAAAATATAAAATAAATTACTATTTTAATATTAATTAAATATATAATAAATCTAAAAATGGAATGATAGTAAGTAATGTTAAAGGTCACATTACCAAATAGTTACAGTTTCACTGTAATATAACCAAAAGAAAGAAAAACACTTATAGATAAAAAGAGAAATGTATAAGAAAAATACTTTTCAAGATACTAAGGAGATTGAATATGGCATGCTCAATTGTATAATTAGAAATGAATGAGCAAAAACATTACAAAAAAGTATTTAAAAATTAAAAAAAATTGAATTCTTTTTCATTTTGATTCGGTAATATAACTATACCACTCTAAATATAATCTCATGTCATCTGCACATTACCACATTTTCATTATATTACATTATTTTAATTTATCTCATTCAACATTTATATATTTTCTTAAGATTAAAAAATTATTATTATTTATTGTTATTTACTTTTGTAATTTGCGACAATTCTAAACAAGGTTCCATCAAGATGAAAACATATCATTAAATATGTTATTTTCTAAAACTTTTTTCTTGATTTTTGATAATTTTTTTGTACCTAATTTGATGATAAAAATGTTGCACTTGATTACCTTAGTATCTTGAAATGAAACTTTTCTTTGCAATTTATCTCATTTTTTCAAATTTTTTGCTTTCATTATGTTATATTATAATGAAATTTTAATTCCCTTCTCATGTGGCCTTAACATCACTTTAATTATAATATATTACATTGATAACATTTATCATATACCAAATTCATTATATATTTACTTTTTATTTTAATAATAATTTATTTTCTATGGTTTTGGCATGATTTATAAGACATTTCATTTCATATGTTATTTGATGATAGAGAATTTTATACTTTACATCCTTAGCACCTTGGAATGCAATGTTTTTTAAAAAATTTATGCTAATTCTTTAAATTTTTTTCATCAATTTTTTTATATTATATTATTTAAATTTGTCCCATTTTAGCTTTAATATATATCTAATTGTTATTAAAATTATAATTTATTTTTATTTAAACTTTTCAAGATTGGTATTTCACACAAAGTTTGAAGAGGTTCCAGAATGCACAAACCTTAGTGCATATTCCACCTACCAACTTCCATTTCATCACAAACCATATTATGTTATTGAATATCACTTCCAGATTACACATTATGACAATCCCATCAAGGAGGAAGGAAAGTTTCCCAACAATGCAACACAATATCCGTGTGCAATCACCGTACATCACTAAAAAATTCCAAAAAAACAATTTACACTTAATGAGCCCCCACCAACAACACACATTGGAGGACACAAGACGCATGTGTTGGCCGTCATGTATGAAAATAATTCGTTGTCATGAATGTCAAAAGTGCACCACTACATGTGCTCATTGTGTTATAGTGCACCGAGTGCTCAATTATGAGTGTAGTTATATTAGTGTATAGTTAGCGTTGCAGCCAAGCTTGCACAGACTTATCACATAGTACTCCATCTGATTTCTGCTTCACTTTAAGCCACACCATTCTTGCATTACCCTTGATGATTACATATTATGCCAACAATTGCACAAGAAGGATGCCATAAGGCATGGACATCCTTGTCATCACGCTTGAACACACTATTATAGTGCACTTAGTGCTCTATTGCATATAGTAGTAATAATGTGTAGCTAGGGCCATAGCATACCATGCACAAATCCAAGCCATATTGTACCATCCAACTTCCAACATCTTGCTGGAAATGTTGCACGACACATTGCCCATTAAGAACTACATATGAAACTATTTCATCTTTGAAGATGGCCAGTCTCCTAATAGAACATCAACTTGTCCATGCCACAAATTCCCAAACAATGTCAAACTTTTTAAGCCTAACCAGCCACACCCTTCATGTCGTTCAACGCACGTAGACTTGCTTCCACATATATGCAAAGTGCTGCAATGCTTTTAATTTTTTACCACACATGCACAATGCTATAGTGCATGCAATTCTCTATCACATGCACATCTATAGTACTGTGCAACAAAGGCTTTAGCCTTATATGGACAAATTACAGTGAATATCACACAAGTCAGATTTTGCATGTCTTTACCTATTTTTAGTCGATTATTTGAGCCTAAAGATGGCTTTTATAGGTGTCTCTCCTAATTTGTCCCCTAGCAAGCATGCACCAGTTAACTTTCATCATGTGAGTAGCTTAAGCAATCTACTAACTATCAAAGGGATCAACACTATGGCCCCATGTCCAACCCTTAGAGCAAATCCATTTCCCAAAGTTATAAATACATTTTTTGAACTTTGCTTGTCTTCATTACACCATTGACTAAAGGTTGTTCACCTTTGAGACATGGTGTAGTCATGAGTATGACCTAGCATGGAAGGCACTCAGCCATCCAAAATTTCAATGGTTGTTGTGGGTGCATCTAACACCACTCAGCATGTGATGCTCATCCAACAACTTTGCTCTACAACTAGCTTAGTAGTTTCTAGGGCCCACAACCTACTAAGAAGAAAAGATAACAATTCTTGAGGTTGTTATCATGTTTTAAAACAACTTAAAGTTGTCATTAACAACCATATCTCACATCAAGAATTTTAACTAAACCCCTTTTTGATGAACGTTTCAAATAACACTTTGATTGGTTTCCCCCATCTCTTAGCATTGACTAACACATGTGCAAGTGTCGTTTACGTGGAACCCTTCCACCATATTTCCTTTAAAGTTCTCATTTGAATATTTATTACTACCACCAAGATCTACACCAGTAGATGCTCCATGTAGGGTTAGGTCCTCTGTTTTATAGTGACCTTTGAAATTTCTGACTAATCAAGACATTGCATTAAACTAACAACCAAATGTGGGTCACACATTTAAGTGATATTCATCTTTTAGGCTAGTGGATTAGGCTAATAAATTGTTGCACACACCTTAGCAAAGTTCAACTTCCACAAGCACCATCTTGTTGTCATAATCAACTAACAGCCTTTTTAAGACTTTGGTTAACATGCAATTAGAAACCATAATCATGCTTTTAGTTCATCCGACATCTCCAATTTTTCTTATCATAAATTGCCTACTTAGAGCCTGGATTCCTTGGCTCAACTCATCAAAGTAGTTGTGGCATCCAACTTATTTAAGGATTGTGACTATATTAAGGGCATTATGCCCCTAATGCCTATAATCATTAGCTTTACTTGAATGAACTTTGGCTATGGCTTTAGCTATCTTGAGGTAATCTTCAAAATGAATTAGCAATTAGATGATTTGATTATTTTTTCTCTCATATACCTTAATTAGATGAGTGATTTTCATGTCAGTATCATTACAAGCCTCCATTAGACATTCCTTTAGCTTCATCTCACTTAGGCTTAGTTATTTATCTTTCAGGACTCAAATCGCATACAATGACCTAAAACCTTAACAAAAGATTCAGGTTAGTCGATATCTCACACCTCGAGTGAGGGCCACACTAATCAGCATCCTTGCACATTTAAGACTAACTCACACGTCAACTTGCAAGAATGTCAAACTCCTTGCTTCGTATTTCAAGACAGGTTAGATAGCAAGTCTACTGGCCATCACAAATGCACCTGGTTCCTCCATGGGGTTCCTTGATGGAACACACTTCCTAGGCTACTACCATTGTGATGGCATGAGGTGGTATACCACTCGGGCCATGCAACAAATTGTATGATGATGTTTTGCATGAAGTTGAAGCACATCTTCAAGTTTTGTATGGTTCTCTCTTGACAATTTCCAAGTGCTCTTTAACACTTTTTTGAAAGAACTTTTCATCTTTCCCAAGTAGTACTTTCTTTTTATTAGCCTTTTGTAATTATTTAGCCTTGGAAGGAATTTACCACCAAATTTACATTGCATTCCCAAGCAACCCAATTCATATATACCACCGTATGCAACTATAGTGTATAAGCTAAACAAGCATTCACAATCCTTAAAACCCCCTTTCGGGCATCTTAATCCGGGTGGAATTTTGAGAACACCCCTTTAGACAACAAGTAATGCTTCAAGCAGCTCTAATTTTACACTAGGTTGGACCCTTTTTTCTCATCATTACTAAGGGAATTCACATAAGTTCCTTCTCCTCTACTTATTTATATGTTTAAACTTAGTGGATAACCCTATTTAACATGGGATCATAATTCCACACCATGGCACATGGGGTTGGATTTGTAAGGGCCTCTAATTTCTCTATTATGACATCTATTCCTATAGGCCAACACCACAAAACTTAATGACATACATCTCTTACCACATTAATGGATAACAAACACCAAATGCTTCAACACTTCATGCATAGCTTAGTGGGCCATCAACTTTTATTCCCTTGGCATGCACCCAACGGTGCAGCATGCATTCAAAAAATGGATGGTTCAGAAGAATCTACAATTCATAACACGTATCACATCTCACTACATTTCTTCAACAATGTGAGAGGCAAGATATTCATTATTGACAGTTATTCAATGTTTGATTTCTAAGCCCCACATAACCTAGTGATGAATAATAGGCTCATTATGAGCTTAACATTTGCTCTTCCTTATTGTATAACAATGTCATAGGTCATTGCTCATCCTCCATATCGTCAGCTCCATTTAAAAAAAAGAGCTCATGCGATAGAAGACTGTGACATTCATCCCCACTGGTTGTGCAGATCATTTAATCATCTGTTGCACTTTTTAATGATACTTTTATTAGTTCACCTATAAAAACTTTGTTATGACTTCTCCTTCCTTGAAATGATAAGGATCAATAGACTTCCCATTTAGTCATTATTAATTTTGTAAAGGGTACATAGTCCTTCAAACTTTCCCAAAAACTACGCCAAGGTAATTCTATAGCTGATTAGTTCTCCATCAAGCCATTTTGTATGATTTCATATGAGATTATGGAATGCCTCTTCCTAAATCACTTTAGCATTGCCTTTTTTTATTTTTTTATGAACCTTCACAAGAGAGTATGTTACATACTTTAGCCATTTTCTTATTAAGAAACCTAAAGTTTCATCAAAACCCTAAGGATTTTGGTAAGCAATTTCAGTTATAGGTGCATGAAAATGTTTGTGAAGGAAGTAATCTTTAAAAGGAAAAATTGTTCATCTCATTGGAAGGCTTCTTTGTGTGTCACATTTTCTACTACTAGAGAACATTGAAATGGACTTGGTATCAAAATTTCTTTGAGCACTCTATCAGTAGTTATGAACAATGGTGGGTAAGAAGTGCAAAAAGATTGCAAAACAAAAATTAAAGGCATTCTACATGCATTCTATGCACGGACGAGGGTGAAGAGGCTCTAATCCCTTTAAGAGAAAATTTTGAGGATCTTGTAATTGTTCTTACAGTTAGTGTTCTAGCAAACTATAGTAGTGCAACTCAGTGGAATGTAGGGAATAATGTGGACACTTAGCTAGATGTGTTGGAGTTAGAAGAGGTCCAATGTGATATCAATTCATCAAAGGATGAATAGGGTGAATCCTTTGGGATGTAGGATGCTTTAAATGCGAAGTGAGCATGATAATTCTGGCAAGGAATAGATAGTCAAAAAAGTTGAACGAGCTTACAAAATTGTGTATTATGTCGATGCAGAATGCTACACGTCCCTTTAAAATTGAAGAAACTAATCAAGAAAGGTGCATCCAATGTATTTGAGAGAATTTTAAAAAGTTGGTTGCGGAAAATTCTTTAAATGGAAAGTAAATATCATGTTGTCCGATTATGGTGAGCTTTAAGGATGCTCTTGAAGGATATAGAATGAATAATGACAACATTGTTTGCAATGAAGGTACATTTGGTTAATTACATGGAGAAATTGATAAATGTAGATGTGAAGATGATAGAACTAAGTGATATCTCCTTCATAATAAATGATGAAATTTACCTTTCAAAAGAGGCATGTGATCAAGTTCAAGGCCACCAGTTTGATCTTGATTATATAATGTATGGTAGTTGTTTATCCTTTCAATGGATTTCCAACGTGCTCCAACATAGATGAGGGCATTTTAATGGATTTAGGTTCTAGACTTGTTGATTGGTTTTTTTTTCTTTATACTATGCGTTAATTGTACATAGAGATTCTATGTTGTTCAAAGGTCCTTAGTAAGTTACAAGCCTTACATTGGGATTGAATATATGGACACCTGCATTAAGGCTTTGTACCTCAGTGATTTTATGTAGTCCAAGCTGTGTTCATTTTTTGACAATCTTTCTCATGTATTAGGACACAATGAACATTATGTGCTTTACCAAAGCCATGGGTTATCCTATTTAGATTGATGATTGGATGGCAAACATGCAAATGTCATGCTTTATAAGCATTTGTGTAAACATGGACCTTACAAAGTTGCTTAGAGTGGGTTTGTGGTTGAATGAACCATTAAGCCACCCCTTTTAGAGGTTTGATTATGAGGGACTACCAGTAATACTTCACTTGTGGCAAGTGGCACATGCTTACAGGATATGCACATCTACTGAGTTAGTTCCAAATGTAAGCTTTTGTTCTTTTCAAGTAGTACCTAATCAAGATAAGAATAGGGGACAATTGTGAACAAAAGGTCATGATGAGAAATGATTGGTTTGGGAGCATGAATGGTTGTGCAACCTAAGATGAGAAGAGTGTTAACTATAACATAGTAGTGGAAGAATGTGAATCATTAAGTTCAAAGTAAGACTTTAGTAAGCATTACAAGCTAGAAGTTAAAGAGAAAGTTGTGCATAGAGACCAATCTTGATCCAATAATGATAGAAATAGAAGTCTTTCATCTAAGATAGGGTGGGTACCAAAATAGACAGTGCATGGGGAAGATGATACAAATAAAATGGATTATTCAACAATTAATAGGTTTGTGGATGATGGTGCTAGTGACTCTTCATTGATCAAGGTGTAGATTTTTTTAAGTGGTAGTGTTGGGTAAACATAGTCTATCCACTATTGTAGCACCACTTGAGCTTGGGAAAAGGGGAAAACCTCTATGGAATGAATTTAGAGATCACAAAGATAATAAAAAAGAGTAAATATAAAGGATTGTCTTGAGCAAGTTTGAAAATTAAAAACAAAAAATGATGTCATTGTAGAAAACTTTGGAATTGGAAGAATATGGAGCAATGGCTTCTTCTTACCTGGACCCTCTAAGGAACTATAGATGGCTAATATGTTACAAAATGCACTTAAAAACTATACTTGGTATTATTTAAGGCTTTACCATGAATTTAATGAATTTTAGCAAGCAAAGATAGGGATAATAAGGTATTAACCTTAATACAATCATTGTTTATTGCTGCCAGTTGCATGTGGTTCACTTGGCATAGAAACTAGAGCTTTTTGATTACCTGCTTGGTGATGATCTTGTTAGACAAGGTTCAAGCTTGGTGCAAGCATGGCTACTATTGTTTGGTAGTGAGAAACAATTTTAATTTTGGTTAGAATATCATGATTAACATGAATTCAAAATTTTCTAGTTTTTCATAGTAGAGAAAGGACTGAAAATGGAAATAGAGGGGATGTGCAATTCTTAGAGACATATTTTACCTAAAATTCTTAGAGATATCATAAGGAGCAATGGTTGTCTATATATGTGGCTATCATATTTGATGAGTGCTCATTGGATAGCTTATTTAAATGCTTTTGTGCAAATCACTAAATTACCATGCCTACGAAGCTAAAATTATTCAGTTATTAAGAGATTTGCTATGCATCAAAGAAGCTTGTGTACAATAGTTTATAACAACATTGGCAAATTGGGAGAAATTATGTGCTATGTTTTAGAAACATGCTTATTGGATGTCAATGGAATTGCTCGAATAGAATCCTTATATGAGCTAGAGCTTCTTCAATTTCATGGAAATGATACTTTATTTTCGAGGTAGAGGAAGTCTTCTTTAAGTGGATGACCTCAAATAGTAGTTGGAATATTTGCTTAATTGCAAAGATAGCTATGTGAATTAGCCTTCTCTCCATGCATAAAACTTTAGACTTTTGATTTGCTCTAATGCTACTGATCTTGATAAGTTCACTTGCATGGTGATCATGTTGGCATTCAAGTTTAACTAAAAATTGGTTACATGAGGTGGGTGGAAGAAACATTAAGTTTAGTCGAGATATGTTGGTTAGTAGCAATGCAAATTTGTCCAAAGTTTTGTAGTGGTTGAACGACTCAAAATATCTATGACTAGGATTTGCAATTCTTCAAGATGTAATCTATGCAGAATTCTTTGAGATATTATAATGAGTGGTGGTTGCCAGCCTTCGTGATAATTTGATTTCATGAGTGCTCATTAGTCAGCTTATTTGAATGCTTTTATGTAAATCCCTATATTATAATGCCCAAGCAGCTATAGCTATTTAGCCTTTAGGAGATTTTATATGTGTTGAAGATGTATAACAGTTTACTATTGTATAAGGAAATTTGGAGTAATTGTGTGTTGTTTTTGTGAAGCACCTTTATTAGAAGGTCATGGAAATCCTCAAATAAAACTTTTAAATGAATGAGAGCTTCTTTTATTGCCTTGAATTGGTACTTTATTGTTAAGATAGAGGAGGAAATCTTTAGGTTGAGGTCCTGAAGTGGGAACTCGATTATTTGCTTAAATGCAAACAATAGCTAGGTTCTTCAACCTTCTTTCTAAGATTATTTTTGTTGTTTGTGTTTGAGTTTCAAGTGTTATTATGAAAGTGCACTACATCTCAAATTAGATCTAGCTTGGTTGGGAGTGCTATAGAGTTAAGCATTTTTGCTTAGGCACATATTTTTTAACTAATAATATATTGTTTTGTTTGTAGTATGGAACATTTAAGGGATTAGATTGGTGAAATATTGTAGTTATTTGTAGCACTTGGTAAGAAAAAATAGGGTCTTTTCTAATGCCTTGTTGGAATCTTGAGTGGTGAACTTTTATAGGCATGGGGTAGATCAACTTTTGGGCTAGAAATGGAACTACTTTGTCTAATCTTTGAATAGATTGTTAAGGGCTATAGTGGTTTTATGGATGTGTTGTGAGTTATATACATCAAAGGAGTATGTGATTCATTGGATGACCTAGAACCAAATCAAAGTATCCAAAAAGCTTTGTGGACCATTGATTATTGTAGGGAATTTGAACATATTACTTGCACAGAATGAGAAGAAGTATAGAAACAAAATTAGTGGTGGTTAGGCTCTATTTGAGTTCTCTAGCTTCATTCATGCTTAAGATTTGACTAAGATGGGATTTATTATAAACATATTCTCTTCGTGTAATAATAAGGTTTGAAAAGCATTTATATGTAAAAGATTGGACATAAGTTTCATCAATAATGATGTTGTGCAAGCATTCTTAAGTAGTACAATGATACATCTCCCTTGTATATCCATGGACCATTGCCCTATGCTCATTTCATTTAGGAAATTGTAATGGAACAAAATTAAGATGAGAACCTAATTTGAAAACTTATGATTATCATGTCCACATTCAATAATATTTTGCATGCAGCTTGGAGTAGGATTGTTAAAAAAACCTTACAATGGCCTATCACCAAAATTTAACAAAGCACTATTAGCTTTAAAGAAATGGAGTTTAGCTAAACTTGGTAATATTCTTAATAAACCTCACTAGTTGGAATGAGAGATCCAAGAGATTGAACTTAAGAAACTAGAGATAGAGTTAACGAAGCTAGAATATGATCTTTTGGCTAAATGTGTTCTCTCCTACAATGAGGTAATAGCTTTAGAAGAGGTTTGGTGGTGATAGTGTCATGCATCATTGGGCCAACTTGGGGATCAAAACATATGGTTTTTTTAGGCAACAATTACATCTATATATAGAAGCAATCATATAATCATCTTAAAAATGATAGTAGGGAATTTTGGCTACCTTAAGTGAGATTAAAGAATTACTCAAGCATTTCTTTATTAAGAAGTGCTATAGTTTTGTGCAATATGAACCTCCCCTACCTTTCTAGCCTTTGAGAATTATTAACAGTAAGCAAGAAATATGTCATGAGTCTCCAAAAAGTAATGATAATAATTGGAATCTTGTTATGTCCATCAAAAGAAAATGAGCCCTAGGTGTGGATGGCATCTCTGTACATCTTGTTCATAAATATTGGAACATTATTTAGGCAGATAGTGTCATAATTATGAAACAAATATTTAAAGATAGTTGTATGTGCAAAATGTAAGAAGACATGTTGTTCATTCTAATTCCTTAAGTTCAAGGTGTTTTTAAATCTGAATAGTTCAGACCAATTGTCTTTGCAACTTGATATACAAAGTTGAGGCTAAAGGTTTTGTGAGTAGACTAAAGATGGTGGTTTCCATATAGTATTGCATGGGAACAAGTTTTTTTTATACCTAGACATGCTATATTTGACAATATATTTTTGACATAAGAATTGGCTACCCATATAAACCTATCTACTTCTAAAGAAAGTTTCATGACACTGATGCTAGACATGGGACAAGCTTATGATGAGGTTAATTAAAAATTTATGTTGGTCGTGCTAAGTCAATTGTGGTTTCCAAATATTTTTTGTGATTAGGTAAAGCCTTGTATCGTTATGGCAAGATTTGGGATTATGTTCAATTGGATTAGTCTTCAGTGGACTAAAACTTCCAAATTCTTAAGTAAAGTGTCCGCTTTCGCCATACCTTTTACCATTACATCTAAGTATCTCTCTTTATTTATTAAGTACCAAGTAAAGCAAGGTGTCTTGAATGGGATTAAGATTGGCCCTTCCTCCCAATTGATTACTCACCATCTATTTGCTAATGATGTTTTGATCTATGCACCAACAACTTGTGTTATAGTGAGGAGTATTCAACGCATTATGAAAAAAAATAAGCAATACTTTGGCTAAGTGGCAAAACTTAAAAAATATATATTATTGTTTAGCAAAGGGGATGGAACACAAATAAAGGAAGATGATAATAGAATAGTTACATATAAGTCAAGTTATTAAATTCAAATACTTAGGCACACCTATTGTAGAAACTAAATTTTAGAAAAAGACTTCAATTTTATTGTTGATCAAGTTGAAACGTTCATGCCAAGTTGGAGGATCAGGTCTCCATCGATGATGGAGCATATTGTCATCATCAACTTAGTAATCACTACTATTCTAGCATAATTTTTAGCCACTCTTTAATTCTAAATTGCATTATTGATTAGGTGGAGAAGTTGATTCGTTAGTACTTGTGGAGTGGTTCAAATGTTAGAATTGCGATACTTTCCTCATGCTAGAAATTACTTTTAATGCCAAGCATTGTAGGAAATTTCTCAAGAAGTTATTTATGGATTTGATATTTAGATCCAAGTATCTTATGACAAACAATAATTTCTAAATTGTATTTAGTGCTTTGTATATGCATTAGATACTCAACATGATGTTACCTTGCATAATTAATATAATTGTTTAGTAGATTGCTGAGGGTAAAAAATTCAATTCATGTTAGATAATTGGCTTGGCATTCTTCTAATTACCTCTTAGAAGTGGAACATCCCATACATGTAATGGAGTGTGTAAGGACCATGATATGTGGGACCATGATAAGATACAAACTTTATTTGCACTTACTTTGGTACTTCGGATTATGCATTCCCCCTAGGCTAGATCAATTGAAATATATGTGTTGTACTTCAAACATAGTGAGGAAACGATGCTAGAATAAAAAATCATTACAACAGCATGTATATTAGCCAAAATTTCATAAGAGCGGAGACTGTGGTTTTTGAAATTACAAGTGCAAACTCAGGTCATTATCTTCATGAGAAAAATGAATTTTAATTTTCTTCTATCTCACTTCTAGTTGTGTGCAAGTGGTATTGAGAAATAATTTCTTACTCAATGGGGCAATAAGGTGAACAAGGATGTACAATGTAGCTTATAGGATTGTCATATGATGAAGGAATTTTGGCGGAGCAACCTCGTAAACACTAATCACATGCCTGGTGGGGTTAATGGCAAGAATTTTAGTTCTTCAAATATGCTTCTTTACTAAATGGTAATGAATATATGGCTCTCAACTCCATCTCATCCAAATAATTTTTTTACTTCAGCACTATATCATCATTGGTCTAATAAAAATTTACAAGCACATGTAAGGCAAGCTGCTTAGCCAAGTTGCACTCCAAAGGTATTCCTATTTGCTACAGTTATTACTACTACTATATGTCACATTTCTTCAATCCCATCCTACTGGAGTTCTAATTGCCTTCTGGTCTGTTTGTTACCACTTATTGGGCTCCTCCAATGGCATAGGTTAAGCTCAATTACAATGCGTTTGTGCATGATAACTAATGCTCAAATTGGTATATTTAATTAAGATTGCTTGGATAGGTCTATTATTATTACCAATAGAACGTAGATTTTAGCTTCAGTTTCTACCATAGAAACAACTATTATTCTTGAAGTTATGGGGCATCATAGAACATTGTTTCCTAATATTCATGCAATAGAGATTGAATTAAACTCTATAATAGCTATTATCAAAGTGAACAGGCTACTTATGTCCATAATATGTGGGAGTACCTATGATATTACAAGTACATTTTTGTAGGGTATGCACACTTTCAAACTATACCACATAAAGTGTCAAGGCAATTGTGTAGTCGACTAGGTTGCATTTCACTCTCTTTTGTATTATTTTGTTTAGAAATTAGGAATGTCCCTTCCCAAACTACTACAGTATAATCTTTTTTTATTTTATATTTGAAGGTTTGTATGTAGAGTGTGATGTAGGATTTAACCATCTCGTTACCAAGGAACCCAAAGTTAGATTTGGCCAAGCTTTTGACAAGGTAAACTACAAATTTGTGCAAGATATGCCAAAGCATATATAATTTTCGACTCTTAGGTGTGATTGGATCATGACATATATCGATGCACTAAGATTTGGGGTTATGTTTAATGGTATCCACCTATATTGGATTGAAGTAGCTAGACATCTTAGATAGGGATGTTTGCTCTCACCATGTCTTTTAATAATTGTGTATAATTATCTTTCATGGCTTATTCAACACTAGGTTAAGCAAGCTACCTCAACTCGGTTCAAGATTAACACTTCATCCTCTATAATAACACACTTCTATATATTAAAGGGGAGCATGCACATCACTTAGGCCAGATGGTGAATATCAATAAATCTAGAGTATTATTTAGCAAATGGATTGCATTCATGCAATACAAGATGATAGTAGTAATACTAGATAAGCATCAAGTTGCTCAATTGAAATATCTAAGAATAACAATTCTATCAAACAAAGTATAAAAAAAGAGTTTGATGTTTTATTAGTCATGTTGAAAATTTTGTCAAATTAGATTATTTGGTCACGATCAATAGAGAGCCATATTGTCAGGATAAACTTAATGTTAGCTATTATTTCTACAAATTACATAGCTCACTCACTAATTTCAAGTTGCTTTATTTACAGAACAAAGCATTATTCCTATTGAGACACAATAACTCTTTTTAATTAATATGAGGGACTCAAAATCTTGATTTTGTCAACCTAATAGTCAATATTGATTATAGAACACTATAGCTGGGTTATGGCTTAAGAAAATAGTTTGTGTTTAGGTCCAACATATCGATGTACTTTATAAAAATAATTGAATTTTATATGTGACATAGTGCATCACATACATGTAAGTTACATAATAACTCATCCCCAAAGACAATAAATAACATAGTTTGGATGAATATCATAGGTAATTTAGTTTCATTCTTCTTAAATAATTGACTTGGCATCCTTTCTATTTCCTCATGGCTAACCTATCTTATCATGGAGATAGACCATCTAACACATGTAGTGGAGTTTCCTAAGTGACACGATGTGTAGTATCATAATAAAGTTGAAAACATATTTGTGCCCGACTTGGTATTTTTGATTCTATATTCGCCTTAGGAAAATTTAATTGAAAAAGATTTGATACGCTTCAAATCGAGTGAGGACAGGCATTGGACTCCAAGATAATTCACAACAGCATGCATACGATTATAATTTTACTAAGAAGGAGGTCGTGTAGGTTTGTAAAGTGAATGTGCATTCTCAAGTAAAAACGTCTTCTTGTTGAAGTTAATGTCAAATCTACTTCTTACTCACTCTTGCCTTCATGCAAGAAGGATTGAAATACCTGAGCTTTTTACGTAGGTTTGTAGTGTAACTTAAGATTTGTAATATTATTTGTGAGTGACATCGTGAAAAGAATTTTGATTCAGTAGCTTCGTAAAAGGTAGATTCATGCTCGGTGAAGTGAACGACAAGGATGTTACTTCATTGATTGAGCTTCTTAATTGAATGTTTGAGAATGTGATGAATGGCAACTACTTCTCTTATGGTTAAGTTCACTTCCTTGGCATTATTTTACCTTTGGCTTAATAGGAATTTATTGACACATGTAGTTAACGTTCTCAAATTTATTGCACTTCAAGGAAATATTTTAATTGCTTCCACTACTATTGCTTGTATAAAGTCTTCAACTTCATCTTGTGGGAACTCTAGCAGCCTTGATGAGCTTTCTTTCTACTTATTGGACTTCTCTTCCACTAGATTATTGAAATCAAATGTGATGCAAGTTGCACAAGACGATCTAAATGATGGAATTGGTGTTGTTATTCAAGAAGATACCAACAAGCTTATTACTATTGTAAGAAAAACTTGGGTTTTAGGTATAGCTTTTGCATTGGAGGCTATTTCTAGTTTTAATGCAATTGAATTCCTTATAATGCTACTTCTTAATGTCCACACATTAGTGATCAAATCAAACACTACTACAACCATTATTATAATGAGCTTGCATATGTTTAGGGAATGTCATCTTTAAAATTTCCCTGCATGAAGTGCCAAAAAAAATAATGTTATAGATTGGGTCATTGATCACACCCTTTTGTATGATTTTGGTATGCTCTAGGGGATGCCCCTTCTTAGACTGGTTCAACTTTATCTTTTTACTAATTTTATTTATGGAGCACATTAAGTAGAGTATGGTGTTGGCTTCAGCAATTGCTTTATCCAAACCCAAGGAGGCTTGCTTTCTATTAGAACCCTCCTTTAATGATTAGATTAAATTCAAATACAATGTATTGTGCATGATAATTTCATTGCTAGAATTTGTATTATTGTAAGAGATGACATGACTAGACGTATTACTATTATAGAAAAAGTGTTTGTTTCAAGTTTAACTTTTGTCATGGGGACTACTTCTTTTCTTGAATCAATTGAACTACTTAAATCAATACTTCTTAATGTTTAGGTGGAAGTGATTGAATCAAATTCTATTAAAATAATTGTTGTAATGAACCTATCACTTTTATATATAGCAAATAATAGTTCCTACCAATGTGCTATTGCATATATTTAGTGTATGATGTCTTTCAAAGTTTCCAACATAAAGTTCCAAGGAAACAATGATGTGTATAGCATAAATTATCATGCACTTTTGTTTGATTTTATTTGGGACTAAGGAATGCTTCTTCCCAAATTACTTCAATTATCTTTTTATTGATTTTATCAAGTAACCCAAATAAGGTTTACTTGGTGTAATCATAAGGAGGGTAATGCATTTATCTATGAATTATTGGAAAAAGCTTTCATGAATATTCATGGTATGCAAGCCATCACAAATATTACAATGACACATCTTCCTTACATTAACTTGAATCACTACCCACTACTTATATTATTTAGACAAGCTTCATTAGGTAAAACTAATATATGAACTCATTTTGAAAACATCCTGTAATCCATTTCATAGTCAACTAATGTTGTGCATGCAACTTTGGGATTGACTGTTAGAGGTAACCAAATGTATAACTTATCCACTAAATTCAGCAAAGCTCTTCCAACATTAAAGAAATAAAATGAAACTAAACCTTTGGTAATATGAGCCTCCTCTAACCTTCAACCTTTGAAAATTATTAATAGTGATCAAGCAACCATAGTTGCACCTCCAATAAATCACGATGCGATTGGAAGTGTGCATTATCCATCAAAAGAAATAAATCCCATGGTGTAAATACCATCTATATTAAATTTGTGCATAATTATTGGAAATTTGCATAGGTTGATATTGTCATAGTTATGAAACTATTATTTAAAGATAGCTTTACTCGCAAACATTAGAAAAATTTGATGGTCATTCTTATACCTATATTTCAAAGTGCATCTAATTCTAAGAATTCTAAGATCATCAGCCTTTGTTATGTGATTTACAAAGTGGTGACAAAAATTTTTGTGGCTAGACTTAAGGTGCTTCCTGATATTACTATTTAGGAAAAGGTTCTTTTTTTACCAAGCCATGTTATATCTATTAGTATATTCTTAGCACATTAAATTGTTGCCCTTATGCACTTTTCTACTTCTAAAGAAGGCCAATTAGAAAGTTTTGCTAAATATGCTAAAGCATTTGCAACACTAAATTTTATTTGTGTGACTACATTGATGCTTGTATAATTACACTGAGACTTAGGATTATTTTTAATGGTATACATCTATAGTGAATAAAAGTAGCCAGGGGTCTTAGGTTGGGATGTTAACTCTCGTTATATTTTTTTCTATTGTGTTTGAGTATCTCATATGGTTTATTCAATACCAGCATAAGCAACCTACCTCATTGGTTATGCTACTAGGAAAGTTTTCAAATTGATTTTCAAAGTGTAAGTGTAGCCATGTGTTAATGTCTTCTTATGGTCATTAATGATAAATCTTCTACCTACTCACTCCTAGCTTTGTGCAAAAGGGATTGATACATCAGAGCTTTTACCATGGGGTTGTAATGCAACTTAAGATTTGCAAAATGTTTTTTGGGAGTGCCACAATGTGAAATAATTTAGGTCTAGTAAATTTGCTAGTGATAGTTTCAAGCTCAACAAGTTAAAGGATAAGGATTTTTCTTCATTAATTGAGCTTCTTAACTGGATGTCTATGAATGTGCGGGTGCCTATTACTTCTTATATACTTAAGTTTGCTACTTTGGCATTATTTCACCTTTGCCTTAACTAGAATTTGTAAGAACATGTAGATAAGTTTCTCAATTTAATTTATACTCCAAAGAAATATTCAAATTGTTGCCCTTGCTACTATCACTTTTTTCAACACTTCAACTTCATCCCATGGGAGCTCCAACAGCCTTGATGGGCTATTTGTTACTTGTTATTAGACTCCTCTAATGAGTTGGGTTAGAAAAAAGTTTTATGTAGCTCTGCAAGATGATCTCACTATTGGAATTGGTATACTATATGAGATGACATGAGTAGGCCTATTACTATTGTAAGAAAAACTTGTGTTTTAGATTCATTTTTTGCAATGGGCAATATTTCCATTCTTGAAGCAATGGAATACTTTAGAATGCTACTTCCTAATGTCCAAGTACTACTGTTTGAAATAGACTCTACTATAGCTATTATAGTAATGAACTAGTTGCTTTTGTCTAAAGCAACTAGAAGTTCCTACTATAATGTTATTTCATATGTTTAGCATATGCAATCTTTTAGTCTATCCCCCAAATAGTGCCAAGACAACATTGCTGTCAACTTGGTCACCTATTATGCATTTTTGCATTGTTTTACTTAGAACTGGGAATTATGCCTTACAATACTATTTGAACTGGTCATCCTACTAATTTTATGTATTAACCTTTTTAAAGAGAGTATGATGTAGGATTCAGTCATTTCTTTATCAAGGAATCCAAAGACATAGACTTGTGAAGACATACAAACATTATGGATGCATGCCATGGATGTGGGAAATGGTGTCATACATACAAAAGGTGATGTACGTCAATGACATTGGTGGCTAAAGGAAGGGAAAGGATGATGCTGGACAATGTTGGTAACTTGCTGAGAGGATAGTTTGAGCATCTAAAAGTTTTGTTCTGGTTCTAAGAAATTTTAAAATCAACCTAGAATTCATAATCGTCTTAGTACATAGTAAGAAGTAGCGATCTATGACTGAAACTAAATTTTGTAAGATTACAAAAAAAGAAAAAAAGACATTGGTTGCATGGTGCACATATCCCCATCACGATTGGCAAGTGTTGTTGTTTAGAGCTTAGTTCATTATACTTCTAAGCCTAATAGCTCCCTCAGTGAACATTTTAGATTTCAGGATTATATTTGTGGAATGAGCTTTTATGAACACTGGTGATGGAACTTAGGGAGGTGCATGAAGGAATGTAGTGTTGTTAATGGAAGAGTTATAGTTAGACAAGGCTTGGTACAACTTGAATATATCTGGTGATGATGAGGTTGCTTCTTTAAGGTTGCATGGTGCATTAGTAGTGGAATTGCATAAGGAATCAGGTACATAGTAGGAAGAGGAAAAACTAATTTAATTGAATAATGAACTCAGCATCCATCTCATTAATGTATTTAGAGAAAGAGGTAATTTTTCATTTTAAGGCTTTAGCAATAAATTTTGCAAAACATTTTGTAAATAAGAATTGGAAAAAAATGAAAAACTTGGAGAAGTTGAAAACACCAAGATGTTACGATAGTAGTCATGCTGACCATATTTGACCAGATTATCTATAACAAAATGACACCAAAAGTAAAGATGAGAAAAAGAGGAGAATAAAGAAGAAGAATGCCCTTAAATCAATTGGAGTGCTTCAAAAGATTCTCTCAATAACTTCAAATATATAGAAGGAAGAGATGTTATGTTTCATGGTAAATGAAGGTTCAAGCACATCTTGTGAAAAAAAGAGAATGAGATAAGCTCTTGGCCTTGTGATGTTCTTGAAAATAATTACATAGAAGTTATTAGTGCTTTAACTTCACTAATGTGTGCACATATAAAATTAATAGAAGTTTTACGAAGAAAAGATTGACCATCTACATTTTTATATGAAAGAAGATACAAAAAAATAGAAACGCTTAAAGCCTATGATAAAAAAAATTTCATGATTATTGAGAATATTTTCTTGATAGAGGATATTACAAGTTTAAAAAAATTTACTTCCTTGAACATGGAAAATTTTATAATGCCTCACATGATGTTCATTTTTATAAACATAAGAGTATGCCTCCTTTTGAATATATACAAAACATTTCAAATATTACATGTTTTTATTATTATAAACAAGCACATACAATCAAGGTTTATAAAATTAGGAAAAACATTTCTATTTCAAAACCATTTTTCAATTGGGTAATTAAAAATAATATTATGAATGTTCCCATAGTGAATATTAATGCTCAACTCGACCTTGCTTGGGTTCCATTGGTTGGAGAAAATAAAATTAATACAAGATGTCACCATAATCATGGTGTGGAGATGCGATGCATTGAAAATATTCATAAGTTAGAAATAATATCCTTAGAATTTTGTGCATAAGAAAGCATACAAACTAAGAAAATAAACGTTATATTTGATGATTACTAAGCCAAAAGTTCACATTTTATTAGCCATATATTGAGAAAAAATTAAGATCTAGCTCTTGGGTGTTGGATAATGGATGCCCAATACATATGACTTGGGAATGATCAAAGTTTGTGTCAATAGAATGTGGACCAAGTAGTTGGGTAACATTAAGAAACAACTCTAAGAAAAAGATAATTGGAATTGGTAATATAGGTATGTTTAATTTTATGCTTTCAAATGTTGTCTTAGTTGATTGATTAGAATTTAATTTAGTTAGTCTTAGTTAATTATATCTAATGATTACTTTACTAATTTTGATACTCAATTTTGCAAAATATTAAATATAATCAAGTATTACAAGTTGGCAAAAGAAAAGGTGACACTTATGTCATTAAATTTGGTCAACTAGAAGCTAGTGGAATGGAATGCCTTGTCATACATTCAAATGAGAACAATTTATGTCATACATTCAAGCTAGATGTCATTAGAGGTGTTCCTAAACCAAATAAAACTAGTTGGAAAATGTGAGTCCTACAAAAAAGGAAAGCAAGTTATATCTTTCTTTTAACAAAAAAAATAAATTAAACACTAATAGACCTTTAGAGACAGTTTATTAAAAACCTTTTTAAACCCTTACAACCCTTGAGTTTAGGTGGAAAGAAATATGGATTTGTGATTGTTAGTAATTTTTCAAAATACATTTACGTTGTATTTTCTAGAGTAAAAGTGAGACGTTTAGAATTTTTTTAAAATTTGATAAAAAAGATAAAAAGGCAAAACAATCTCAATTTAATTTGTACTCAAAGTAATAATGTCAGTGAAGTTAAGAATGAGGATTTCTATGATTATTATAAGGGTAAGAAAATAAGGAATCAATTTACATGTCTTTATACAACTCAACAAAATAGGATTGTAGAAAGAGAGACTAGAACCTTAGTAGACGTGGGTAGAACAACATAGATTAAATACAATCTATCGAAGTACTTTTGAGTAAAGGAAATTTATATGACTTCTTATATAAAAAAATAGAATTAACTTAAGGAAAATACTTAAGAAAACTCTATGAATTATTTAAAAATTAGAGGCCAAATGTTATCTAATATCATATTTTTGGGTGCAAATGTACCATTCTTAATAATGTAAGAAACAACTTGAGAAAGTTTTATGAAAAAGTAAGTGTATTAATTTTCTTAGGATACTTTTCAATTAAAAAATCTTATAGATTTACAACATAAATACTGAAAAGGAAGAGGAATTAATTCTTGTAATATTTGATGAGTCTATTCAAAATAGATTATAAAAAGTTAGAGAAAGAGATATTGTCCTTAAAAAACTTGGACTTACAAAAAGGATTAAAAAATCAAAAGTACATAAAAAGGAGAAGTGATTAGTCAACAATTACCAAAAGATTGAAGTATCAAGATTCACATCCAAAGGTATTACTAATAAGATATGTTAATAAAAGAGTTAGCACTAGAGTTTCTATGAAAGAAATTGATCATACTTCATTTATATCATTCATACAACAAATATCTATAGAAGATGCACCTAATGATTACTATTGGGTTTGGGTAATGAATGAAGAATTAAACCAATTTGAGAGAAACCAGGTTTGAGAATTACTTTTTAGGCCTAGTGATAAATAAGTAATTGGAACCAAATGGGTATTCAAAAATAAATTAAGTAAAAATGTTGTGTTCATTAGAAGCCAAGTTGGACTTCGTTCTAAGTGTTATAACCTAGTTGAAGGTATATATTTTGAGGAGTCATTTGCACTTGTAGTAAGATTAGAGGTCATTAGACTTCTCTTAGCATGTTCATGTCTAAAAAATTTTAGATTACTTCAAATGGATGTAAAAAGTGAATTTTTAAAAGGAATAATAGAAGAATATGTGTATGTATAATAATCCCCCAATTTTGAGACCCATGCAAATGGTGATTATGTATATAAATTTAACGCACCTTATAACCATAAGTATGCTCCTAATCCATGGTATCATAAATTAAGCAATTATCTAGTTAATAGTGATATTAGGAAAGTAAAGGTGGATAGCATATTATTTCTAAAATCTTTAAAATATGTTTTGTTTCTTATACAAGTTTATGTTAGTGACATAATTTTTGGAAGTACAAATGATAAGTATTTTAACGACTTAATGATGAGGTAGTTTGAGATGAGTATGATTGGTGAGATCAACTTTTTCTTAATAATACAAATTATGTAGTTAAAATATAAGATTTTTATATCTCAAACTAATTATTTAAAAAAATATTTAAGAAATTTGGGTATGAAAATAAAAAAATAAAAAGATTTCAATAAATCAACCAATCTATTTAGACTTAGATGAAATTGAAAAACCTCTTAATTAAAAACTTTATAGAGGATTTACGATCATTACTTTATGACATAACAAATAGAATAGATATTGCATTTAGTGTTGTCTTATCTGCTAGACTCTAATTAAATCTTAAGGGAAGCCATCTCAAGGTACTTAAATCAATCTTCAAAGTTTTAAAAGGTACAATAAACTTAGGTTTATGGTACTTTAGAAATACTTTTTCATGTGATCTTATAGGTCACATTGATTCAAACGTTGTAGGTTCAAATCCTAAGAAATTATCTAATTTTATAGTCAATTAAGAAGCAAAATTAGATAGACCTATCAACCATAGAAGTAGGGCAAGTAGTTGTGTTGCCCAAATATCATGGTGAAGTCAACAACTTTAATATTATGGTTTATATCTCTCACATATTCATATTCAAATTAATAGTAATAGTGCCCTTGCCTTTGCAAAGAATCAAGTTCAAAATTGTAAGACCAAGAACATCGAAGCAAGAAACCATTTTATTAAAGATCAAGTAGCTAAAGGCACAGTAGAATTTGAATATGTTCCTACCAAACAATAATTGATCAACATATTTACTAGGTCCCTTCCAATCAAAGAATTTCTATTCATAAGACAATAATTAGGTGTCATAAAAATTGTATAAATTATAGCTTTTTTATGGTGTCAAAGGAAAAGAATAGTTGTTGTTTAGATAAGTGAGCAGATGCATGTAGTAAGACAAGAATGAAGTAAAGGGGAGAATATATATTTCATTTTTAATATCTCATATATTTCTCAGATATTTGTTTTTATCTATTATTTTTTTATCTAAATATTTATGTCTTGTCATAAACAAAAGGGAGAGATGGTTAGGTCACCTTTGTGTTTGATGAGTCAAGCATTAAATATTTTAATATTTTATTCTAATTGGTTTGTTTAGTATGAATTAGGTATAGTTTTTAATGAACAATCTATGCACCTTTAAAATAATGAATTAACGATCTTCGAAGAACATTGGAGTGTTTAACAAGTTCTAAAAATGTAGACAAGCACACCAATCTTTGATAAGTCTTCTTTTATATGAAATAGAATGTTAGCTTTTTGATTTTAAGGAACTCTCATTTTTTATCAATTTAACATCATATTTTTGAGCATCACATTGTTCAATCCTCTCATTGTTTTAGCAAATAAATACGATTCCATTTTTGAATCCTATGACCCTTTTTTTGGTTAAGTTCTATCCTTCTTAAAATCCATGTTATTTTGTTTGCTAAACCTTGATTAAATAGAAATAATAAAATCTACTAAATTTTTCATTATTAAAAATATAAATATATTTCTGTCACATCTCAGCTGGTACCCGAGTGCAAAGCTTCTCAGATCGAGTGGGCTCTCGCAAGCCTTTGGTCAAGAAAAGTAAGAACAAAATCATAACGAGCCCATTCTGGTTGACTGTGCATTCATAAATTAGATGCGGTAAAACTTTGGGTTAAGCCAGGTAACACTCGAACTTAGTATAAATATGAGTTCGATCAAACTAGTATAAATGATTATAAAGTCCCACGTGAATGATTATGAAGTCCAAATACCTTTCTCTCCCTAGAACATTGGACTAAATCCCTTGTGCCTATCTACATCCAAAAATAGGAGCACTCAGCAACATCTGAAGGTGCATTTTTATGATCGCATGGTGGAGCTCACCTCTACTTTATTTATTTGTCATGATCATCCGTCTCACCATTAGTTCAATCTCCCAGAATAAAATAACTACATCATTTGACATGGATGTCATCTCATTTGAGTTTGTGCATGGTTATAAAATGATGACATAGGTGAACTTTATTGCAATAATGATGCAATTCTTTAAAAATAGCTTTATGTCAAAAGTTTGGAAAAGCACACTTGTCATACTCATCCTTAAAGCTTAAAGAACTTAAAAACCTGAGCACATAAGCCTTTGTAACATATCTTACAAAGTAGTGATCAAAAGTTTAATAGCTATACCAAGGGTGCAGTATCCTGAGATCACTGCTTAGAAGAATGTATTTTGTGCTAGAGCATGGTATATCTTATAGGATTCTTTTGGATTATGAAATCACAAACCATTTACACAAATCTACTTCCAAAGAAGCTTTTGTTAAGCTAAAATTTAATATGAATGAGACCTATGACAACATAAATTAGAAATTTGTAAAGGATATGCTTAAGCATTTGTGGTTCCTTAGTGCTTGTTATGATTGTATTAAGGCTTGTTTCACTACATCAAGGTTTGGGATATTGTTTAATGATATCCATATACCATGGATCAATAAAAGTAAGGGTAATAGACAAGGATGTTTTTGCTCACCATACAACTTTACTATTATGTCAAAGTATCTCTCATGACTTATTTAGTACCAGCTTAATCATCCTATCTTGAATTGCTTTAGGATTGCCCTATCTTCCCCTATGATTTCTTAAAACCTATATTTTGATGATGTCATTATTTATACACCTATGACGTGTGCTACAACGAGGAAATTATTGAGTAGCATGCACATCGCTCAGGTCAGGTGACAAATCTGAATAAATAAAGAGTGTTATTTAGGAAGGTGACCTTCTACAAGTGCAAGATGATTATTGTAGGAAAATTACATATACATTATGATAATTGAAATATCCAAGCATACCAATTACAATAATAAAACTTTAGAAAACATGACTACAATTTCATTTTTAATCATGCTAAAAATTCTATGTCTAGATGGATGATAAGGCCACTGTGGTGTGTCATTTTGTAATGATTAACTTAGTGTTTTCTACTATTACTACTTATAACTTAGCTTACACATTACGTTTTTGCTACAATATTGTAGAGTTCAAGCAATTATTCATCATTGCTTGTGGAGTACTTCAAATTAGAATAGCATAATACATTATTCCTACTAGGAAATGGTAACTCTATATAATGATAGTGGGGGACTCAAAGTTCATAATTTGTAACCAGACAGTCAACATTGATTGCAAAACACTATAGGCGAGTTATTTCTCAGGAAGACAATTTATGTGTTCAGTCCTTTATGTACAAATACTATACGAAAAATAATACTTTCCATTTTCCTCATGGTGCAACGCATACATATTACTCGATATTGCAACCCTCTGTGCTACAAATAGTACGATTTGGTGGAATGTTGTGGTAATTTTGTTCCCTTTTCTGTTGGATAATTGGCTTTTCATCCTTTCTATTACTGCTTGACCAACCTATCTCAACATTGTTGTGGAGAGTCCAACATTTGTAGTAGAGCTACTTAAGGAGTATGTAGTTTGGGATCAGAAAATGTTTCAAAATATATTCCTACATAATTTGGTATTTTTGATTTTGTATTCTTCTTAAGCTAAATTGAATGAAAAGGGCATGTTATGCTTCACATTAAGTGAGGATATGGTGTTGGACTTATTATATGCAACAACATGTGTTCGAGCCATAGTCCGTCAAGGAAGGAGATCTCGTAGGTTTGGAATGTGCAAATGCAAACTTGGGTAAAGATTTTCCTATGGAGAAGAGCATTAAATTAGATTCTTACTTGCACCTAATTTCTTATAAGAGGGATTGAGATGTTTGAACATTGTCCTTAAGCTTATTTCCTATGAAGAGTCACAACATTGATTCTTGAAGTGCTATATGGAAGAAGAAGAACAAGAGGAAGAGAAAGAAGAAGAACAAGAAGGAGAAGAAGAAGTGAAAGAAGAAGTAGAAAAAGAAATAGATTACAGATCAGGGGTTAGTGATTAAGAATTAGGGATTAAAGATTAGGGATTATGGAATGAAGTAATAGAGATTAGGTCTCAAGGAATATGGATTAAAGATTAACGAGGAAGGGATTAGAAATTAGAAATTAGGGATTTGTGAGTTAGGAATTAGGGATTATGGTTTAGTGATTAGCTATTGAATGTTAAGGATTAGGGATTAAAGACTAAGGAGGGAGAGATTAGGGATTAGGGAATATGGATTATGGGTTAAGGAGGGAGCGATTATAGATTAGAAATTAGGTATTAGGGATTATAGAATATGGATTAAGGAGAGAGGGATTAGATATAAGGCATTATAGATTAGGGATTAGGAGTTAAAGATTAGGGATTATGATATAGCAATTAGGGATTAGGGTTTAGGGATTAAGGATTTAGGATTATGAATTATGTAATAAAGATTAGGGATGAAGGATTAAAGATTAGTGATTAGTAATTTGGGATTCAAGATTATGGATTAGAGATTAGGGATCAGGTTTTAGGGATTAGGATTTAAGGATTAAGGATTAGAGTTTAAGGATTTGGGATAAAAAATGAATGATTTAGGATTATGGATTATAAATTAAAGATTAAGGCCAACAAAATATGTACTAGCAATTATAGTTTTAGGATTAGACATTAGAGATTAGACATTAGGGATTAGAGATTAAGGATTAATGAATAAGGATTATCGATTAAGTATGGATTAGGGATTAATGATTGGGGATTAGCGATTAAGGAATAGCAATAAGCGACTAGTGATTAGGGATTACAAATTTAGTTACAAGAGACTAGGAAGGGATGGATTAGGGAGTAGGTATAAGGGAATAAGGATTAAGGATTACAAAGAAGAAGGAGAAGAAGAAGAATAAGAAGAAGAAGAAGAAGAGCAAGGAGAAGAAAAAGAAAAAGAAGAAGTTGATGATGATGAAGAAGAAGAAGAAGTAGAAGAAGAAGTAGAAGAAGAACAGGAAGATCAACAAGAAGAGGAAAAGGAAAAAGAAGAAGAAAATATGGAATGAGACAGAGAAGGGGAAGAAGAAGAAGAAGAAGAAGAAGAAAAAGAAGAAGAGGAGGAGGAGGAAGAAGAAGAAGAAGAAAAAGAAAAGCAGAAAGAAGAAGAAGAAGGAGAAGAAGAAGAATAAGAAGGAGAAGTGCAAGAAGAAGGAGAAGAAGAAGAAGGTGAAAAGTTGGAGAAGAAGAAGAAGAGGAAGATGAAGAGGAAAAAGAAGAAGAGGAAGAAGAAGAAAAATCGAAAGATAAAGAAGAAGAAGAATAAGAAGAGAGGAAGAAAAAGATGAAGAAGAAGAAGAAGAAGAAAAAGATGAAGAAGAACAAGAAGAAGAGGCAGAGGAAGAAGAACAAGAAGAAGAAGAAGAAGAAGAAGAGGAAGAGGTGGAAGAAGAGGAAGAAGAAGAAGATGAAGTTAAGGAAGAAAAAGAAGAAGAAGAAGAGAAAGAAGAAGAAGAAGAAGAAGGGGAGGAAGAAGAAGAAGTGAAAGAAGTAGAAAAATAAATAGAATAGGGATCAGGGGTTAGGGATTAAGAATTAGGGATTATGAAATGAAGAATTAGAGATTAGGTGTCAGGGAATATGGATTAAAGATTAATGAGAGAGAGATTAGGGATTTGTGTGTTAACAATTAAGGATTAAGGTTTAGTGATTAGAGATTAGAAATTAGTGATTATGGGTTAGGGATTAAGGAAGAAGACATTAAGGATTATGGAATATTGATTATGGATTATGGAGAGGGGATTATTGATTAGTGGTAAGGATTTAGAGATTATAGATTATGGATTAAGGATGTAGAGATTACATATTAAGCATTATAGATTTTAGATTAGAGATTAAAGATTAGACATTATGGATTAGCAATTAGGGATACAGTTTAGGGATTGCAGATTAAGGAAGAAGAGGAGGAAGAAGACCTAGAAAAAAGAAAAAAGAAAAAAGAAAGAAGTAAAAGAAAAATAAGAATAAAAGATTATGGATTAAGGATTAGGGGTTTAGAATTAGTAATTAAGGATTAAGAATGGAGGGATATGGGATTAGGTGTTAGGGATTATGGATTATGGATTAAAAATTATGGATTAAGGATTAAGGATTAGGGAGTATTGATTACGAAATAAATAATAGGGATAGGGGACTACGGATTATGGATTAGGGTTAAGGATTAGGCATGAAGGAATCAATTATTAGGGAATAGAGATTAAGGATTCCGGATTAAGGGATTAATTATTAAGGATTGGTAATTAGGGTTTTAGGATTTACGATTATGGATTTGAGAATAGGGATTAAGGATAAGAGATTTATGACTATGGATTTGGGATTCAAGATTTTGGATTAGATATTCGGGATTATGGATTAAGTGATTAGAATTAAGATTAGGGATTAGAGACAAAGGATTAAGGATTAAAGATTCAAAATTAAGGATTAGGGCCAAGGGATTAGAGATTATGGATTAAGGAATATGGAATATAGATTAGGAATTAAATGTTAAAGATGAGGTATTAGCGATGAGAATTTAAGGATTAGGGATTAGAATGTAGGGATTCTTGATTATGGATTATATATTAGGGATTAAGAATTAGAGATTAGGGTTTAGGATTTAGAGATTAATGATTAGAGATCAGGGATTATTGATTAAAGATGGATTAGGAATTAGGGATTAGGGTTAAAGGATCAGGGAATAGAAATTAGGGATTAGTGATTGTGAAGGAATGTATTAGGGATAACAAATTTTGGGATAAGAGATTAGGAAGGGAGGGATTAAAGAGTGGTGATTAGGGAATTGGGGTACAAAGAAGAAGGAGAAAGAGAAGAAGAGAATGAGGAAGAAGAAGAAGAAGAAGAAGAAGAAGAAACAAAAGACAATGAAGAAGGGGAAGATGAAGAAGAAGAAGTAGAGGACGAAGTAGAAGAGGAAGAAGTAGAAGAAGAAAATAAGGAAGAAGAAGAAGAAAAAGAAAAAGAAGTAAAAGGGGAGGGTGAAGAAGAAAAAGAAAAAGAAGAAGAGGAAGATGAGGAAGAAGAAGAAGAAGAAGAAGAAGAATAAGAAGGAGAAGAGCGAGAAGTGTAAGAAGAAGAAGAAGAGGAAGAAGAAAAAGAAGTGGAAGAATAAGAAGAAGACAAAGAAGGAGAAGAAGAAGAAGAAGAATGAGACGGAGAAGAGTAAGAGGAAGAAGAAGAAAAAGGGGAAGAAGTTAAAGAAAAGAAGAAGAAGAAGAAGAAGAAGAAGAAGAGGAAGATGATGAGGAAAAAGAGCAGTAGAGGAAGATGATGAAGAAAAAGAAGAAGGAGAAGAAGAAGAAGAAGAAGATAGGAAGAAAAAGATGAAGAAGAAGAAGAAGAACATGAAGAGGATGAAGAAGAACAAGGAGGAGGAGGAGGGGAAGAAGAAGAAGAAGAAGAAGAAAAAGAAATAGAAGAGGAAGATGGGGAAGACGAAGAAGAAGAAGAAGAAGAAGAAGAAGAGGAATAAGAAGAGGAAGAAGAAGAAGAAGAAGAAGAAGAACAAGAAGAACAAGAAGAAGAAGAAGAGGAAAAAGAAGAAGAGGAAGAAGCAGAGACGTAGAAGAAGAAGAGGAAGAAGAAGAGGAAGAAGAAGAAGAAGAAGTGACAGAAGAGGAAGATAAAGAAGAAGTAAAAGAAGAAGAAGATGTAGAAGAAGTGAAGAAGATGAGGATTAAGAAGAAAAAGAAGATGAAGAGCAAGATGAGGAAGAATAGGAAGAAGAAGAAGATGAAGATGTGGAAGAAGAAGAAGAAGAAGAGGAGGAAAAATAAGTAATAGAAGAAGAAGAGGAAGAAGGGATAGATTACAATTCAGTGGTTAGGGATTATGGTTTAGGGATTAAGGAATGAAGGATTAGAGTTTAGGTGTCAGGGAATATGAATTAAAGATTTGGGATGGAGGGAGTCGGGAATTTGGATTTGAGAGGTAGCAAATAGGGATTAAGATTTAGGGATTAGGGATTATGGGTTAGTGATTTAGGATTAGGGATTAAGGAGGGAGGAATTAGAGATGGGGGATTAGGCACTATAGATTACGGGATAGGGTTGGAGGGATTGAGGATTTTAGAGATTAGGTATTAGGGATTATGGATTAGGGATTAGGGATTAGGGAGGGAGGGATTAAGTATTAGCTATTATAGTTTAGGGATTAGGGATTATAGAGTAGAGATTATTGATTAAAAATTTGGGATTAGGGTTTAGAGATTAAGGATTGTGGATTAAGAAGCAGGGACTAGGCAAGGACATCTGGAAGAAGAGGTGAAAGAAAGAAGATGAAAGAAGAAGAAGAGGAAGAAGAAAATGAAAAAGTAAGAGGAGAAGAATAGGAAGAATAAAGAAGAAATAAGAAATAATAAAGTAGAAAGAAGAAGGAAGAATGACGAAGCAAGAAAGAAGAAGGAAGAAAAAAAGAAAGAAGAAAGAGGAAAGAAGAAAGAAGAAGAAGAGAAAGAAGAAGAAGTAGAAGAAGGAGAAGGAGAAGGAACGGGACATAGAGAATGTGGAGGAGGAGAAGGACATGGAGAAGGAAAAGGAGATGGAGATGGAGAAGGAGAAGAAGAAAGAGAAGGAGAAGGAGAATAAGAAAAACAAGGAGGCAGAGAAGGAGGAGTAGAAAAAGAGGAAGAAGAAGAAGAAGAGGAAGAAGAAGAAGAAGAAGAAGAAATAGAAGAATAAGAAGAAGAAGAAGATGATGATGATGATGTAGAAGAAGAGGAAGAATGAAAGAAAGAAGAAGAAGAAGAAGAGTGAGATGAAGAAGGTGAGGAATTAGTAGAAGAGGAAAAAGAATTACAAGAAAAGAGCAAAATCTAGATAAAGAAGAAAGAGAAGAAGAGGCAGAAGAAGTAGAAGAAGAAGAAGAAGAAGAAGAGGAAGATGAAGAAGAAGAAGAGGAAGACGATGAAGAAGAAGTAAAAGAAGAAGAAGAAGAAGAAGAGGAAGAAGAAGAAGAAGGAGAAGAGGAAGTTGTAGAAGAAGAAGAAGAAAGAGAAAAAGAAGAAAAAGAAAGTGAAGAAGAAGAAGAAGTAGTAGTAGTAGAAGAAGAAGAAGAAGAAGTAGTAGTAGAAGATGAACATGAAGAAAAAGAATAAGGAGAAGAAGAACAAAAAGAAGAAGAAGAAGACGAAGAAGAAGAAGAGGCAGTACAAGATAAGGAAGTAGAAGAAGAAGAAGATGAAGAAAAAAAAGAGCAAGAAGAAGAAGAAGAAGTGGAAGATAAGGAAGAAGAGGGGGTTAAAGATTAAGGATTAAGGATTAGGGACTAGAGATAAGAGATTTGAGATTTTTGATTATAGCAAAAGGATTAAGGTGTAAAGATAAGGTATTAAGGATTAAGGTTTAAGGACTAGAGATTAAAGATTGTAGATTATGGATTAAGGATTAGGGATTAGGGAATACAACTTTAGAATTAGTGATTAGGGAGGCATGTATTAGGGATTACAAATTTAAGGATAAGAGATTAAGGAGGGAAGGATTAAGGAGTAGGGATTAGGAAATATGGATGAAGGATTATGAAGAATAAGGAGAAGTAGAGGATGAAGAAGAAGATGAAGATGAAGATGAGGAAGAAGACGAAGAAGATGAAGATGAAGAAGAAAAAGAGGAAGTTGAAGAAGAAAAGGAAGAAAAGGAAGAAGAAAATGTGGAAGATGATGATGAAGAAAACGAAGAAGATCAAGAAGGAGAAAAGAAGAAGAGTAGGAGGAAGAAGAAGAGAAGAAGAAAAAGAAAGAGGAAGAAAAAGAAGAAGAAGAAGAAGAAGAAGAATAAGAAGGAGAAGAGTAACAAGAAGAAGAAGAAGAAGAAAAAGAAAAAGAAGAAGAAGAAAAAGAAGAAGAAGAAGTGGAAGAAGAAGAAGAAGAGGAAGTTGAAGAAGAAAAAGAAGAAGAACAAGAAGAATAGAGGAAGAAAAGATGATGATGAAGAAGAAGAAGAAATTGTTGAAGAAAAAGTAGGAGGAGAAGAAGAAAAGGAAGTAGAAGAAGAAAAAGAAGAAACAAAAGAGGAAGAAGATGAAGAAGAAGTAAAAGTAGAAGAATAAGTAAAGGAAGAAGAGGAAGAAGAAAAGAAAGCAGATGAAGAAGAAGAAGAAGAAGGAGAAGAAGTGGAAGAATAGAAAAAAGAAGAAGATGAAGAAAAAGAGATCCAGTAGAAGAAGAAGTAGACAAAGAAGAGGAAGAAAAAGAAGAAGAAAAAGAAGAAGAAAAAGAAGAAGTGGAAGAAGAAGAAGAAGAAGAGGAAAAGGAAGAAGAAGAAGAAGAAGAAGAGGAAGACGAGGAAGAAGAGGAAGAAGAAGAAGATGAA